>PVKE010000115.1:0-177280 GCA_004027555.1 Craseonycteris thonglongyai | reverse complement strand
ATTACGATGCCTCGCTGAACAAAATGATGGAGGCTGCTAAATGGTCAAGTGCACATGCCCCCCTGAACCTTCTGGTCCTGCCTTCCCACACATCACCCAGTGCCCCGAGTGCACTTCCTCCCTGGCACCCTGGGTCTTGGCACGTGCTTTCCCTTAGGTCTGCAGAACTCCTGTCCAGTCTCACCTGGATAAGTTCTAGCCGGCCTCACGACGCAGCTCCGAGGCCACTTCCTCCAGGCAGCCTTCCACGAACGTGTTCTCCTCTGCGTTCTCCTGTGTTTTGTGTCTCTCATGTCACCACGTGCCCTGTCTTTGTCTGGGGACATTCTGCCATGACCGGACTCTAGATCCAGACCCCCTGAAGCTGAAGCCTGGCTCTGCCTCTTGCTAGCTGTGTGACCTCAGGAAGTTCACCGAAACCTCTTTGGCTTTGTTTTCTCTCATCTGTGAGATGGAGCTGATAACAGGGTAAGGACTGAATGGATCCATGTCAGTCAAGCACTTAGAGCCGTGCCTGGAACCCCCTCTCAGTGCCTGGGCAAGTCGGGCATTTCTGTCCTATGGAGCACAGGGAGGTGAACGGAGCTACCAACCAGATGAACACGTATCCCCTGCCTCCCTCCGACATGCCAGCAATTGCACAAGACGCCAGCAGATGTGCAGACGAAGCCATCTCTCTAATTCCTCTCACCGGGACTCACAGATCAGCCCACAGATTAGCTCTGGAGGTTGGTGTTTGCTGTGGGCCTTGGTTGCTCGACGTGGCCTGTGGCTGATCTAGCCAGACACACAAACGAGCTGGAAAGGAGACGTGCTTTCTCTGAACTTGGCTGAGTCCAGGGGATGCTGGGAGTTGGAAGTGGGTTGTGGAGAGGTGAGATCTGAAGTTTGGAGGAGCGCAGATTCAAACCCTTTTGGGGGGGATAGGGAGAGGAGGCTGTCCGAGTCGGGGATCTAGCCTGTGATTGTACCGTCATGAGTTAAAGTCCAAAAGATTAGGTTTGGATTAAGCTCAGGGTCCGGGTCGGGCTCTGTATTCACTGCCTCCCAGTCCTGGCCTGAATCATCCTCTCTGCTCAACGCCCCAGTAAGATGGTGCAGGGCAGGGAGGGACGGGCGGGCCCCTCCTCTTCTTCTGTGTCAGGACACATCTAGAAGACAGCCCTCTGCCCAGACCGTCAATCTGCTGGCATCTTGATCTTGGCCTTGGCAGCTACTAGAACGGTGAGAAATAAATGGTGGCTGTGTAAGCCATCCTGCTCATGGTAGTTTTGTTATCGCTGCCTGAACTGACTAATACAGATGATTCTCAAACACAGACAATAGCGAGTGCAGGTAATGATGTGCAGAAGTGAGAACCCTCACACGTTACTGGTGGGGGTGCAAAATGGTACATTCACTTTGTAACACAGTTTGGCAGCTTCTCAAAGAGTTACACATAGAATTAGCGTATGACTCAGCCATTGTACTCTTATTTATTTAATAAAAAAAATTGCAGACAAGTACATGAATGCCACAGAAATATTGTTCATAGTAGCCAAAAAGAGGAAACAACCCAGTTGAATAGATAAACAAATGCAGCATATCCATACAAGGAAATAACCTTCAGCCATAGAAAGGAATGGAGCAATGGTATTATATATTACTAGAGCAACCTTCTACATGTTATGCTAATTAAAAGAAGCCAGACTCCAAAGGCCACATATTTTATAATTCCATTTATGCATAATGTCCAGAACAGGTGAAAATAGAGAGCTACTAAGCAGATTAGTGGTGCCAGGGGCTGTGGGGAGGGAGAAACTGGAGTGACTGGGAAGACGAGGTAGTGAGTCCCCGTAAGAGTGACGGAAGTGCTCTAGAATCAGATAGTGGTGATGGCTGCACAGCGCTACGACTACGCTAAACACCACGGAATTGTGCACTTTAAAAGGATGAATTTCATGGCACATGAATTCCCTCTTAATAATAATAGTTAGAATAAAAATAAAAGATCACGTAGGGCAAAGGTTTCCTAAATCCTGGCTTTGGTAAACTTTCAGCGTTTCAAAATAGTTTTGGACTAACACGTTTTTAAAATTTGCTTATTAAGACGGTATTTAAAAAAACAAAACAAAAAACAACTACTCTTTCTACCACAATTTTTTTAAGTACTCTGGTTTCCCACATCTGCAAGTGGGCAGGGCATACTCCTAGAATAGAGTGTGATTCTTTAAACGGACTACGCTCAGCTTTAGGAAAAACGCACCACGTTCCTTTATTCATTCCACAAATGCGGATGGAGAGCTTAGCCTCCGTCAGGCGCGGCCCTGCGCTCTGGGCTCGGTTGGCCGATAGCCAGCCCACTGGTCCCCAGTATCAACCGTCACAGGCTCTGATGGGCAGGGGCCTGCTGTGCGTCGCCAGAGGGGACATATCCTGAAACTCACCCTTTACGCTGCGCGTTCAGAGGTGAACAAAACCACCACGCTCCTTCCCTCGCAGAAAACACAGGCCTGTAGGGAGACCAGTGCGTCCACCTGTAAGTAAGGTCGTGTTCAGTGCTCTGAGAGACGAGAACGGGGACAACAGACGAGGCACTCACGGTGGTAGCAGGCGAGCGCGCCCATGTGCTGTCTTCCGCTCACGTCGCCTTGGACGGGTGAAAAACCTCGCGGGTTTGCACTGGTCTGGATCTGGGAAGCGCTGGAGTAGGTGGAAAGGGCTCCATGAAAAACGTGCAAAGTGACATGTGTTTGAGGAGGATGCAAGGCTTCGCCTGAAGCTGTTTGCACAAAAATGCCGGGGTGTCTCTTGGTTCTGGGCCGCCGGCCACAGAATCGGTTCACCTAAGAAGCCAGTCGGTCGGGAACCGTTGGACAAGAAGGTGTGATCTGTGAGCTTGTCACACCTCTTGTCACTCTCCCAGGGAAGCCCAGAGACCCTGCCTAACAGCCCTCCCTGCTCTGCAATCAGTGCATCTCACGGGCAGGAGAGGGGTCCTCCTGCAGACAGTGGGAGAAAGGAGAGGAGCCAGACAACTCGCCTTGGGGGGACAGGTGGCTGCCCGCCAGCGATTTCTATTTCCGACCAGCCCCTCTCTCGACTGTGGACCCTGAGCCCGCCCCCGACGGCCAGCGAGTACCCTGGGCCTGGGCTAAGGAGCCATCAAGCAGATTAGGTTCCTGGGAGCCGGCTGGGTTGAGCGTGCTTCCTGAGCCAAGTGCTGGGAGGCCGCGTCTGCGGGGGAAGCTGGGGTCCCGCGCTGGGTTGTGCGCTGGGGGGCGCCGCGTTGTTGGGGGAGACTATGAGAGGCTGCAGCTGGACGTGTGAAGTAGAGGCAGCTAGTGCTCAGTTTACAGAGGATGCAATCCATGAGCCCTGCATCCAGTAATCCTCGTGGACCTGATATAGTCAGCAAAACAATGGGTGGACGGTGTAAGGAACAGAAAACACCAGTAACTGAATTATTCCACGGTCCAAATGAAAAGTGAACGATTCTTCTGGCCAGGGGGTCGGTCAGCTCTACTCCTTGGGCCAGATCTGACCCACAGCGTGCTTTGTGAACCGTGTGACTGTGACCTGGCCACACGACCTCCTACGAGCTCTGTCTACTCGGACTTGAGCGGTGTGGCAGAGACCATAGGGCTTGCGAAGCCTCAAATATTTACCGTCCGCCCTTTCACAGTCCATGTTTGCCAACTCCTGCTCTAGGCCTCTGTGCATTGATGTGTATCTCCCCGGATATGCTGCATTCATTCATTCATTCATTCACTCATTCATTCATGCAACACATGCCAGTTGGAAGCTTACTAAGAAACGTGCCAGGGCCGGGAAGGGGGTGCTAGGAGGTCCAGCTCTGGCTTTCGGAGAGGTCTCGGTCATGACCAGGGAGGTGGTAATGACCGTGACAATGGTAAGGGGGGCAGGCTGCTACCGAAAGTCCCCAAGAGGGCACTGACCCAGGCTGCATGGGGTGGGAGGGCTGGGTGGGCTTTGGGGGTGATGGATGACCCCTGGGAATAAGCTGCAGATCCTCCTCTATACCCCTGGGCTTGGCTCTGGATTGATGAGGCCGAAGACCATCAGACCTCAGGCCACCTGCATCGACCCTCCCCTGCATCGCCCTTCATGTTGCTGAAAGTCCCTGTGTCTCCTGTTCTCATGAACTCTGCACGTGCCAAACAGCAGGAAATGTGGAGAGGACGGGAGCAGAAAAAAAAACCCTCCATAGTTAATATTTACTCTCCTTATCTCCTGGATTTGTACGTCATTATGAGATTTTAAAATCAAAGCTCCCCTCAGATTCCATGGTTCTATTAAAGAGAGGAAAGGGAGCGGGGAGGGTGGAAAATAAGACGTGAGTGTACGAATGGGTTTCATGAACTGTTCCCTTTTCAACTGAAAGATGGCAACACCGCACACCAGACGGCACTAGAAGACCTTTGGCTCCTTATTCCCGGCGCTTCCTAAGGAGGGATCGTCTGCGAGCAGACTGCGTTGGACGGGTAAGTACTTCGAAAGCAAAGAAGCAAATCCTAACCAGTGCTGCACCTGGGAGCCCCATGGGGGTGAGGGGCGGATGCCCCCTGCCCCTGCCCCATCCTGGGTCCTTCGTGGGGATAGTGTCTCCCACTGTAGCTTGCCCCACTTCCACATGGGGGGAACCCCTTCCCTCACTTGGGTTGTCGCCGGAAATGCCTCTACTAGGCACCTCAGTTCTGGAAGCACCAACCTTTCTTGGGTCTGAAAAGAGAATTTCTCAAAGCTTGGAAATGAGAGATGTCAAAGGCCTTACGATGGCGATTTAGTCGCAGATCCGTAAATAGACAGATGGCGGTTCTCCCCGCCCTTCTCTCATACCCGCCGCAAGATGGGGCTGCCTCCCGGCGCTGGCCCATGATGGAAGGAGGGGTCTGGGCTTCCCCCCTTCAGGCAGTTCAGGGGCTAGATGTCACAATATAAGTGACACCTGCTCCCTATGTTGCTATAACAGAATACCAAGGGCTGGGGACGTTAAGCGACAAATATTTATTTCTCCCAGTTCTGGAGGCTGGACGTTGAAGATCGGGGTGACAGCATGCTCATGTCCTTGCCGGGGCGGGGGGGCCTTCCTGGTTTGTGGAAGCCACCCGCTTGCTGGGTGCCCACGGAGTGGGTGCAGAGAGAGAACACAGGCTGGTCTCGTTTGTCCTCTTATAAGATCCTTAATCCCATCACATAACCTAGTTGCCTCCCAAAGACCCCACCTCCCAGTCATTGCTTTGGGGGATTAGGGCTTCAACATATAACTTTTAGGGGGACACAAGGAGCCCCTACTCGATATTGCTCAAGGGTTACTGTTTTCCCTCTCTCTCTCTCTTTCCCTCCCCTCTCCTCCCCTCTGTACATGTAACTGTGTGTGTGAAAGAGACAAAACTGAATATAAATTTCATCAAGCACCCAGATGTTTTCAGAACTCTGTCATCACGTTCTTGATTGGAAGACATTTTTACCCAACACCTGTCTGTGCCGCTGTACCAACAACTCAGGGTAAGACGAACCGACTTTGCAGAATGGGAAGGGCCGCTTTGGTTCTCAGACTCCTCATTGCCCTGGTCATGGCCTCTCCACCTCATCCCTGGTCCTGAGGATGCCAGGCAGAGTGAATGCCCGTTCTGCTGGTGTGGCCCTCCCAGCTCATATCCTGCATGTCCCTGTGCCTTCTGATGTCCCAATGCCATAGGGATTTCCTGTGCAGCCTGGAAATGCAGGCGCATCAACACCCCAGGGCAGGGGGACTCCTATTCCTCCTGGTCGGTCTCTGGGGGGAGAAGGGGCAGGCTAGGCACCCCTCAGAAGCATCCTGGAGGGATGCAGCTGCAGGTGCCCACAGCCACAAGCCTGATCGCTCGCCCCGATGTTGCCAAGGAAATTGAAACCTCTACGAGATTCAGTAATTATCTCATTCTATTAGAAGTACCAAGATTCAAACCCAGGATCTCTTTCTAGCAGTGCTCTTCCCTCTGTGCCTCTAGCAAACACCAGGACGCGTGGTATGACTGCTCCCAACAGCCCTTTCCTGAGCACGTGCCAGCCTCTAAGCCTGGCGCATTCCATGTGCTATTCCTTTAACGCCTACGTGGACCCCGTGACAATGCAGCAAACCATTTTAAAGATTAAATATAAAGATGGGAAGAGGTTTGCAAAGTTAGGATGCAAAGAGTCTGGGAGTCCTGTCTGTTTGTCTGTAGAATCTTGCACGTTTTACTGTTTATCCAGAAAGTCTTTGTATTTACTAATTATAGTTTGAGCATTACTGAGAACCGTGATATGACACTGCTGAGCCTTCTTCTGCTGTAAACATTGGGTTCATTGTCTGTCCCATTTTCACACCTCTGGTAATAATAATATGTTTACTACCTGCCATGCACTTTGCTTCGAGTTTTCCTGAATGACTCTTTGATTCCCATGGCAGTTCTGAGATAAACGCTATTATTAGGCCAAACTTAACGGATGAAAACACTGAAGGTCAGAGTGTTGAAGTCACTTGCCCAAGGTCATCTCTGAATCCAAACCATAGCTCTTCATCCACTATCTTTTCATTACACTCTTCAGAAGATCTTCACGTTGAAAGGAACCCCAAAAGGAGAGTCTCTGGGATATGAGTAGATGACCAGACCCAGGGATAGTCTCAACCCACTGAGTACAGGAACCCTATGGCTGCCATGTATCCATTTACATGTGATCAGTCATGCTTCCTGTGTCACAATTTGGTCATTCTTACTTACAATCAGATGTTCTGCCTTCGTCCCTGTCCATGTTCCTGAGTCTCATTGTTGGGGTCCTCATCAGCAGGGAGAGTTCCAGAGGGCACCTGGTTGGTGAACTCTGTTATGTACATAGTTGTAGTTGGAGGCGACATTATTAGGAAGAGAAACATATTTTGTGGATGAAGCATTTTTTTTTTTATGGTTGTTCAAAGAGAATTACAAGATTGTGAAAATAAGACATCTGGCCATTTCACCTCGTTGACAAGTTTTCAGGCATGATTGATGGCCGCAGCTCTGGCCGCCCCTCCCACGTGTGCCTACACTGTTAATGCTTTGGTAGTCCATACATCTTGATTAAATCCCCGACACTCCTGATACACTTGGTGAGCAGACACAGCAAGTGCAAAGGCTCGGCGAGGAGAGCCAGGCCAGGGACGGAATCCGAGTTGACGTAAGTGACTTAGGCAGCTGTCTCAAGCAGGGGACTCCCTGATGGGCCCACCCCAGTGGGAAGCTGGAACATGGGTCCAGGATGACCTCTGAGGCCTCTGAAGACTTCCAAGGCACACGGAACTGCCTGGTTCCAGGAATGCAAGGTGGAGGCTTCAGCCCCCATGTCTCCTCTTAGTCTCATTCCTTCACTCACCAAACACCCACGGAGCGCCCGCCCTGCGCTTAATTCTGTGCTGGGCCTGGGAGGTGGGGGTGTATGTGTGTGCAGAGCTGGAGAGGTGACCATTCTGCCACTAAGGGGAGCAAGATTCAGAAGCAAAGACCAAACCCGACTGCATCACAGGCACACAATCAAGATGCTGGTAGAGAAACCCGGAAGCTTTGCCCAGGTGATAGGGCTTATGCTTGAAGAGTAACCAGGATTGACCAGAGAGAGCGGGGTGGAAGGGCACTCCAGGCAGAGGAACCGCATGCAGAGGCTGGGGACACACGGGTCTTGCAGTGCCTAAGGCCTAGAGTGAGTGGGGAAATGGGACTGCCGAGGCTCAGCCAGGAAGGCAGGAACCAGGTCGTAGGGGCTGGGGGACATCCTAAGGAACGGAACTCTTATTAAACAGGACTGCCTTTTGTTTTTAAACCTTCTTTATACCCACAGACATTCCCTCCTTTAACGTTGTCGAAAATTACAAGATAAATTATGTGTTGTTACTAAAACAATATGGAAGCAAGAGTGCGAAGCGTGTTTTTGTTTTCAGATACTGTTGTGAAAACCATTGCTTTGAGGACCACCGAGGGCTTTGGTCATAAACAGGTGCCCATGCCAGGGCTCCCTGCAAGGGGCAGGAGGGAGTGCCTGCCTTCAGGTGTCCAGCCCAAGGGGACGGCGTTGGTTATTGGCTATGACCTGACGGCTATGTCCCTCTGACACTTACATGTTGACACCTAACGGCCCATGTGATGGTGCTCGGAGGTACTGAGGCTAGGAATTCAACATGCGACGTCCTCATACAAGTTCAAGCTCACAGAACAGCCCTATTGTGTGTGTGCTGAAGCTGAGACCAGAAAGTACAGCAGCAGCCTCCCTGCTCTGGCTGGACCAGAATCAGGAGGTTCATGACAAGTCAAGCACAGGGTGGTCTATGCCAGGCGTCCTGACTAGTGGCCCTCTGGGCTGTGGGCCTGTTTCCTGCCGTGGTGGCTGTCACCACGGCTCCTGAAGGCAGGAGCCTGGCGGTGGGAGGAGCTCAGCTCCAGAGGCAGCACCTGGACTCGGCCAATCCCGTTTAATCATCACTGTCGGTCCGAATTGTAAGATGCCTGTGTGGTAGTTATGTCACCTCCGTCACCGTGACCAGGGCAAGAAACTATCGAGGCAGCCTGAGATCGCAGGAACGCCTTTGCCAACTGAGTCATCTTCCTGATTGACTGAACGTGACGTCAGCTAAAGGACAGGGGTTGTTTTCCTTATGAACTTCTCCTAAGTTGTATCTCCCTTGGGCTTTCCAATCATATTTTGGCATTCATTTTCTTCCTCCATCTTTTCCTGTCTTCCAGAACCTACTATGTGCGGGCATTGGGAAAAGCAATCATCTAGCATTTACAGTGTCTTCAACAGGATCCGGTGGGATCAGAAAGAGAAGTCGAAAGGCAGAAGATGTGACTTGGATTGATTTGACGGATAACTAAAGGTTTGCTGAAGGGAAAAGTGGGATTTCAACAACGGCGGTAAATGCACAAAGGCACAGATTTACAACAACATCAAATAACGCAGGAACCACTAGCCTGTCGCTGTCATGAACTTGGCATACCTCATGTGCTTCAGGCATCAGACACTATAGAGAGCCTGTTGCCACTTGAGTTTTTTTATTTCAAAAGCAGGACAAGATCAAGGAAACCCGAGCTGCATCCCGCCTGGACTTGGACCTGTTAATAGTGTACAGTCCACGATTCTTCCATTTTAAAAGGCACAGTCAACCACACAGCAACTGGGTAACGCATCATAAAGTACCAAGTGAAAAATAATTACACGTTTCTGAGAGTGTTTGGTGGCTATCCCTGAAATATCAAATCATTCCCATGAATTCCTTGGTAATGCAACTTTCCTTTTTCTTAATTTCGGGGTAATGTTCCAATTTACCAGTCACGAAACTCCTGACATCCCTGCGGTCCCAGCAGGGTGGATATTTTAAGCAGTTTTGACAGTAATAATTATGGTTATTAGGTGGATATTTGTGCCTCACTGACTAAATAATAACACGTCATCCTGAGAATCTAGGATTCTTGGAAGAACCTCAAAGTGCTTAACCAACAGCATTATTTTTCAGGAGGGGGCCCACAGGGTCCCCAGTTTGAGGTGCTCACATCCCAGGGTGAGGATGAGGTAAGTGGTGCTTAGAGGGTGGCCCTCAGGATGAGCAGGTGGTGAGAGTCTATCAGCTTCACCTTCCAAAGGGCCTGGACACTGGGGGTGAGAGTCAGGATCAGAGACCCCCACCCCACCCCCAGGGCGAGAGATTCTGCCCACACAAAGGTATGATGAGGCCACCGGGCAGGAAATGACAGCCCCAGTGTGGTACGCACAGTTCCCCAGAGGAGGGACACACCAAGCAACGTAGGGCCACACACGGAAGCCCCCGGGTCGATCAGGATACAGGAGTGGCGGAAAGTGGGAGCAGGAAGCTTGACGGTGCCGTCTGTGGGAGCGCGGACGAACTAGGGAGAATGTCATTAACTTGGAGAAATGGTACCTAGGGAACCACCATCCCTCGTTAACCCCTCCCTCCCCTCCTGCCCTCTCCTTTTCTCATGTCTTTCCCTCTGTCTCCCTCCCTGGGAGCACTATTTTGCTCCACTGAGCTCAAGTCAGAGGGAGGTGACGTTGACAACTCTCTTCTCCCCATTCCAGAAGGCGTAGACACTCCATTTTCATCCCCTGCGGCATGAAATCATTCTCCGGTGTGCAGAGAGGGGCCTTTTGTTGAAATGGGTTGGTTTCTACCAACCACTGGTTTCTAAGGTTATGTCTGCTGCCCTTTGGCTAATCTCTGCTGTACATTCCTATCTCTGGCCCCTTTGTTTTTCTATGGATTGCTGGCATTTTTCTTATTCATTTGTTAAATTGCTTTCTATAGTAACCTTTTCTATCATGGGAGCTGCAAATATTTCCCCCAACCTCTCATTTATTTTGTCTTTGTCTTAGACTCTCTTGTCAGGTCGCAATGCCCCACTCTGCTCCGGCTTGGAAAGACGGAGGAGGGAAAATACCGATATGTCAGCACACAGAGCTCTGAGCAGCCGTGAGCACCAGCTCTGGGTGGAGGCGGACGTGGTTCGAGGGAGGGACATCCATGGTAAATGGCTTACTGGCTGGTCAGGGGCCTGCAAAGAACGTGGTCAGAAGATGGGAGATGAGGAGGTCTGGGGAAGAGGCATGCAGGTGGGTGTCCAGCAGTGGATACGAGCAGTGCTGGTCCCATTCGCCCAGTTGCCAGCACGCCCAGGAAACCTCTTGGGCAATTTTTTTAACCTCCCCAAACTACAACTTGTTGGCTCTGCAGGACTCGTGTTCTTAGTATCGAAGAGAAGGAAGGATGTTTCTACCAGGCAGCCCATGGAAGGTTCTACTAAGCCTGAAGTTGTGATTGCTCCCTGGTTATGCTGGGTGTTGCACGCATGCAGGTAGAACAGAAAGCAAAAAAACTAAATAAAAAGATTTGTTTTTCAAGTTACTGTACTTACAGGAGTAAGAGACATAAGGCACTAGGGCTACTATTTACAACGGGAGCAGGGAAGCTCCCTGAGTTCTGAGTACAGAACTCAACCGTGCAGATGGGCAGGAAGTATTCAAGACCTCCCACCCTCTTTCCCTGCAAATGGCAGAGATTGGACTTCATTCAGAAGCACACGGGGCTAAGGGGCAGACACGTGTGCGCCAAAGAGGGCCTATTTCGTTCCACGTCACTGCTATAGGGCACCTCTGTTGCGCGCCCCAGTTTTTTTTGGTGCACACCCTTTCAAGGTGCAGCTAAGAACTCAGATCATCCGGCCCACAAAGCTAAGCCCAACGAGATCTTTAAAAGCCAGGACAGCTGACTGTGCTCCCAGGAAGCCCAGGGTGGTCAGCAATGCCTGGGATTTCACGTGGCGGTGCTGCTAACCTCTGAGATCTGAACGGTGAGACCAGGGGAGGCCAGACCTGGCTCCTAGGCGGGGCTGGAGACGCCCGCCTTCTGCCAACAGGGAGGCTGCGTCCACCCGCTTCTCCGACTGCCCTGCGCTCACAGCTGTGGACGCTTCAGTTATGCAATGCGCTGTAAAGAACAGAGAATGCTAGAAGGAAAAATGCCACATCCGGATGCTTGCCTCCTAAATTATTAAAAAGTAAAAAAATAAAATAAAATGTAACACCCGAAGGCTGTCCGGAAACAATCCAGCCACAAATGCCTCTATGTTCATATGACGTGGCTGGATACTTTCCGGACAGTCCTCAGACAATTGGAAGCCCCTCCATTCAAAGATTGTGTTCCTCTTATCAAACCATGTTCTTTATGTTCTGAGTACACATACATAGCTCCACAAGCAATGCATATATTTGCTTTGTGTATAATAACGCATTTACATACATGTTTTAATGGGTTTAGACGCAGGACTGTCCATAGTTTGCTTTTCTCATGCGACGTGATGTGGATGAAAGGATAACATAGGTCTATTCATTCATTTTCACTGCTGAGCATGTCATTTCACCAGCACGTCACAACGTATCCACTCGTCTGCTCAGGGACCGGTGTGTTCTTCTCTTTCTTTTCCCTTGTTGCGGACGATGCCTGCCTGACCGCCGTGGGCCCCGGGGCTGGCACTTGCGGGTCAGTGTTCCCGCAGGGCACTCCACCCAGAGGAGTGGCAGGTCTGTGTAGCATCCTCGTCTTCAGCACTAGCAGAAGCCGCCTGGTCACCCTCCTCAGTGGTTTCCCCAAATGACATCACCACCGGCGATCAAGCGAGTTCTCCTGTCTCCACCGTCTACAAACACGAGGTTGTTCCTCGCCTGCTGCGTGGGAAAAGCAACTCCCTGTGCTTTCGCTTTATTGCTCTGATTTCCGGTAGGATGTGTCCTCTTCCAGACGCGCATTTGGCAACGTTGCCGTGGTTGGGTTTTTAGTACATGCAGCCAAACGCCATTCCGCAGGGAGGCAGGCATTTCTGGCCAGGGTTCATGGCCTGCCAGGAACCACAGTGGGCGTCAGAGAAAGGAAACTGGGGGAGCAGAGTCAAGAAAAGAGAGTGGGTGTCTCAGAGGACTTGACTGTTTTGCCCAGGGACCTATAATCTCCTCTTCGATGCACTACTTCATTGCCCAAGATCCGACTTAAAGCGATAGCCTCCAAAGCTGCATCAGGTCTACTTCTGCTGCGGGGCTGGTCTCCACCGTCCACCTGGGTGTGCTATGCCTGGAGGGACTCTCTGAGCTCAGGCATCTTGCCCAAGATGTCTAGAGAGCCGATCTGGACTTGAGAGGAACCTCTACGCAGCTCAGGCCTGAAAATATTTATCAAGTGCCCATGGTAAACAACTCACTGTGTTTCCATCAAACAAAATGCATTCCCCTTTGAGGGCCAATTAACAAAGTGATTAGAGACAGGAACAGATGTGTCATGGTCCTCCCTTCTCTCCCGGGTGCCCCAAACTTCAAGAGGTGACAGTTTCTTCCCAGCTCCCCAGCCAGAGCTGACCTTCAAGGCCCCCTAGCTGAGTCACAGGCGCGGTCCCAGACTGTAGCCTCCTGTCCCGAACACCTGGCCCTGCGTTTGCCTCGGCCCCCTCGAGTGCCTTCCTGCCTCATCATCAGGAGAGCTCCTGCCATGACTTCAACCACACTTGGACATTTGAGAAGCACAGATGGCATTGTGGTTCCAGGCTAATTGCAGCATATTTATCTGATAAGCGATTCTCATTATGTGCTCGTCAAACGATTATGGAAACAAGCAGTGGGCTCCCTTCTTGTGACTGTTGGGTCTGGTTAATAAAAACAGGGCAGAAAAACCGAGAGAGAGGGAAACCGCTAAGCTACTCTCAGTCCTCGCTGCATGCAGGCTACGGGGCTGCGGGGAACCCGAGGGCAGCGGCCAGGGATGCAGCTCAGGGGCTGGCTGTCGGGAGTGAGTGAAAGCAAAGCCCCGAAGCCAATGTGTCAGCCCTGGCTGAGAGGGGATGGGCACCTACGAGCAAGGAGCGCGTGCATCTGCCACAGCTGGGCCGACCAGGGACGGCTGCTCAGAGGCAGTGACACTGAACGATGCGGAGGAATCTAACAGGCAGGGGACGCCAGACACGTGAAAGCCGTCAGGTGGAAAGGGCTCTCCAGAAGCGGAAAGAGCCATGGGAAGCAGTCTCAGGAAACACTGCTTTCGCCTTCTTGTTCTACACAAGAGAAGGGAGGAGGGAAGCTCAGAGCCCCTGCGTGACTTGCCCAGGTTCTCACAGTCAGCAAGGCCACGGAGCCCAGGGTGGACCTCCGTGCCCATGTGCTTGAACAGCTGGGGGCGGGGGAGAGGGATCAGGTAAGACCACTCTGTCTGAGGGGTGCTGGGCAGCTGGGGAGGCAACTCAAGGAGAGCGATGAAAGAGTACCCTGATGCGGGAGCCTCCTGTGGTTCTTGCAGAAAAGCTTCCTAAAGTGCAGGGGTCCAACTCAACAGACAGTTATAAATACAGTGACAGATACCATAGCAACAGGGAAGCAACATGAAATACATCATCTTCTCGCAAAGGGCAGAACCTACGCTATATATACAAGTGAGCGACTCCTTCCTCTCCCCACCGCTTTCCTACACAAACGTTTCAGTCTTCACATGCAACAGGCCTGTCTCCTCAAACCGATACAGAACTTACACACATCTATTTTTGTGCTCAAGTGTTTAGTTACATAAAGTGTGTCTCTGGCACTGTGTCTAGAGATACACATGAGGCTATAGAGGTGCATGTTGTACGTCTGTGTGCAAAGTACTGAGCTACGTGGGTAGAGGTTCTGGGGTAGAGTATCTTTTCAAAAGATGGCAACAGTCCCTCCGTCCCATGTGTTCATCTTCAATGAGACCTTGACACTCTTCTTCTGGACCCGGGGGTGAGGGAGGTCTACATCTTCTCCCCCTGAATTATGGCTGGGTTATTACTACTTTGCACAATAGATTTGGTGAAAGTGAAGCTGTGACTTCTGAGGATAGATTAGAAAAAAACAGGCCCTTCTACTGGGTTCTCTTCGGACACTGGCTCTAGGAGAAGCCAGTCCACGTGAAGTCTAATATCCCTGAGGCTACCAGGCCACGAAGACAGTGCACGGCATCCCTACCAAGAGTCTGACATGACCTTGGCCTCACAGCCACACATGCCAAGGTGCCAGACATAAGGCATGCAGCTATTTTGGGTCTTCCAACCCATGTATCCATCAGCCAAGTACCAAAAATGACTACAGGGGATGCTCCAAAGAACAAAGAACCAGCCACACTCTGTTCCAATTCGGGACCCACTGGGTTTGTGAGACATAGTAAGATGGTTATTGCTGAAGCCACTAAGTGGGGGGTAGTTACTTACACTTCACTAGATACCTGGAACAGGTGCCCAAGTAAATATCAAAATAGTCAGCATTTACCAAGCGCCCAGCATAAGCCATGCTCTCCGCTTCCTCTTGAGATTCATCACCTCGTTTCACCCTCATATCAACACCGTAAAGGCAGAAGAGCAAGCTCTCCTTTTCAGACAAGGACACTGAGGCTGAGAGGGTTCAGGAACTTGTCCAAGGTCGCAGGCAAGGGTCTGAGAGCTGGGCCACCTGGTTCCGTAGTCCTCATTCCTAATCGGTCCTGAGATGTGATTGGTATAGATCTTTCTATGCAGACTCACACTTCCTAAATATTTTTTCAGAGAAATCGGATCCTGTTATGCATACTCCTGTGTAACTTGACATTTTCATTTAACATGTTTCCGCGTCAATACACACAGATCTATATTATCATGGTAATGACTGAGGCCCAGCGCCTCAGACGCACTTTCTTAATGCATTGAACCCGTCCTCCTTGGGGTGGATATTTACATTGTTTAAATTATTTTTTTACTGTTGCAAATAATGTTTTGCTGAACTGCGCTGAACATATGTCTTTGCACCCTGGTGTAGTTATTTTTCCTAGTCCAAATTCCCACACCTCAATAGACTGAGCTCTGTGAAGTTAGTGCTTAAATTTCTACAGCCACGTACATGAGCTCCTGTTTATCCAGGCCCTTGACAGCAAGGAGTTTCTTCATTGTGTGTATATGTGTGTGTGTGTAATAGCATGAATAGCATTGTTTTAAATGTATTGGGGTAACATTGGTTAATAAAATTATAATGGTTTCTAGTGTACAGTTTATAATACATCATCTTGCTATTGCATTGTGTACTCAGCACCCACAGTCAGTTCTCATTCCATCACTATATCTATGTATATAGTTGACTCCTCTTTTCCCTCTTCTACGCCCCTGTCCCCCTTACCCCCTGGTAACCACAAAACTGTTGTCTGTGCCTATATGTTCTTGTTTCTTACATCGTCTTATTCATTGATTCATTTGTTGCTTTCCGTTTTACATCCCACATCTGAGTGACATCACGTGGTTCTTTCTGTCTGACTTCTTTTGCTTAGCATGATCATCTCAAGATCCATTCACACTGTCACAACTGGCAGAACTATGGCTGAGTCACATTCCACTGCGTACGTGAACCGCGTCTTTTCCATTGGTTTTGATTCTGCATCAGCACCCTTTCAACATTGGCGGAAACGTCCAACGGGGTTGGTTGGAGTGTTAGACGGGAGACCTCATCCCTCACTCTCTGTCGTGTTAAAGCTCACATTTCAGGAAAGTCCTTCGAGTGCAAGGGTTAAAGGTTTGAGCCCCATGTCAGACTCAACTAAGGTTAAAACCCAGCTCTGCCTCCTTTGACTGTGACCCTGAACGAGCCAGTCAACCTTTCTGAGCCAGTTTCCCTGCCTGTGAAATGGGGAGGGAGCAGAAACGCCCCATAGGAGTTGTGGACGGTGCCAACAAAGCACATAGCCTCCTATCTGGCACAGAGCTAGCTTATGTAATGTTACAGTGTGTGGGAGGAAGGACCCTCCACCCCTCAGAGCACAGAGCTTCTGACGTGTTAGAGGGAGCCAGAGCAGTCTCTGGGCGTAGAAGCAGGTGGCTCAAGCAAATCCTCCTGAGCTTCCCTTTCCCTGGGGTCCTTCCTAATTTCTGAGACTCACTAAGCAACTATTGGCATCCAAGACTTCAATAGTTCATACCACCGTGTCAGTTTGAAATTGTTTGCAAACTGGTAAAATGATAAAATGATACGAGTTTTAGTATGAAAACGGTGGGATCTGAGGATGGATATTGGCTATGTGTGCGTACCAGGGCTTCTGGTCCATCTCCCTTGAAATTTAACTTGGCCACCCCTAACGGTAGGGCAGCCCGGAGACACAGGCTGCGGGCACCCTCTCCCTCAGCCACCCCAGTGGTTGGGAACACCTCCTTTCCTCTCCTAGGCAGGAAAACGGAGTCACTGCAGGGCAGCTGGAAGTGGGAGCTTGGGTAACAGGGAAAAGTGTTCCCTCCGACACTCACAGTGATAACACCTACCACCTTGCCGTGGAGGGAGCCGCAGTCTGGCTTCCTGAGACCGGAAGTCACGACTGGCCGAGTGTGTGTTCATGTGTGGGGGTGACGGATACCGAGTGGGGGCAGCTGATCCGCTCTCGCCCCTCATGTCCATCTCAAAGTCTAGCCTTCCTACATTCATGCCTCTGCAGCCCACATGGAATTGAGTCACTTTTCCAAGTTTAAGTGCTGGCTCACAGTCCTTGCTGAGAAGGAAGGAAAAATGTATTCCTCCCACCGGCGACTACAAAGCCCATAACGGAAGCTCTGCCTAAGAGACTCTTTGGCAGATAAGTTGGTGCTTGCTCATTGGGACTTGTTCAAGGCAGAGTCGGCCAGCGACCCCTGAGGATGAGGACGTACTAACGGCCTGCATCCAGTGTCATGTAACAGTCATTGGAGCAGCCACAGTGGGAAACGCTACCAACGAGCCATAGGTGAAAATCCCACAAGCGCTTCCATTGCACTTGGCCATGCAAGCAATGGCCTCCTAATTTGGGCTCTGAGTGACCATGACCACCTCAAAGGCTCTAGGCAAACCCTTTAATTTGTGGGATTTGGGGGGGGGCGAGCAAAAATGACACACCCAGGTGTCCTCAGAGTTTGGACTAAATCAAGAAATGACCCAGAGGACTCAGAGAAACAGAAAAGAAATGCCCGATCGCTAAGGGGACTGGCTGGTTGGAGACTGGAGTTGAGCTGTGCGGCCACAACCTCAGCTTCTGACTCTTGCCCACCCCCCACCTCACCCCCAGGCTGCATTTGGTCAGCAGGACCTTCCGGCCTCTTCACTGCAGCGGCAGAAGCATCTGCGCATCTTCTCTGAGTTCGTCATGTGCAGAGAATGCGGGTCTCCTGAGGCTGCCAGGAGGCTCCGTGGCTCCTCCCCGGGTCACTCATCGTATCACTGACTTCCCCTCCCGGGTTTGCAGAGAGGCAGAGAGATGCCTCCAATAGAAACTCAAAGCATGGGAACAATGTTCCCAACTCCAGTCCCAAGGGACTGCTGTTCTCTTTCGGGCTCTAGTTCGTGCTCTGGATAAAACTCCAGTTCTGCACTCAGAGCTCAGCAGAGTCACAGAGACACATTCCCAAAACCTCCAGAAAGGAGTTAAGTGGCACAACAGGCAGAGAAACCAAGAGAATTCAGGAAGAACATGAGATTGTCCTCTATATTCTGTCGAGAGACGCCTGCATGCAGCTTTAAAGCACTGGTGCACCCGCCCGGGAGCCCAAGAGGATGGAGCAACCTGCGGGGGGCTCAGAGCCAGGATGCACTGCAGCGGGGTCTCACCAGGATGACCCCAGGGGCAGCAGCGGAGTGGGAGAAGGATCTAGACTTATGACCGGAACTTGCTTCCATTGGCCCAGACGAACATCACAGCAGGTTGACTGGACTTCTTAAAAGAATTGGTGCTTTGTAGATGCGAAATTGGAGGCCTGTACTGGTTAGGAAAGTTGGCCCAAGTCACACAGTGGCTGAGCTAGGATGTGAACCCTTGTCTCCTGACTCCTAAGGCCTTGTTCATTAATAACAGGGGACATCTTTTGACCAAATTTGGCCAAGTGCCCATGACTCTTTCATGTCATTGGATCATATAGGGGCAGCCTCGGTCCCCCCAAAATGCTCCACAATTGACATGTATATCCTCTTGAGTGGCACTACATGTATGCAAATACTCCCCCATGTTTGGAGGAGGTAAGAATCCTGGCATAAGCTAAAGGGGATAAACAAATATATAACATAGAACATCCTCAGTAATGGGAAAACAAATCCTGAGTTGGATTGAAGAACAAAATCATAGAACAGAAAGCAAAACCACTTGAAGAAAATGTCATAAAAACAGCATCCGCCCACTGCTGGTACTTCCACTCCCCTTCCGCCAGCCCCGGCCAGCTGGTATCTCTCTCAGCTCCACCTGTCACAGCTTCAAGGCCCTGCTTGCAATTCTGTCGGATTCACCACTGGGTCCCTCAGCCCTGTGCCCAGGAGACCACATGTCCCCAATGCAGCTCTTTCCCTGATAGTCACTTGACTGGCCCTCCTTGTCATTCATGTCTTCAGTTTAAATATCATCTCCTCCGAGTGCACATCAGGGTCTGTCCGGGAACATTCTAGAATGTTGTTTCCTACAGATTTTTTTGGAGGGGGTTTCATTGAAGAAGTGGTAATGCCCAGGAGCCAACATGACCCTTCATGTCAGGTGATTTTCCATTATGCACACTGGTTACTGAAATAGTATGAGTGGGGTGATCTGAAACCATGTTCAAGTACATTCTAAGGGCAGTCCCTGACCCATAATACACATTTGTACTCATGAGTATTATTAACTCCTTCATTTCAACCCAGAGAGACAGGCTCCATATGCTTTGCTCCAACTATGACCCAACTAGAGGCTCGGAAGACATACTTAGTTTTGACTCATTGTTGAGAGGGCTAGATCAGGTGTCGCAAAATTCTAAAGAACAACATCAAACTGTAATGATGGACTCACTAGCAAGATTATATGTAATAGGGAAACGAGGAGGACCCCATGTGCTGAATTAACATAGGCACAAAAAGATCTATGGCACAGGTAAGGGAACAGAGGACACCTAGTTTAACAGCAACTCAAATTCAAAGTACCTGAAAAAATTAAAATTCATAGAAGTTGGAAGCATGTTTTTCAAATGGCCTGAATCGGGAGCTGAAGCCAGACTGGAGACATCGATTTGTGAGGCACAAGGATCGAGACAGGTGGCTCCATGAGTGGATGAGACCAACAAGAGTGATGAGAATGAAGAAGCAGGAACTACAGAGCGATGGAGCCAGAGAGGTTGATTCACGACTGAACCCACAAAGAATCTGGAATCCCTGGCCTTTGACTTTTCCCTTAATCACATCCACTACAGCAGCCTTGAAATACCCAATAGATCGCTGGTCTCCAACCTTGATAACAGGGGGGAAAGGACAGTCTCTGAGCACAGAGTGCATTACTAGACCTTGGTGAGGGCCGTTATTCTCACAATCTGAAAGGGATGAGATTCAGAGATTCACATCACTTTTTCAAGCCCTAACAGCAGTTCCTGCCAGTTCCAGGGCCCCCGTCTAAGGCTCAGCACCCCAGTCCAAGGAGACTTCTGAGTTCCACACTCTAGGTTCAGGGTTGGGGGGCTTAGGAACGGCTTACAGGAGGTACATAGGCAACGGCACCCAAGCGAAGGTCTGGAACGACGGTTCTTGTGAAAAGCTTGCATCTTGGCTGCACTTCTTGCTTTTTCAGGATGACTCAGTGTTGGTGAGAAAGAAGTCCTTTGGCTGCTCGTCAAGAACAGAGCCTGTTGTTGACGAGGCCTTGGGACAATGTGCTCTCCTTCTCTCTGAAGACCCGCTGTCCTCTCTCTCCAAATCTGTCTACTCTGGCTCGGGAAGAAACACTAAGCCCAACACGTATGTGTCAGATATGCGGCACTGTGTCTGCCACAGCCCAGCCATCTGCAGGAGACCCCATCTGCCAACTTGGGCCCAGGAGGGGACATTTCATGCCCTCCCCCACTTTGAAGTTGAAAGTCCTCTTCTCTCTGATTAAGCTTTCTGGGGGGTTGTGATCAAAGTAGCCAGATCTGTAAAGTTGGGGTTAAGAATTCTGGTTTCAAAAATGAGCCCCTTTTGTGTGACAGCTGAGGATAATGGACACAGCGCAGGGGCAGAAAGAACCTTTCTAAGGGAGGGCTTCCCCCTGGGGCTCTTAAAATCAGTGATGTCTGCTGCCACCTGAGAGATTCTGCTCTAATTTGCATAGGGATCATCACCTGGGCATCTTACTGAAATGAAGGTTCTAATATAGTAGGCCTGGGGTGGCCCTGAGTCTTCATTTCTTAGAAGCTCCTAGGTAATGCTGACATGGCTGGTCTGTAGACCAACTGCGAGGAGCGAGGCTCAAGTGTAGAGTATCCTTCAACCAGGAATAAGGTCTCCTTCTGTGTCTGCTCTGAGAACTAATTCAAGACTCACCTTACGTATCCCCTGAATCTCAAAGACCTTCGTAATTTCTTACACCGTTTCCGTGCCCTCCCGGCAAAAGGGACCACCCTTTTCTAGGTGCCCTTACATGGACTGGCACAGCCCACCTCCTCTTCTTCAAGAGCCTGACACCCTGAAATCCAGATGAGTTCGGGCTTCCTTGGGCATCTTCTATGTAGTCATTGCTCAGAACTGTTTGCTGACCGAATGGGTATGACTCACTGGCTCTACTTACCTTGCTTTATTTCTTTTTATAATTGTCATGGCTATTGTTTATTGTCTGTTTCCTCCCACTAGAATGTAAGTTCCAGAGGAAAGGAATTTTTATCATTTTATTCAGTGCTCTATTTCCAGTGGCCTGGCACACGGTATATGCACAATAAATATTTGTTGAATGAATGTGAGACAAGGTACCGTATCCAATGTAAGACAATGTCTAACATTGGATGATCAAGCACTTGTCATTTATTGAGCTGGAGGAGATAGATAATTTAGCTGAGGGGGAAATTAGGCATTGCAGAAGAGTCTCAGCCCATCTGTCACGTTAAGAGCTACACACATAGTATCTGGCACATAGTAGGCACTCAATATACCTTTAAAAATAACTAGTGGGGGAAGCCAGGATGGCTCAGTGGGTTAGGCGCTCACTTTGCAGCACTGGGGACCGAGGATCGAATCCTGACCCTGGCCCATGCAGAACCATATGCTGAGCTGGGGAGTTCCCCCAGTTCAGTTCTCTCTCTGTCTCTGTCTCTGTATCTCTCTCTCTGTCAAAAAATTAATAAAATAAATAAATAAAACTTTAAAAAAAACTAGTGATTATCTAATAAGTTTTCTCTTCTTTAATATTGAAGGCTTTCAATATGTCTATAAACCTCAAGCTTAATACACATGCATTACCACACTGACCATCTGACCATCCATCCATCCATCCATCCATCCAACCATCCATCCATCCATTCGATCTGTGTAGTTTGGTAAATGTTCAACAGTAAAAAACTTTTTCTTATTAAGCAGGGAAGTCCACTGACATTCTCTGTTCAGTTGTTAAGCACACACACACAAAAAATGTATACAAAAAATATCTTTCTCTTTGCTGAGTGCAAATTATAAGTTCCAAGATCAATCAGAGAAACATGCTTTAAAGGTCAAGTTTACAGAACCAATTCTACTCTTGCCTATATTTTTCCCATCGGCCTTAGCATAGACACACATACTCTTGTTTACGAGAAATCAGAGTCAATCAGAAGTGAAGTGCCTTGCTTGTGGCAGAATTCTTCTTGGAGTTTTCCTGGGTAAAGTGGGCACAGTGAGAAATCAGAGAAAGAAAAGAGTATTAAGTCCCCAGGCAGACCTGGTATGCGGGCCTGTTGAGAGTTGGTATTCACGAGATGGTTCTACAGAGACATGCCCAAAATAGGATTGCCGGTAATAGGGGTGGACAAGACTGGGCTGTACAATCACTCTGTATTGCTCATTGGTCCAAAATTGTTCCCTGAGATGTGCTTTCCAGTTACTTGTCCATATTTCTATGATCTTTACAGATTGCTCCTGGGTAGAAAATAGCTTGACTTCCCCAAGCTCTGACAACCCTAATTTGTCCTCGTTAATTCCTTTGTAGCCTGCATGGCTTCCACAGGGAAACACACTTATCTGGCTGTCTGGTTTGGTGGTTGATTTCCCGGGATTGCCTGAAAAGCTGTACCTCAAGGAATCTTAATGAGTGGAGCGGCTGGAGGCAGGGTGTTCACGTTTCACAGGTGCTGGGCCTTTGGAGAACAGCAAAGCCATGCTGACGATGTCTCCAAGGGACAGACCCATCCCTACAGGGTCACCCCCAGAAGCTGCCAGTCCAGGGAGGAGGTAAGGCAGAGGAGCATCACTTATTGGGATGCAGGATTGTGCAGCTTCTAGCAGTTGTGAGGTAGAGGCTAGTCCTACTCCATTCCTCCCCTTTTCTTCCATTCACAGGTGTTCTTATAAATTTCCTAAAGATTCCTTATATATATATATATTTTTATTTTTTAATTGTCTGATCATTTTAACTGCTGAGACCGAGAAACTGGAACCTTGCCCTTGCTCCATGACTAAGTCTCATCACCAATCTACACTTCTGTGAGCTCATCTCTACACTCAGAAGGGACATCAATTTGTGAGTTCAAGTCCCAACTCCATGGTCACCCAGCTCTGCTCCTTAGCCACTGGGTGACCTCGGGGAGTTTTTCAACCTCAGTTTTCTCATCTGTAAATGGGGTTCCCCATAGCACTTACCTCATTAGGTCGTAAAAATCAAACGCGTCCCTCTGTGGAAAGGTCTCAGAACAGTGCCTGGCCCGTGACCCTGGGCTGTTAAGGTTCCTCCTAGACGTAAAGGATGAGGCATCACCTTAGTGGATATGTTTGGCTCCCTACCCAGCGTCCACGTTCCTATTTTCCTTTTCCCAAAAGCCCTCAAAGTTCCTTTGGACAAATACCCTCAAAATCTCCCCTGCATGACAATGGAGAACGATTGTAAACCACACTGGATCTACTTCAATGACAGGAAAACAGACCACCAAGTGAATTTGTCAAATTTAAAAATAATAATTGATCAAAGTATCCTCAGTGAACTTGAAAGAAAGAAATCCCTGCCACTCTTTCATCAGGTTGAATTTCTGATGATTTTGTCACATGTGCAGAATCAGAAAAGATCTCCCTTCTGATCCATCAATAGTCTCACTTAGCCATGGTTTCAAATGAAAACACAAAACAAAACAAAGAAACGCAATACCCAACAAAACATAAAAGCAGCATCTAGACACACAGGTTTTCTGGAGGGCGTAATGGTGATCTCTTTCGTCTGTAAAGCAACTTGCAGAGAGACTCCATTCTCCCTCGCTGATTTTACTCTTATGACAGCACCAGGGACCCCATTTTCAAGGGGAAATCATGGTGCTTCTGGAGGAGAAACTGAGATTCTCTGAAGCCCCGTGACCCTATCTCACCAGAGGCCAGCAGGGCCACCAAGTCTGCAAATACAACTTCTGACGCAATGGCGAGCCCTCTCCTTTCTGTGATGAGTTCTTTATTTGATTTCTAGGAAACCCAAACTTTCCTCATTCTCTGCCATGACCAGAGCCTCCTGAGACCCTTTCCTGCATCCTGGTCTTTTCTCCAACCTCCTTCTCTTCTCTGATCCCTCTTCTCCATCATACTTTCCCAGTAGATACGCTCATTTCCGCCTGCAGCTCTGCATGGGGTCTACTTTCTAGCTGATGTATTTACTGTCAGTATTCTCAGAGAATATCGATTTCAGGATGAGAGGATTGTAGATGTTCCATTCCGTTCTGCGTCCACAGAGCCTAGGACAGAAGTGACATTGCCAGAAGTGACATTGCCCAGAAGTGACATTGCTGGATCATATGGTAGTTCTCTTTTTAATATTTGAGGAACCTCTATACTGTTTTCCATAAAGACTTTACCAATTTGCTTGCCCACCAGTTGTCTACAAGTGTTCCCTTTTGTCCATAGTCCCATCGGCAGTTAGCTTTCAGGAGTATATACAGATAATATTATTTTGTCTTTTGGAATATATATAGAGATAATATCATTTGATTGGAGAATATATAGATAATATTATTTCACTGTATATAAATCTGTATTTGGTTATATATAGTATACATGCGAGGGCTGTTTGGAAAGTATCCAGCCATGTAACCATTCTTGTTATATCGACAATGGCTGGATTTTTTTTTCTGGACAGCCCTTGTCTGTAATATTATTCATCCTTAAAAGGTAAGGACATCCTTTCATTTGCAACAACACAATGCACCTGGAGAATATTATGCTAAGTGAAATAAGCCGAATACAGAAAGACAAACCCTGCATGATTGCTCTTGAATGTGGAATCTACCAAAACAGAACTCATGAAAGCAGAGGAAAGTGGTGAGTTCCAGGGGCTGGAACAAAATTTTAGTTACGAAGGCTGAATAAGTTCTGGAAATCTGATGTACCACATGGTGACTATGATTATTAATACTGTATTGTATACTTGAAATTTGCTACAAGTAGATCTTAGCAAAGTGTTCTCGCCCACAAACACACAAAATGGTAACTATGTCATGTGATGGGTATGTTAACTAACTTGATTGTGGTCATTATTTCACACTGTAGACATACATCAAACCTACATTGTATACCTTGAATATGTACGTTTTTATTCGTCAATTATTACCATAATAAAGCTGGGAAAAATAAAAACAGTTCTTGGCATTTAGCAGACACTCAGTAACAAGTGTGAAGAGAGGATGAACGCATAATTGCAAATATAAAGTGCTTGCTTCCAAGCGCATTGTTTCTGAGATCGGCAGCGTAGAGCAAGGCTCTTCAGCCACAGCATGGGGGACATTTGGGGCTGGTGACTCTGTTTGTGGGGACTTCCCTGTGCTTATGGTATGCTTGGCAGGACCTCTGGCTTCTATCTACTGGCTGCCAGCAAAAATCCCCAATTGTGACAACCAACAATCTCTCCAACTCTAGCAAAACAGCCACGGAAGGGTGGACTTACTCTTGAGTAAGAAAACTGGGGTAGTGGGAAGACCAGTTTACTGTATGTAGAAAATCAGAGCTCCAATTTCAAGTGTGTGACAAGTTATTCACTTGGCTGAGCTTCAGTTTTCTGTCTATAAATAAGGGGTTAAAGTACCTACCCCATAATTCACTTGTGAAGTTAAATGAATTAGTGTATCCCGAACTGAACCAGGTAGGCTCCAGGTAACGTTCATGTCCGTCTGGGCTCTGGGACTGAACTGCCCCGTCCATCATGGTTTCATTGCTCGTTTTGAGCCCCACCCCATATGCTGTGAGGTTTGTCTATTCTTGTCCCTCCCTATCTGTCCCCAGGACTTGGGTTCTTCTTATCTGCCTGCTTTTGAGCTTCCCATCATAGCCATCCTTCTCGTCACCAGGTGCGCATACGTTCTGAACCCCTCACAGGCTAGAGAAGACCGGCTGGTTTTCTCGTTAGTCTTTCCCTTTGGCCATGAGATAAACAGCTGCCTGCCTTCCTAGGACCCGCTGAGCTTTAAGTCTCCTTCGCCTTTAATGTTGTATGCCCACGTTTCAAATATGAAAGTAGGGGAACACGGAAGGGTTAAGAAGCTTACAAGGGAAGAATTAAGGCCAGTGAAGGATCACATTTAAGAACTTGGGGAAGCTGGGATGGCTCAGTGGGTTAAGTGCTCACTTTGCAGCCCCGGGGACCGAGGATCGAATCCCGGCCCTGGCCCGTGTGGACCCACATGCTGAGCTGGGGAGTTCCCCCAGTTCAGTTCTCACTGGGGTGAGACCCCTGCCCAGTTCCTGCCCTCTGCAGCCCCGCGCCCACCTGTGGAATGAAACTATGTGGAAAAACCAATGATGTGCAACTATGGAGACTGTTCTGGGTTCTCCCCCTTCTCTCTGTCTCTGTCTCTGTCTCTCCCTCTCTCTGTCAAAAACAATAAAAATAAATCTTTAGAAAAACTTCTCGGTGGAATGGCTGTTCCCCCCTCGGTTCCCATCCAGGTGCTTTCTGGTGTCAGCTCACCGTCCCTGCTGACCCTGTCCCTGGAGCACTGTGAGCCCTGCTTACTGGCTGGTGGGTGGGCCAGTGGGTGTGAGGGGTTTCGCCTGGGGGTGGGGGCTGGACAGGCTGGCTGAGCTGCCGCCTGGCTGAGTCTCTGCAGCCTGCCCTGAGATGGTTGCCCCGCCTACACCAATGAGCCCTGCACTCCAGTAGCTCCTAAACAAGCCGTGATTTCTGACCCCGCACACATGACGGGGACACTGGGGAGACGGGGGGGAGCAGAGAGCAGCTGGACACCAGATTGATGAAGCTCCGGGTGATGGACAAGCCACTTGTCTGGCAACTCTATGGCCCCCCCAATTACTAGTGCCTTGCATGCGTGCTGCTGCTGTCCTTTCCAGCATGCTTGAAATCCATGGCCTCATTTGATCCCTACAGCATCCCCTGCACGGATAAAGGGCAGATGTATGTGCCCCCCAATTCACAGCTAAGAAAACAGAGCCTGGAGAGATCACATGACGTGGCCAAGGCCTCACAGAGGGAAGCATTGCGCTGGGTTTGGAATCCTTGTAGCAGAGGGCAAGGGTTTTCCCCACACGATCTAGGAACAATGGCTGTGCATCCCTTTATGCAAACGGTGGTCATTTTAGGGTGCGCTTATGAAAAGTGAGGCCGATGCACGGGGACACAGAAAGTCTTTCTGCCTCCAGAGTCTTAACGCTTCTGAGTTCAACGGGACCTTAGACAGCAGCCGGTCCCGCTGCCTTACTCTGTAGATATGGAACTGGGAGCTCCGAATGGTTGAACTGCTCACAACCTGATGCCCCATTACTCATACTTCCCTCACACCATGCCGATTTGTAAAAGCCTTCTGGCCTCTGGCTTCATGGAATCAAAGAAAACAAGCTCTGGGGCTTGGGCAGAGCTCAGGGCCTCCTCCACTCAGAGGCTGTGGGTCAGTGGGACAGGTCACCATCAAAGAGACCCCATACGAAGAAGGGGCTTGGAGACACCCAATCAGAACCGTGTTTCTCTAACCTTAAGCCGAGTCAAGCTGTATTGATTAGAACCAGTTGGGAAATGAATTCCTGAGGCTGATCTATAAAGAAATCCAATCTGGGGATGGAACAAACTATCGCCAGGATTCCTTATTAGGCACTCCGCACCATTAGCTAAATAAAGCAAACAAACAGGCGCGCACACAAAGGGCAAACTTTTTCAGGGGACGAAAACGCCGCCGTGGTTGGGGACTACGGGTCCAGCTAATATCATAGTCATTGACCATTTTTTAATAACCGACACATCGATTTCTCTCTAATAACACTTCCGAGAAGCGAGAATAAGAAGGGACTGTATTAACAAAGAGCGATGGAAATGAAATTAAGCCCTTTGTGCGGCTTTTTCAGTATCCACGGGATGAGAGCGCAATTCTGTCAGAAACTGCATTCTACAAAGAACCCAAAATGGTTAGACCTCGTTTAATTAGGAAGAGCGTGTGTGGGGAGAGAGGGGGTCTTCCGGGCAGGGGAAACCAGCAAAGGAATCGAACGCTCTTTTCAAAACTTGCTTAGCAAAAGCGAGTCTAATTGCTGCCTTTGTTATAAAAGATTAAAGGTAGTTATGTCCCTATGTGCCTCCCTTTAAGTGATCTATATGTTCCCAAATCGCTATGTGCCAGTCGAATTTTTGTAAATCAACTCCAATCTGAAATGCCTTCAGAGAGCTTGCTATTTCAAGGCACCTCTTTGATGATTCCTTTTGTAAAATCATCCCCTAGTTTATTAGGTTAGTAGGTTTCCATTTTTTTTGATGATGAAAAATCAGAACTTCTTCCCTTCTCCCATATTCAGAAGAAAATAGAACGGAAATAAGATGATTTAATGACACAATGTAACAACTAATGGGACCTCCTATGATATTATGGGTTAATTTAGTAAATGCTGGGATTCCCCTTGTATCTTTTATGTTTGCAGCTGTGACATTGAGCAAAGGTGACTTGGGTTCAAAATTAGGACCACAAGACTCTCAGATATGATTCAACAGGGTTACTTGGAAGGGCTACTTGCAACCTTCCAAACAGATTTCTCTTCGCAACATTCCAGAATGGTGGTTCTGCTTAGACACTGCTTGAATGTGCTGTGATATTCATTCATTTATTCATTAAATAGTTATTGAGCATTAACTATGTGGGGAGCTAGTTTCTGGGCAAACAGGAGAAGAAAACCAGACACAGGGCCCATGTTCTACAGAATTTAATTTACCTGGAAGGGCAGATACTAAATAAACAGTAACACAAACAATGGACACATTCCCGTTCTGATAAACACTATAAAGATTAAACATCGGCTGCTATGAAAGTGGTCAGGGGAAGTGGTCTGAGGAAGCTGCATTTATTCTGAGACCTAGGGAATGAACAGTGGCTGAGACAAAGGGGAGGCACTGGGGGACATGGGGTGTGGACTGACACAATTCAGTTTGTTCTTTGAAATGAGCACTCTGGTTGCTACGTGAAAAATGGACAAAAACAGGGTGAGAATGGAAACCAATAGACCTGTAGCTGGGCTGAAAGATGGTGATGGCTTCGGCCACGGTGCTAGAAGTGGAGGTGGTGACAGGTGGGTGGCCCTGAGACAATGGGTGGTGGGATCAACAGGATGGGGGGATTGACTGTGCATGGGGTAAAGGGAAGCAAAGGGTCAGAGAGGACCTCTGCCTCTCTGGATCGGGAACGTGGAAAGAGAAGGCCGTCAGCTACTGAGAAGCACTGGAGGAAGGACAGATTGGCGAGCGGGGACAGGGTGCAGTCAATGCTGGGCATGTTGAGCCAGAGGAGACCCCAGGGGAGCTGTCAGACAGGTGGTTAGTAGCTGAGTCTGGGACTCGATGACCCACCAATCTGCCTGGCACATAGCCGCCCTCAGCATTGGCTGGGGCCTCAAGGGTACAGCTTCAGTTTCTGAAAAAACAAAGTCCTTGGGGACTGACATACCACACTGGCAGCCAAAACGCTAACTGAGACATATGACCTGGACAGAGATTGAGTGATAAGATTAGGGACTTCATTATTAGTGTTACCCACTCAATATTCGTGGCTTTTGGGGTGGGGGGGTGGATTATTGGGATAATGAGAACAGTAGCCAGGAGACTCTTTTGACCTTTGATGCCAACCAGCATGATAGTCGGAGGCAATATGGTAACAAGCCCAGCGTTCAGGAGTAAACTTCTACAAAAGATTCAAATTTCAGGTCAACTTGATGGCCACAGGGAGGCATGCAACATGCCAGGCAGGTGCAACATTTCACAGAACTTCCCACACATGTCATATTAGGCAGCTAGTGCCTTTGTCTGGAGAAATGACAAAAGTGAGCTGAGGTCGAGTTCTGACTTGTTTATCACATCCCCAAATCCAGCTATGCTTATGTCTTGGTGTATCTTCTAGTGGCCTTATCTCCTTCTTATGTGTTCTTGATATATCAAGGTCTAAGTCAATAGCTCATCAGAAAGGACCCTTGGTATTAGTCCATTTCTTCCAGTTGCATCTGACAGAACCCCACCTGAAAAATAGCTTCAGCTATAATATTTGATTGGGAATAAGAATAGAGCCATAGACATAAGTAGGCAAATGAGAGACAGGTGTGGGACTCCATCAATTGGGAGAGAAAGTCTCTACTGCCCCCAGATTGTGGATGAGATGGGATCTAGGCCCACCTCTGTGAATGGGCACCTTTTCCATCACATCGTGAGATGGTGAAGTCAACACAGAAAGATGTAGATAGACATGGAGAAGAGTGAAGAAATGTGGAGTAGATGGAGAGACCTATACCAATGACCGGATGTGAAATCCTTGGCTTAATTCTTTCTGAATTGTATCTACTTTTGGTTTTCAATTTGCACGGTCCCATGTAGTCTATTGTCCATCTAAACAAGTTCAAGTTGGAGATTTGATCACTTCTGGCCAATTCCATGCCACTTGATTACTCTTACTTTAGCCTGCACTCATCCTCTGTGGCTCTCCTTGCTGTCTGATTTCCAGGGCATGGAGTATACAGATGTGTGTTCACATGAGCTTGGAGGTGGAGAACGATGGGTTCTCATCATTGGCATTCCCAAAGAGAATGATGTGGGAGGGAGAAGGGCCATGTAAGAGAAAAGATGCTACTACCAGGATTCTGGCAATACAAGAATACGGAGCAGATGCCCTAACCTACTCAGGGGCCACTGTCTGTAGGAACAAGGGATTTTTCTCCAGCAGTGTGCTTCCTCCCTAGAGAGTGGACCACCAAGATCTTGCAGGCTATTTAGATCAAAAGGAGCACAGGGTACTAGCCAACATTTAAAGATTTCCCAAGTGCCAAAAGGCTCTGTTTGGGGGCATATAAAATAGAGGACAAATTATCGAGGAAGATTTGAAACATCTAAGGCAGACTTTGTGTCCATGGTCTGATCTCCAGAAAGGATGTCATGTATATTTGCCTGTCCTCTTCAAACTGAGCCCCAAAACAGAGGTGTGAGCTGAATATTTGACTTTTGCTGGGCTTCCTCAGAACTCTGCCACTGGAGGCAGGATGAGTTCTTGGGGCTCAGACCAGGTCTGTGTGTTTAGGGTGCAGGAAGTGGGGCACAGCCGCTGCTGTGGGGGATAGACTGAAGGCAGAGTCTGGCAGCAGGTAGCACCTGTCAGAGGGCACAGAACCAGCATTATAGAGTCAAAACCTACAGTTCACGCTTTGGGTGTCCCATCCACCTGGTGATCTGCCCCGTGGTGCTCGTCCTCCGTACATTGTTCATTGCAAAGAATGCAAGTCACTAGCTGTTGTAGGAGGGCCAGCACTAATGCCAAGTTCTCTAACACGTCGCGTCTCCCTTCCTTTCTGCCACTTGTCTTTTATCACATCTCACCAGAGCTATTTCTGTCTACGGGGAGTTAGCAGGAAGATCACATATTGTACAGAGAGCGGGGTGTTAAATTTATGCAAAGGAGACGAATGTGTTATGGCAAAAAAATTATGTATTGCATGGCGTCTCCCTTGAGGGTTAGTCTCTTGTTCAAGTTTTAAGGACAGCAGCTCTATATTTGTCGCACAGCAGAGCCACATTCCTGCTTGCCTCCTGCTGTTGGTGCCAAGAGCAGATGTAAAGTCCTGAGCAGACCTGCCACCTTTAGGAGGCAGGATCTCGTCCACCACCAAGCGTCCTCCCTCGTAGCCACTTGTGTCCTGAGAGCAGTGGGTCTTCCCCGAGTGAGAAGCAGCAAACTCAGGAAGAGAAAGGTGCCAGATAGCCTGGATTTGGACCATCTCGTGGCAAAACAGCTACTTGAACGAGTGGACGTTTCATTGAACGTTGAGCATTTTAAAAGGTGGCATGCTGTTGTCTAGCATCAAGAAGCCCTGAGACCTAAAGCTGAACCCTGTTTCTACCGTTCACTAGCTGTGGATCTCAGGAGGAGTTAGTTGGCATCTCCAAACCTTCACGTTCTCAACTGTGAAATGGGCACATGAATATCCATTTGCATGGTGTGTAAAGAATAGGAAATAAGTATATGTCCAATAGTAGGTGCTAAAATAACATTCTTTTTCTCATTATAAAAAATGAAATTCAATATTAGTTTAGTATTTTTTCAAGCTCTGTTGCTTGGATCACACAGGTGATTTTCCCTAGGATAGGAGACAAATGCTCGGTAGGCATGAAACACTGTATTTCTTACTTTCTTTTACCAGCTATGGCATATTGATGATGCCTGCTTTTGTAAAGATCCTTCCAGATCCTTCCTGACACAGCCCTCAAGGAGGTTAAGTACGAAAAACCCAGAGTTGACATATAAAGTAAAACATGTTTTCCATCTGTGACCCAGATCACACCCACACATCACTCTGTTGATTACTGCACCCAAGATGCACAGATGGTTCCAATGTACATTAAATGCACAAACGGACATCCAGGTACTTGGAGGACACACGCTTCCCAAAGATGTGCCAATGTATTGTTATCCCGCTGCTAATGTTCAGTCACAGAATTTCCCTCTCACTCTTGGACATCCATGCCCCACAAACCAGTTGTTATTGTTGCTATTGCATTGTTGTTGTTGTTGTTGTTGTTGTTGTTGTTACTCAGTGAAGGGAGACCCAAGAGACTTAAAACCATGGCATAGAAGAACAGGAAAAAAGTTAAGTCTGGAATAAGCTTTCTGATAAGCATGTTTGACTCCAGAACTCATTTCTCCCCAAATACCAAGAGCTATTGACCTTCAGAAGACTGTTTTTTATAACCCTGTGTATTATTGGAAACAAGTACTTACTCAACTTTGTTTGAAAACTTCGCTTGTTAAGGAAGTCACTACTGAACAAGGCAGATGTCTCTATTTTTAGACAGTTTCTATCAACTGAAAATTCTTTTGTGTATTGAAAGGGAAGGTTTCCTCTCCTCCCCACTGTCATTAACTCTACCCCATAAGGTTATAAAAAAAGTCTTAACTTAGTTAACTTCCGCTGCAGTAACAAATGGCTCCTAGATTTCAGTGGCTCACAACAGCCATGCTTTTCTTGTTCATGTAGCTGTCAGCTCCAGGTGAGCTGAGTCTCTGCTCATTGATCTTCATTGAGGGCACGGGCTGCAGGTGCACCCTCCCACCCTCCAGCTTGGCTTTGGAGCCAGGAGAAAGCGTGGAGGAGCCATACACGGGTCCTAAAGCTCCATTGCAGCAATCACTGCTTTCACTCATGTGCTTTAGGGACGGGTTCTCTGATCCTTCAACTCCCTCCTCCCAGACACCCACGTCCCAGCACCTCCCACGTGGGTGTAAGGCCTAAGTCCTACAGGAAACCCCTCTTTCCATACCACTTTCTGTGGCTCCTCTCCCCTCCCTGAACCCGGGGAGGCCCCTGAAGCTCCCAACAGTCAGGGCTCAGCCGGTCTCTCCAGCCCCACTCAGAGCCACTTCCCCTCGCTCCCTCTGTCCCGCTTTCCCTAGAACACACCACGTTCTTTGCCAGCTTCAAGTCCTTCCTGTTGATTTTTGTAAAGCTTCCTTTGGTCTTGTTCCATAGAGAAAAGAAGACAGCAGGACGAAGACAAGAGTTTGGCAAAAGAAGGGACACTTCTTTTCATCCTTCAGATTTCAGCCTAAATGCCTCATTCTCATGAGACCCATCTTAACTTTCTATTTCCAGAAATTTCTATTTCGTCTCACACCACTTTTTCTTTCCTATCACTTAAGTCCATGTCTGCATTGTTCTATGTGTGTGCTTTTAAGTTGTTCAGAGTCATGCACCAGAACGTGAGAGCTATGTAGACGCGTGCTGTCCACCCTGTACCAGTGACTAGCACAGTGTCCGGCAGAGGAAGGCTCTCAGAAAATGTTAGCTGATTAAATGAATCGATTAACAGATCTGGTCATCTATCAAAGGGCACTTTGGCTGTTTCATGACTTGGCCACTGTGAACAGTGCTGTGATGAACATTGGGGTATGTGTATCTTTGCAAACTAAGGTTTCCAAGTTTTTTGGGTAGATACCCAGCAGAGGGATTGCTGGGTCATATGGCAAGTCCATTCCTAATTTTTTGAGCACATAATGCAATACAAAGACAACGTATTATAGAGTTGTACATCTGGAAACTGTGTAATTTTTAGCAACCAATGTTACCTCGATAAATTAAACAACTTTTTAAAAATGAACAGATGTGGGCCACTGAACCAGCTGTTTGTGTCATGTGATATGGTTGTCGTCTTGGTTGTGATGAGGGTGGTGACCACAGTGGTGGGATAGGTGGGTAGAACTGGATCAGAATGTTCTTCCCTTTCCTACCTTGTGGGTTTAATGGACTGAACTCTCAACGCAGAAAAAAAAAATGTTTTACTGAGAAAAGTAAGGGATTCAGGAGGAAGGAGCTGCGTTGTTCTGGATGCAAAGGCAAGATGAATTTGAAGGACCTAGTAACATATGGCAGAGAAGAGAGAGGATCCAAGGAGCTCGGGCAGAGTGGGAGGAAATAGGAGAGGAAAAGAACTCCCAGGGATCCTGTGGAGAAGGGAATTTGGGAAAGATAAATGTCTAACTGGGGATACATATATTTTCTTAATTTTGCTGAGGGTTGTGCTATGTAAATTTTCTCCATTCCGTAATTGACAGTTAATCCACATTGCTCGCTACTGCTCTGGTACAAGTAGGTTCTTTAGGGGAAACTGAACAGCTGTTGGAGTCTGCGGCCAGGTGGGTAATGAGATAAACTCACAGACGATGCATGTGGGCAGTGGACTTGAAGGATGGGCTTCTCCCTGGCATATGGTTTCCACTCCGTACTGCTATGTTCTGGGGAGAAGCTTGGAGAAATCTCACACTGACACACACTGAGACTTCTGCTCTAACAATGTGCAAAGAAAACAAATGAATGAAGGCTACGCAATGCTTTCCCAGCCTAAGCATCCCTAGTTACTTGGAATCTCTGAACCAAAAGCAGACTGAGAGGTGGGAGTCATGAGATCTTAACAGTAAAAGACCAAAGACTATTTTCTTGTCATTGTCACCCGTGCGCACTACTTTCTGATGGTCTTCCTCAGACTGATGTTTCAGGGAGAGTACAAATGCAAGCTTCAAAAGTAGTGTGTATTCTTCGAAGCCAGCTGCCATGTAAGAAGGCTTGGTCTAGATGCCTGGTTGGTGAGAGACCACCTGAAGAGAAAGACACCCAGGAGAGGTGACATGAGGCTCCCCAGTAACTGCCAGCACCATGGCCTCAGACACATGTCAGATGCTCCAGCCCCAGATGAACCATCTCTGCTGAGCCCAGCCTGCACTCCCGCCCACAGAAACATGGGCAAACACATGGCTGATATTTCATGCAACTAATACAAACAAAAAGCAATTACACGATAATACAACAAATGCCATAAGCTCATCTGTGCTTTTTCCCTGAGCATCTGCCCGTGTTCTGAGTTTCTTCCTGTCAACTCATTTGGCCATCATTTGCCTCCTGCCCTTTGAGAGAGAGAGGAGGGCTCTGAAAAGTTAACTGGAAATCGAGAATTCTGTTCCATCAAAGCCCAGAGAATCAAGAGACGATAGGTTCCTCCCGATAATGAGCTCGAGGACATTGAAATCACAGAACACCAGCTCCAGACTGTTGACCCAACTTAAGGAACCAGCTGCTGGCCAGGTCTCTGCCCTCTTTCCTCCAGAGGATAATAGCACTGAGAGTCGTGGTGTGTCCTTCACACGAGGAGGCCAGGCAAGAACCTTCCTTAAAACAACACTTGCTTTGAGCCGGAAAGACCAGAATTCGAGTCTCAGCACACTGCTCTATAACTGTCAGTTGTGCAAAGTGGTGTGACCATTCTCTGACTTTGAGTTTCCATACTTGCGTCAGTAGGTGTTTCCACCCCACTCTTAGATTTCTGTGCAAACTGAACAAGGTAAGATATGTTCAAGTGCTTTGCAAAGGTGGATAGAAATGTAAGGGATTAATTACAATTTCTATTGCTATCACTATTACCATTTTGGACTTTGATTCTAATTCTTTCTGCCTTTGTCTTCTGGGAAGCTCCCCGCTTTGCCCGGAAAAAAACCTCATTCATTAGGCACTGAGGTTAATTCCCACAGGGACAGAGGCGGCGAAGCTTCTGGGTCGGCTAAATGAGAAACGTTTAAATTTTTCATCTACTCCCTTGTCTGCTCTTTGGTCAATAGCTTATTCTGACAACTTCATTACCTCCTAATGACTCATTTTCTGTGTGTGCTAAGAAGCCCGCCCAAGAAAGGGAGCTGCCACGCTGAACTACTGGATTCCTGACTGCCAGGCCACCCTTCCCCGCTCACTTGAAGGGGGTTTTCTTTGCCATTGTTAGGACTGTATTTGCAAACGCCCTCCCAGGGCCTTGTTTGATGATTCCCCAACTCTCCTCCCCCACCCACTTTACCTTCCACGGCAAGATGTGAGCTGTAAGACACACTTCTTTCTCTCCAGCCGGAGCTCACTTATCCTCCGCCTATAAATCTTTGAGCAGCCCTTCTAGAAACCATATCAGATGCGCCTTAATCTTTGTGTTACTCGTTCCTTCAAGAAATGTGAATCTATTGGGCTTTCATTCTAGGTGCCTTAGAAAGTGTCAGCCTTTTCTTAGCCAGGCACTTTATTCTTGCCATTTGATCATCACGTTCAGTGCAATTTTTCATGAGGCTGGACTTAGACAATGGGAGGCAGAAGGGACCTTTGAGGTCACCCAGCCCCCCAGGGTGCCCCAGCTGGGCAGCTCATGCTAATGCAGGGCTGCTGGTTAAAAACCACAGGTATCCAGCTGACTCTAGTCAAAGAGGGGAGGTCCCGGCAGTGTCTGTTTAAGAAGTCACACAGGCGACTCTAATGAACAGGCAGTTGACAGAACCACACACCTAGTCCCTGCATTTCAAGTCACAGATGGCTTCAGGGTAGAAGGGAAGAACAAAGAATTGGGAATTTGGGGGACATAGGTTCAAATATTGTAACCTCTTCATACCAACAGAGCATCCCAGGGCAGTTTCCCTACACGCTGTGGTCTTGATTTTCTAACACGTAAAGTGGGGGTCATTGTGCTATACAGCAGGGGTCCCCAAATCCCAGGCCACACAGCAGGCGGCGAGCAGCAGGTGAGCGGAAGAAGCTTCATCTGTCCTTACAGCTGCCCCTCATCGCTCCCATGATCCACGGCGGCTTTAGCTTCTCATAGGAGTGTGAACCCTGTCGTGAACTGTGCCTGTGAGGGACCTGGGTTGTGGCTCCTTATGAGAATCTGATGCCTGATGACTGAGGTGGAGCTGAGGCGGTGATGCCAGCCCTGGGGAGCGGCTGCAAATACAGATTCACACGAGCCGAGAAGTCTGACTGCATTATGTAGCGCTGTATAATTATTTCATTATATACTACAATGTAATAACAATAGAAATAAAGGGCACAATAAATGTAACGTGCTTGAATCATCCCGAAACCGTCCCTCTGCCTCTACGGTTTGTGGAAAAATTGTCTTCCATGAAGCCAGTCTGTGGTTCCAAAAAGGCTGGGGACCGCTGTTATATAGACTAAGTTTGAGGCTCCAAATGGGAAAACCTATATGTATAAGGCACCTAGCATAGTACCCATACCTGATAGAAATGCGATCCTCTCTCTTTTCTTGGGGCCTCTAGTATTTCAATCTTGCACAGCTTAATAAAAATTGTGCTTCTCTTCTCACCGATGCTTCCTGGTTATCACTCATGCAGCCCCTCACTTAATCCTCTCACCGGTGCTCTGAGGGCGGTACTACCGCTACCTCCAATGACAGGCGAGGACGGAAATAGAGAGTCAAGTCATGTAAGACCCCACAACCCTAGTGGCGGTGTTAACTTTGAATTCAGCGGCCTGACTCCAAACTCACCGCCTCCAGTGTTCTCCTCTGGAAGGTAGTGCTTCTATAACACTGAATTCCTCCCCTGCCTCCTGGGACCAGGACCAGGCATGGCAAGCAAGGAGCTGAATGTGCTCCGTTTAAGGTCTTCACTCTCACAGGCACCTTGGTCCTCGCACGGCCCTGAGAATGAGGACCTTCTTAAATTGGGAGCCTAGAAGCCTCTCCTAATTTGTCCTGGTCTGGCCCCCATGGGACCCATTAGGGAGGAAGAAAGAGCTAGAACGGTGAAAAGTGGGCACTGCTGGCCTCTTCTCCTTCCTCCCTCCCACAGGGACATGCAGTGGGGACATTTATCCCCTGAGGTACTGAAAGACCTGAGGGGCTGATGGAAACACCAACCCCCAAGAGTTCTAAGGAGCATTTGGACTCTGGCTTCCAGGTCCCCCCACCACACACACACACACACACACACACACACACACACACACGTGCACACACACACACACACACACACACACCTTGCAATGAGATCTAGCACTTTGGTTTGCTTGGAGATAATGACCCTTCCCCAACTTGCCCTGACTGATTCTCAATACTAGCCAGAGGATGGAAGGGAAACTGAGGCAGGATGGACTTTCAGCTGGGAGACGACCGGTATAGCTGTGGGGAGAGTGGCACTATGAGGGTGGGAGTCGGGTGGACACAGTCGTGGCTTTCAACCTCCCTCCTCCCTGTGACCTGGGGCAGCACAGGGGGTCCCAGGAGGACCTTGTGAGAAGGACGTTCATGATGATCTTTCAGAGACGGTGAAACTAAGGAGCAGAGGGGAGGTCTGCTTAGAACTAGATGAGAAGGGGTTAAAAATGAATTCTTGTCAAGTGTCTGCCATGTGCCATGTAATAGCTCCCATAATATGTAATGGCATTGAATCATCACAGGAAACCTGTGAGGTCAGTAACAATGAGTCCGCTCCTTCTACAGACGTGAAAGGACACTGAGGTTTAAGGGGAAATGTTGCCCTTGCTTTAAATATTGCACAGGAACCAGGATTCAAACCCCACTGGTCTGAATCCAAAGTTGTGCTTTGTCTTCCCGTAAGAGCACAGGATGCAGCTTCTGGCTGCTGGTCGGGTGCCCTGTGTAGGGAATCCTGACATAGCCTCTGGGGTTGATGGGTGATGTCTGCCGTGGGGTCAGCTGGCAGCTGGTGTGGGGCCTTTGCTATTCCTGTCTCACAGTGCTCTCAGGGGACTAACCGTCCCGTGGACCAGGAAGGTGTAGCTCCAGAGCCTGGACACAATGTCTTCCGAAACGGAACTCCGCACCTGGATCACTCTTCCTCATTGTTCGTTGGATGCTTTGCACAAACTTTGTCTCGGGCCTTTCTGTAGCTGCAACACCTGCCATCAGCAAAGCTGTGGCGTGTTCACAGTTCTGAATGATCTGAATCGCTACATCTACCTGAACTGACTCCAGAGTGGCGGAGGTGACAGGCACTTTGGATCATTCTCACAGAGGAAGAAGCCAAGGCCCTGCCAACCAGCAGTGAAGCTAGGACTGAAATCCAGAACTGCGATCTGCACTTGGCGTTCTGGGCACTAAAGCTACGGGAGTGGGGCCGGGAGGGGGACAGGGCGGGGAGCGACAGTCGTTCTGGGGGAGGCAGTGAAGAAAGAAATTGCCTCGGGTCCGTTTGCTCACGCGGCCCTTCTAATCAGGCCTGTGCTTCGGCACATAGACCATGAAGTACGCTGCCTTAGGAACGCACAACCTGCGGTGCGCACACTCCCTGGTGCGCTCACAGCCCTGTGCGTGGGGTTGTGAACGCCTCCCGCTTCACATCCCTGGACCACTTCCTGTTGCTCAGAGCTCACACTCTTGCCTGGGAGACGGTGAAGGAACAAGAGCACCACACTCCAGAGTGAGAGGTGAACTCACTAAGGGACACAGCCAGACTGTAGGAGGGGAGGGCCAGCCTGCCCGGAAGAGGCGTGAGGGGCTTCAGAGGGGAAGAGACCCCCTAACAGAAAGATTCAAGGACTAGGGCAAGGCGCCTAGAGAGAGGGGAGGGAGAACGTGAGACGCTGAGATGGACAACAGCTCCCCTGAGGCTCTGAGCTGTCCATCTTAAATCAAGAAACGAGTTGCGTGTGTGTGTGTTGCCAGAATATGAAATCAGATGAGAACGAGACTAAGGGGAAGCCAGGCTGGGGAAGCAAACAAGCTCATGATGAGACCGGAAGGTCTCTAAGTTTGAGGTCGGAGGTCATGGGGAGCCACGAGAAGTGTTTTACGTAAAGGACCGAAAAGATGAAACGTGGGATTTCTTCAGGCTGGTGAGAGTGGCCGGGAGTGTGGCCGATCAACTCCTCTCTCCTTGTATGACAAGTACACATTCTCAGCCTCGGCCGTGCCGTTTTGCAAAGCCCTCCTCTAGCATGGGGTTTCTTATCTCCTGACCTTGACACTAATGACACCTTGCATCGGTCCATTTGCTATGGACTCTCCTGTATGTTGTGGGATGTTTAGCAGGGTCCTTGGTCTCCCTGTTTTCTTTGCCAGTGGATCTACATCTATGCTATTCTATGCCCAGCTACGTCCAACCACCGAGGAGCCTTCCATGCAGCCAATAAACATGTACAGGCCATTCCTGTGTGCCAAGAATAGCAGTAGGGGCCTGATATTCAGAACAGACAGCTCTGATCCTGGCCTTCGTGGACCTTGCCTAGGTTCAGCATTACAAACCAGTGGTTCATGGACTGAGTCCGGCCCTCGCTATGTTTTGGTTTGTTTCGTTTTGTTTTTTGGCTTACACAATATGGATTTGGGGTTGTTTTTGTTTGTTTTCTTTTTTCTTTTTGTTTTTTTGGAAAAAGATGATCTGGCAAGGGTGGCTCCAGGTTCCAGAAGGAATTCTTTGTCTGGAACAGAAGGTTGTGCACACGTATGTACAGGTGTATGTACATGTACTTGCATGTACGCATGTGTGTATACAAGTATTAGCTGGGACCATCTTTTTAAAGGCGTCCTGAAAACCTGACTCAAGATAAATCTTGATTTCCTCTTGAATCCATCTACTTCCTTTATCACCATGACTTAGTCTTAGCAATCATTTCCTCTCCTGAGGCAACAGCATGAGTGTCACCAATAATTTCCCATCTGCTCTGACTGCAACCCCTAATTCATCCATCACACAGACGACTAAGTGACATTTTAAACATGTGCACCAAAAGAAGTCACTTTCTTCATTGAAATCCTACCGCCCCTGTGAGAAAGCCCAGATTCAGAACCATGTCCCGCAGAGCCTCTCATGACCAACCCCGGCCCACCTCCCAGCCTCCCTGGGCCCATTTTCACCAGTGTCCCCTTAGTCATTGTGCTCCAACCGCAATGGCCTTGCTCCTCTTCTTCAGACACGTCAAACTCTCTCCCTCCTTTGCCTGGAACACAATCCCACTGAGGATGCCTGAGGCTAGTTCCCGTTCCCCTTAGAAGAGGATAGCCTTTCATTCTCCCTCAGAGCACCGTTCACACTCCTTCATTGTGCCAAGTAAACGTCATAACCACACGTGTATTTCTAGGGTGGTGGGAGTAATGCCTGTCTCCCCCACTCCAAAGCAAGCTACGTCACAGCCATATTCGTCTTGCTCGATGTTGTATTGTCAATGCTTAGGGCAGTGCCCAGCACTTAGTAGGTGCTCAGGATTTGTCGAGTGATTAGATGAGTGAGCAGGAGTTGGCTAGGTGGGAGCTGAGGGGAACTACACCCCAGGTAGAGAGGTTAGACATACACAGGCACAGAGGCAGCCAATTATAGCTCTTCTCTATGATCAGCTGAGCTGCCTTCTCTATAATCCCATCGCTGCCTTGGGAGCTTTGATGAACACGATTGGATGGGACCGTAAGGATCTCTTTGCCCTCTCCACATTGTTAGTGTGGAGACAGGAGTTCAGAGAGCGTGACACCCCAGGTCAGCACTAGGTCAGGGCCAGGACCGGCTCTAATGGTTGGCATGGGGTGCCGCGTGGACCCTCACCACCTGGGGGCAAGGGAAAGGAAGCAGCAAATCAATCTTTTTAGCTGTAAGCAACCTCTCTCGAGGCTCAGCAAGCAGTAGAGACGAAATGGTTCCAGAAACCAATTTTTCTGAAAAGAGGAAAACAACAAAGACCTTAAGAGAGAAATGAACTTGAGGGTTGAGTGCCCGGCTAAGAGAAAATTAATGGAAAACCTCTGCCCACTGGCAAGAAAAGAAGGGATTCTGTAGGCACTGGAAAAAGTGGGTGAGGAAAATAAGACAGATCAAGACAACTAGAGGTTAATTCAAGAATTCCTATAGTTGTGACCAGGTCACTCTCCTCCTCCAAACCCATCCATGGCTCCCCATTGCCTGGAGGATAAGATTTGAGAACAACAGAATACATGCATTTGAAGCATGTCTAGTTGGTGCATATATAGCTCAAGCCATCATTTGATTTTAAGATATTGTTTTTTAAGTGCCTAAAGAAATATGTACTTGTTATAGAGAAATTCAAAGCCTACCTAAATAAAAATTTTAAAATCTGCCTTCACCATCTTCAACCCACTCCCTTCTCCTCAGAGTAACTACTACTAATGATCTGACATGATTTCTTATAGAAAATTGGCCATGGGAGTGGAAGCTTCAAGTAAACTAAACGAGTTAAAGAATGACTCTGCACAGGTTCCGTAGCTGCAAATGGAGAAGAGCAACCAAACAAAACAGACGAGAGTATCCCAGGGCCACTTTTTTTTTTTTTTTCTTTTTTTTTTTTGCAAAGAGGTACAGGTGAGTCTATATTTCTAATACAATAGTGCTCACTTGTATACGGTGAAGGAAAAGGGAGGTACATGGGCCAGATGGTACATAAGTTTATGATGTCATGACGCATGAATGGACCTTTTATTTTCACAGGTACGGGTTCATTTTAATTAGCATAATAGATACTTGTTTTTTGTGTTTCGTTTTGCGCTGTGTTCTTTTTCATCATCCACCTCTCAATCTGCCTTCCAACGAGCACCTCGCCTCCCTACTGGGGGACCTTCCATTTCGTATTTTCCTGGGGGTCACTAGCCACCCAGGGACATTGAAGGGACTAGACTTTCGTGCTCCCTACCCCTGTCCTAAGGTGGGCAGGGTGTAGATGTGACTTGGGTTCTCCCAACCAGATCCTCTCTGCAGGATTTTTAAATCCTGAGCAGATGAGACAGAAATGGCTGGGGGGCGACTGGTGGTCACATGTGTGTGGTGGGCAGAGGTGTCTCGCAGAGATTACGGTGGTTCTGCTGTGGGGCTGCTTCCTAATCACCTGAAGCATCCTTGATACCTACTGCCTTGCAGCCTGGTCTTCTCACCTCCTGAAAACCACCCCAGGATCCCTCCAGAAACCTTTTCTTCGCTCAAAACGGCTGCAGTCATTTTCAGCTGCTTCCAACCAAGGACCTTGTAACTGATACAATGTAAACACATGCAATTAGCGAACGAAACCCATGATTTTATGGATACGAGTCCTTAGGAAATGGCAGAGCTTTTAAATCGAATTGATTTAAGTTAAATTAAAAGAAAAACATTAAATGAGAACACAAATTGCATGTGGATCCATGAAAACTGTGATGATTAGGAAGACAGTGAAGTGGTTCAACCTCCTTGTTTCACAGAACAGAGGTGTGAGTCCCAGAGAGGGGCAGGGACACCCTGAGGATCCCCTGGAGGCTTGCTGCAGACCGCACTGCAGGTCATTCTAGCACATTCCACTCATGAGGGGCAGAACCCAGCTTCTACACTGGGGGTCCTCCTTCATCACACAGCAGGAGCGTACTGGCTTCTACCTTCCCAGATGCCTTGGTCAGCACCCAGCGTTCTGACCTTGAAAAGCTTTCCAAGGGCAACCTTTTTCTATTCTCTCTTTTTTTCCATCAGCAAGCCTGACACCCTGGCGCACACATACCACATGTTATGTATGTGACATGTACCCCGTCTGCCATTGGGTCATTCAGCACTGGGAGTAAGACTCACTCACGACACAGAAACACGTAACAGGTTCGCTGGGCGGCTTCCTTCCTCACAAATCAGCACCCGGCCCAGCAGAGGCGCGCCCTCTGACCGGTGGCTCGGTGGGACAGCCAGGTGTTTCTGAAGCCATCTCATCGGCATGGCTGAGGATGCAATAATTAGTCTGCCCTGGGAATCGAGTCCCGTCTCCTTTACATTTTAAAAATTAAATCTTGCACTAATTTCCCAGAAGAAGCCAACAGAGGCCCATCTCTCTCCATTAAGTTCCAATCGAAGCTGTTGCCCAGAGCGCGCGTCCAGCCCCATCATCCCGATTACAGCATCATAACCCGGAGGGACGCGCCGACGGGCCATGTGGGCGGGAGGCCGGGCTCCGTGGTGCGAAAGGGGAGAACCTGGAGTAGGAAAGTCCAGAGTTCGAAGCCCAGCTGCTGAGTAGGGTTTGGAAGGACAGTGGGAAAGCGAAGCGCTTTGCAGGCAGGGGTGGAGTATGTGGGCAGCCATGGGACACTCAACCATCTGGAGAGATGGATGAACGACAGGGGAGGGGTCTGGGGAGCAGGGTGTGGGGCGTCGAAGGCAGGAAGGGAGGCTGCGTCTGATGCTGAGGAGACTGGACTTCACCTGGGAGATGGGGTGGGGTTGTGGACAGAGCACAGCTGTGGGGTCACAGCCTCCTATAGCCGAGGCCCAGCTCTGCCTGTTGGACTGTGAACTTGGGATCACAAAACGTCTTTTGTAGAATTGCTGTCAGGATTCGACACGTGGTGTCTAAACACGGTGGCACCACACGCCTGGCTTGGAGACTCAGTGCTGTCAAGAGTTGCTTCAGGAAATGAGTGGTCGTTTACAGTGTGTACGGGGGGCGCTGGAAGTTCACCTCACCCATGCACAGACCGCCGATGTGGGGGAGCTCCCCAGAAAGACAACCCAGTCCTTGTGCTCCACGGGGTGAGAAAGGCTGATTGCGGGAAGGGGGTGATGGGTGCAGTAGATTGGGGGAGGGAAAGGGGAGGAGGGGCTGGTGCAGAGAGTATTTTTAAAGTCAAAGCCATGGGACCCGGGGCTCCTAGTAAGTGGCTGGGTGGATTGGAGGAGTTTCGGATGATTACCAGGTTTTTGCTTACATGACGGGTCAACAGTAGGGCCCCTGATGAGAATGGAGAATGACAGGAGAAGGGGCAGATTCTGTATAAAAAAGGTGGGCTCTTACAGTAGGTCTGAGCAAAGTCAAAAGCAGAAATAAAATAGAATCCAATTTCTGGGTTATTGGTCTATACTGGCTTTGGATTTAGGAGGCCAGGCTGGCATCTCTGTCTACTGAATACTTGCTGTGTGATTTCAGGGAAGTTCCTGAGCCCCTCTGAGCTCCAGTCTCCTAGTCCATAAAATAGAGATAATGACACTCCTGTCACCTCCCTCAGCCAAAGCATGAGATGAAGAGATTCTCAGGAGCTACTGGTCTCAGGACGTCGGTCCCTAGCTCTTCAGATCCACTCAGGTGCGGCTCAGCTTTGGGATTCCGTGGGTCACAACTGACAAAGGCCAGTGCAGAGTTCCAAACCCTCCTGGACGCCTCCCGTGACAGGGCTCATAAGAGACTCGGGAGGAGGGACAGCACGCTGCTCTGCGGGAACACACAGCCCTCCCTGCCATCTGCCTGAGGCAGAGGTGTATGGTGACAATGTTCTGTCCTCTGCGGGGACTGGCGCCACTGAGAAGGGATGGAACAGGGTTTGTGCCTCTCAACCCTGAGAGAATTGCCAATGACAGTTTTCTTCCGGCTTCACTGAAGCCAAGATAGGAAAGAATATGAGGGTTTCCGTAGGAAGGACGGAAGGAAACGAACATGGGAGCTTGGAACGAAGGGCGGCAGGGAGAGAGGAAGGAAGGGGGTCTGACCACTGGAGTGACCTCCAGCCTCCCGTGTGCTTAGTGGTCAGGGCCTAGTACTAGGAACTGCGCCTTCCAGGGCCAGTACTCGTGGTCTAGCCCTCGTCTACATGCGCCTGTGCATGAGGCCTGCTGTGGCTCAGGTGACATCTCTTTGAACGGCCATTCTTAACTTTCTTGGCCAGGTGAGGACGTCCAGCTGCTCCCTCACCTGCGTGCTCCATAGTCCTCTCAGTGCTCTCCCTTCCTTGTATGGCGGTGATCCTTGTATGTGACCCCCTTCCTCACAACCTGGGAGACACGTACTCTTACCACCAGCAGCCCTGCCTGTTGAACACGACGTTGGAGCTCAGAGAAATTAAGTAACTTCCTTATGATCACGAATCTAGTATGTGGCAGATCCAAGGCTTCAACCTACCTTACCTGGGTCTCCTGCCAAAGCTTTTCATTTTTCTCGCTTCAAACTATTTTCTACAACAAATAGTTGCCCTGATAGGACATGTGTGTTCTCTAAAGCCAACCTCAAGTTGGACACTCAAGAGTGGTCCCAAGGGTCTTGGGGTGACGAATTATTCAGCCTTTTAAAGTTTGCCTTTCAATTCATGGAGGACTGTAGCTCTTTATTTAGTGTTATTTCTACATAATCAAATTTCAGCTGCAGGTTAATGGACCCGTGGGGAGTTATTGCTACTTGAGGTTGAAAAGCATTCCACAGCATTGCCAGATTATTGGTTGTTAATGGAATCACCCAGCTGTTTTGACTTTCTCTCCATCCTTCTCAAGGTGACCCTGGAGAAGAGGACAAAGCCAGAGGCCGTGGGACTCACTTTTAGGTCATTGGAACTTGCTGAACTCTCCTTCTGCAGCCCTGCGGCCGCACTTGATTCCAGCTCCTTGGAAACCACGTGCTCATTACCAGACCCAGCATGCCCCGTACCAACCATTCTGCAAAATCCTCGACCAAGCACGTGGCATGTGCAAGGCTCTATGCTCATCCACGGGAGTCACCGAGCTGGATCAAGCAGGACGGGAAGCTAGAAAACCACTGGCTGGAACAGCCACCAAGATCCCCTGCGAGCTGCAGCCTCCATCTATGCGACATCATGTGCAGCAGCGTCACGGTGCTTATCATTGTTTAGTTATTCCTTCCAGGGTCAGAGATCATGAATCTACTAGACACGGGCAAGGTACTTTCCTGTAAATGCCTTCTGATGACTCAACCTTGTAGGAACTTCTGGTCACAAAAGGGACCTAGACACATAAATTAACAGACTGTGACAGTTCATGGTGGTGAGTCACCAATGGGAGAACTAGCGAGGACCGTGAGAACATAAAGAAGCCATTCCTGTTCAGGAACCAGGAGCTGGTAGTTCTTCCCAGAGGGTGTTAGGGTGCCGTCTGGGTTTGGACCTGGGCAGGAGGAGGAGACAGGTGGGCGGAGCACCGTTTCAGTCTGAGGCCAGCATGGCAGCTACGCAGGACCGGAACGAGTAAGTCACAGTGGGGAAGTATGGCGGTGACGGTGCTTTATGTGATCTCAGAACGGCACCTCTACAGAGGGACGAGACTGGAGAAACGAGGCATGTGCAGCACAGGACACAAAGGTGCTAGAAAGCCTGCAGAAGACTTCAACCTGCAGACAGTGGTGTGTGGAGGTTCTCATAGGTACATGAGCATTAGAGTTCTGACAAATCACCCAGCTGCACTACATACACTTGATTTGGGCATCAAAAAATCAGAGGCTGGAGCAATTAGACCAAGACAGTGACCAGAGCTACTGGGGGAGCCATAAAGATGGAGAGAAGGGGGCACCAATTTGAGAGAAATCTGGAACTACATGCCAACAGAACTTCATATCAGAGGTGAGATGAGCTCAGGTAACTGCAAGCATTTGACTTTTAGAAAAATACAAACTAGAAAGTCAACTGTGGCCCACCTGCAGCGCAGGTCTCTGCATTTTGTGAACTAGGGACACCTAAGTTAATGGGGGTTTTCTGAATTGGAATACTAGATCAAAGCCATTCTACTCCAAATTTTATACATTTAATAGTAGTTAAAGAAGAAGGAATGTGGGAGCCTAAGGGACGGCTTTGACTAACGACTTTGGGATGATTTAGGATCCAGTAGGTCACGGGAAACTTTCCCCAAAAGATGACAAAGTAGGTTTATTAAATGATGTTACACAGATGGACTATTTAATTTGCTTTAGAAAGGAAAAGAAAAGAGCTGGTTCCTCAAAGGCCTAGGGATATGAAGACAGGGGGCCTTCTCCATCGTACTTCTTTCTGAAACAGCCTTGCCATTGCACCGGTGCCAATAAAAGCAGAATGTCTTACAGATTTTTTTAAGTATGAAAAATCTTCATTCCAGTGAAGGCGCTGTGCCCCGTGTTCTGAAAATCACACCCACGCTTCCGTACCACAAACGTGTGAACCGAAGTGGAAAGACATGTCGTGTGGACGCTGACCAGCATGCTTGCACCTACACCAGTCACACACGTTTGGGGAAATTATCTTTCTAGCGTGTTGTTTTGTGTGTGATATGAGGGTGGTGACAATAATCCACTTCGCGAGGCAACAGCAACGTTCAAATCAGAGCATTCTCTCCTCACTGCCCCGATACTCAGTTCTCAGGCTGAGGAGAATAAATCCTGCCCTGCCCGTTTCCCAGGGAAGACTGCGCCTCAGAGTGGAAACAGTGTCCTCGGTCACAGAACGGACTGGCAGCAGGGCACGAGCCAAGACTGGGGCATCCTAGAACCCAGCACCCTCTTTTCTGGGCCATGCTGAGTTCAGAAAGCCCTGGGGCGTGAGCTCAGAACCCCACCATGTGTCGATAGTCCTTGATTCTGAACCCTAACCTGTCCTCCTTGACAAGGGCATCTCCCTTCCCACCTTTTCCCCAACAGCTTCTGTCTCCGTACCCGCGTCACTCTACCTGCCCAAGAGCCTCTGTCACATGACACGTCTAAGCGACCCACCTGAACTTTAAACTTGGCCCCATGTGTAAGCCTTCCTCCTCTCATTCAGCTCCTGCTTGGCTCTGACAGGCACTCCATAGAGTTGCCGGAATTAAATCTAGCAAAAGGAATTTGATTTCTTTATTGTTCACTTTCAAAATGTAAAATGCACTGTTTTTGGAAGACAGGAAAGCATCATCCAGGAAATCCTACCACTAAGAATATCCCCTGAGACCCCCTAGTACCCCAACCCACTGGAAGCAGCTCAGATTCCAGGGCTCCAGGGATCCCACCTCCCCGGGGAGCCCTATTAACTGGGACATTCTTTCACCCCAAAGAATCCCACCCTGGCTCACAGGAAATGCTCCCAGCACCCTTTACTCCAAGAAACACTGGGTCCCCACACGGCAGGGCTCCCCGGACCACCCCAAAGCACCAGAGCAGCCCCTCTGCCCTCTGCACCTCCTAACTGGGAGTCAGACCTCAGCTGCAGGGACACCCTTCACCTCTCCTGGAACGATTGCGTTGAGGACGCTTACCCAGCTTTAGCTAAGATACGCCGGCGTCTCTGAAGAAACCGCCTTGATGCAGTCCCTTCTTCCATCCCCTTAACTCTCGTTAAATCTTCCGTGAGGAAGACGATCCCAAAGCCCTTGGACAGATCTTCTGAACTTCCCTTTGCAAATTGCAAATCTGGGGCATCTGGTTTTGAATCTCTCATCCATTACCTCATGGTGCTTATCAGCATCTTCAGTTTTGACATCTTATTACAGATTTGTATCAAGATAATTGGTATGCCAAGGTGGAACCTTTATTTTTTCTCTCGTTGGTCTCTCATCCAACTGTTCTGTGCCTTAATGATTCTATTACTCCATCTCTGAGACATGTTTTCTAAGTCACAAGATGGAATGACTCATGCCCAGTCTGTACTCTCACTGACGCCCATCAAAGACAGACGGCTGTGCTAACGTGAAGTCTGGATATTCTAGAGCTCCAAGTAAAGAGAATTCAGACTAGAGAGAGGAGTCTGTGTGCTAAGGTTTAAGGAGAGAGAATTTTGCATTATTCCGGAAAGATGGTGACTAGATCTAAGTTAAAGTACTTGAAAAATGAAGGTGAGACATGGAATTATTTACGGGAAACTGTCGTGAGCTTCATAGTCGTATGACTGAGAAAGTCAGCGCTAGGAGAAGGGAGCACTTGGGTCCTGAAGGTAAATTGTGGAGCTACCGAGGCAGTCCTGGAGCACCTGTTCGGAATACCCTGTAATGGGAAAAGGAAAGGAAAACGAAGTCTCGTTGTATAGTCTGTTACTTCTAGCTCAAGCGTCCTAACAGATACAATGGTTTAACGAGTTACGCATTGCTTTGGTCACCGTGACACTCCTGCACGTGGACTACTGCTAGAACACACAGCCTTTGGTCACGTGAGCATTGCTTGTATGTCTGCATTGTTACCTTTGTGAGGCCCACAAGAAAAATCGATGTTCTTATTTTTCAAAAAGACAAAGAGGAAGGAAGACAAGGTTTTCTGTTGGACCTGAGGGGACCGAACCCTGTCTCCACTACTTTCTAGCAGCGTGACCTTGGACACGTACTTTCCATCCTGAAGTGCAGTTTCCTCAACCATCACCTGAAGCACAGCGTGAGCACTTCCTGCGCCTTGTGGCGAAACTGCGTGAGAGGTGGCACGAGAAGGTGGAACAGTGGCCGGCGAGTGGGAAGAACTCCGCTTCTGCTGCACCCTCATGCTTGTCCTCCGCCTGTGGAGGTGTGAGGGAGCTGGGCCATCTCCAGTGGCCTTGAGACTGGCTACCTCTGATTTTCTGTTAGAAGGCGGTCAGGAGAGCCCACAGGGCACTCATAGCAAAGAAAGTAGCCTGAATTCTTGGAGAGACTGGAGGGCTATGGATAGAAGTGAAGTTCAACTTCCAAATCATCGCGTAAGAAGTCTACCCTACTGTGGACCGCGTGGCTCTTCTGATCTCACTTGTTTAAAGGTGACTTGAGGCTCTCACCATCTCTCACCATCCTTGCATTGCACTCACATCTGCCCGCCCTGTGACTCTCCACACACTCTCCCAGGGGGCTCCCTGCAGAAGTTCTCCATCTATCATGCTGACTTCTACATCTCTCTCAATGCGTGGTTCCACCAGCCCCTCCTAGGACCTGCTGCGGATCTCCCTCAGCCTCACCTGACACCTCTCTGGGTCGGGCGACCCTCTTCTGCTCACTCCATCCACTCTGCAGGCTCCAGCACAGCGTTTTTCACGTTTTTGTCCTCAGTCCCAAGCACACCTTGCACTTCGTAACTAAATGTTGGTGCAACGATAACGTGCCCGTAAAAACAATCAGATTAAACGCAGTGGGAAGGAAACATTATTCTATGCAACTGTATACTTGATCTAAGTTTATTATTTTGTATGTGTGCATGAGATAGACCTGATGTGTTTATTATCTTCATCATGATTCTTTTCCAGACAAATCTGCTTTATTGCTATGAGGAGAATAAGCTGCCACCACCTTCGTTGAGTGAAATTGTGTGAAGAAACACAACATATGTTTAGAAATTGAAAAACTACAATTAATAATTCATGAGTCAAAGCAGAAATCGTAATGGAAATCTAGAAGTAAATGATGATAAAGGTATTACATATTAAAACTTGAGTAATGTAACTAAAAGGATGCTTAGAGGGAAATATATTGTCTCAGACATATGTATTAGAAAAAAATGAAATCTTAAGAAGCTACATACTTCATTGAAAAGCTAAGAAAAGAAGCAAAATAAACTGAAAGAAACTTAAAAGGATAAAATCAAAAACCAATTTAATAGAAAATAAGGACACTGTAGAGGTGTTCATATGTCAAAAAGTAGCTCATTGAGGTTTACAACACCACTCTCTGAGAAGGTTGCTCCAGTACCTAGAAGTTCTGGGCATCTTGTGAACATCACCAGCTTTGCATTGGTTGAAGAGTGGACCTTTTGCAAGTGGACGACCAGGAAGAGTTGACGAAGTATGTAAGAACTCTAAGATGCTCATTTTTCCTGGAGTCCACAACAGAGGTCTTACTTCTATACTTGTGTTTGGGCCACTCTTTATTGTGTTTCGTGGATAGTGTGACAATAACATGTTCTCAGTCTCCTTCTCATTACTAACTATAGGACTTCGGCCAAGTCATAATTTAGCTTCCTGGACCTCAGAAAAATGAGGATAACCACACCATCCTGAAGAGTTATTATAAGGGTTCTAGGAGCTACAATAGGTGCAAGCTTGTTGCATCTGGTAAATATGTTATAAATCACTAAACTAGATATGGCTGGTGTTGAATACAGGCTGATGAATGGAGATAAGGTCTCATAAGGAAAAAATCTGGAAGCATTTCCAAACCAAGAAATGCTCTGCATGGTGGAAGCCAAGGACTTTGAGGACTTTGAGGACTTGCCTGATGATGCAATGTTGAAAACAAGGGGTCTCTAATTCTACCAAAGAGAAAATTAGTGTCACTGAGACTCAATGAGTCTTGGAAACACCCACTTGTGGAGAAAGAACAACTGCTGGCCGATGCCAGCCTTGATTCTAGTCTTTTAAGAGACACCCTACCAGCCCTCTGCTTTACAGGACTTCAGCGGATCAATAAACATTTATTGGAAGACTTTTGTGTGCCAAGCACCAGGCTGGGCACAGAGGCTGGAACAAACCAGCACCTTACATACTTTATCTCGTTCGATCCTTACAAATATACCGTGAACTACCCTAAATTCCATTTCGATAAGGGACCCAGCGTTATGATTTTTAGAGGACCAAGTTACCTCCTGAAAGCCCAGCTGAGATTTGAACCCAAGTCAAAGCGGCTCTTGTCACCCCATTTGTATATTCTATTTCATAAGGCCTTATGCTGGGTTATCGCTTTATAATGCCATCCAAGGCCACCCTGTAGACTGCGGTCAACCCAGCGTGCCTGAACTGTATCTCTGTTGTCCCCAGGCCTGCTGGCTAAGTTGTTCCTTGGCTACTGTGTGGGAGCTTGGGTTTCTAGAGGGTGCCCACCATCCCCCAGCTGATAAGAGTGACACAGAGACAATGTGGCTTATGCTCAACACCTGCTCCCCTTCAGGGAGTCTGGAATTTGGGCACTGGGAAGAGGGTGCCTATGTGAGCAGCCCCTAGTAGAAACTTTGGACACCAAGCTTCCAGTGGACTTCCCAGGAGGCAACACTTGACATGAGCTGGAGGAATTGCACGTGTTCTGCGTGATCCCATGGAAGGGGACTCTTGGGAGCCCACGCGTGGGCCATGCTCCTGCTCCCTGTGCTGAGCCTGCCTGGAGTTCTTTCCTGTGATAAAGCACAGGCATGAGCATGACTCCAGGCTGAGTCCTGGGAGTGAGTTCTTCCAGGGAATCATGTGTCTGTTGTAGCCCACCCTACAGAACAGGAAACTCGGGCTTAGACCCAGCACAGCATTTCCCCTCAGTCACAGAGCTAGACATGGAATTAAGACCAGCTCGCAAGCTCACCTTGTTAATCATGACACCGAACCAAGTCACTAAGTACTATTGTAAGAGACACAAATCCGTGTATTAATGCTCGGTATGAAGAAAGTCTTAATCTTTTAAGCACGCCTCCATCGTTGGGATATTTTCACATCTGGGAGATGACGGGACGTTGGGATTCCTGCGTGTCTAGCGTGTGGTGACTAAAAAGCACCTGGAGCATAAGGATTGAATTTTGTTGTTACTTAGCTCAAGGTGACCCAGCTGGTCAGAGTGGGAGCTGAACCTCAGCCCCACTGAGTGCGACTCTTCCACCTCCTCATATCACATTGCTCCGCCCCTTGAGAAGCTGTATTATTATTGCAAGCAAATGACCCAGATTGTGCACGAACTTGCTCCCGGGCAGGGTACTCGAAGAGACACTCTTGCAGCAGCCGACCTTTAGCTGCTCCCCCCAGATAAGGCCTAATCAGGCCTAATGAGCTCGGAACAAGGCTGAGAACTATTTTCTTCTCTCTGCCTTTCTTTCCTCCCAGCCTTTATCGGCATTTTAGCAGAAGGCTCTTTTTCCTTCTGTACTTGTTTATATTTAGCCTGAGCACCCTGTTAATTACAGAGCAGTTACAGGAGAGTGAGGGGCACTATATATAAATTTGCCATTTATGCAAATTGCAGGAGAGAACAAAGAGAAATTAGCTTAATTCGCATAATTGCTTAAAAAAAAAAAGCGGGAGGTGAGGCAAACACAACTTTAATCACAGAAGGGGCAAAGGAAGTCTCAAGGAAATGGAGACCCAAATCAGGACAGATTGGAGGGCTATGACCTTTCACAATTTTAAGACCTTTTGAGACGCTGGGATAAGAGGAGGCCATGGGTGGAGCAGAGAACGCTTCTGGAATAAAATAAAACATTGCACTTGAAAAGTTGTTGGCATGTGTGTGAGTGCGGGCACCTGGGTGGGGGGGAGGGCAAGAGGAGCAAATGATACTCCGTGTATCATTTGTCCAGCAGACACATGACTAAGCACCTACTAAGTGCTGCAGGTTGTTAAGATGCTGGGGGACACACAAATGAATGGCATGGAGTCAGTGTCCCCAGGGGGCTGGGGAGTCAGAAGGAAGGAGGCGATAAACAATGACATTGAGTGCAATACAGAGGGGCCCGAAGGATAGGGCTGCCAGATTCAGCAAATAAAAATATAGGACCCCAGTTACATGTTAATTTTAGAGAAACAACAAATGTATTTTTAGTGTAACTAAGCCCCATGAAATATTTGGGATAGACTTATGTGAAGAAGAGGTAGTTTATGGCTCATTTAATACTCAAATTAATTGGACATCCTGTATTTTCTAGCAACCCTCCTGAGGAAGCATACAGGAGAATCCTTCCTGTTTCTCTCCCCCAGACCACAGAGAAAACCAGTGGTTCCCCCAAGAGCAGAAAACTGCTTTGCAGCCAAGTGCAGGGCCCTCTATCTGGCATCATATCAATGGAGCATTGGAGAAGAAAGAAGAAGCTATGGGAGAAACTAAGCTGGGCACCGCGGGCCCAGGGGACAGGCCAAGGAACCCTGGGCTCTTCATTTCAGCAGTCACAACTTATGTCTAGCCCCAGCCCCCAGATCTTCAGCAAAACTACCAGCTACATAAATGCCTATGTACACATGTCCTTCTGTTCCCAGGGAAAGTAGAGTTCTCCATCTGGGCAGATTCGCGATGCCCTGTTCCAAGGTTTTGCACATCTTCACTCACTGCCTCTTCACAGCAACCCCCTGAGGCAGATGATGTGGTCTCCATTTCACAGACGTAGAGACAGAGAAGCTAAAGGAGGCCAGAGAAAGTGGCTAATAAGCATGAGAGCTGAATTTAACCTAAGCGTCTGGCTCCAGAGAACCTGCCTTGACCCGTCTGCCTCTCTTCATTGGGAATTTCTTTTATAAGAAAGAGAGGGGAAGCCGGGAGGGCTCAGTGGGTTAAGCGCTCACTTTGCAGCGCCGGGGACCGAGGATCGAATCCCGGCCCCAGCCTGTGTGGACCCATGTGCTGAACTGGGAGCTCCCCCAGTTCAGTTCTCTCTCTGTCTCTGTCTCTGTATCTCTCTCTCTCTCTGTGTCAAAAATAAAAGTAAATAAATAAAAATATAAAAAAAAACACACACAAGAATTTAAAAAAGAAAGAGAAACACATAAATAGCAAAACCAAAAGATAAAGTGTGAGGGGTTGGTTCAGTTGGCACACAGGTGGTTTTCTTAGGAGTGTTTCCCCAGAACGTGAATCTAATTTCATTGCAAAAACCAGACCAGTTGTAGGCAAACTGGAACACACTGGTCAGCCTATGGTTGAGTGGCTTTAAAAACGTGTAGCACCATGCCCGGCGAACAGTTAAGTTTCATAAAGAGGTAGTAGCTACCGCCCATCTTCCACGTGACCCAGTTTCTTCATCTGTACTTGGAAGATACTAGAACTTACATAAAGGAGTTTAATTGAAGATCCAAAAAATGATGAATGAACACACAAGGGTATTCATTGTTGTGATGGTGGGGATCATGACCACGGTGATAATGATGAAGTGGAATCTGAACCAAGCCTTAGAGGATGAATTGCCCTTGATATTTTATTTATTTATTTATTTATTTATTTATTTATTTCATCAATAAATATCTATCAACCATTATCATGTGCCAGAGAGTGTAGAGAGTGAATAAAATAGATGTGTAATTACTGTCCAACGGATTATGGAAGTTGGAAGGGTGGGAAACAGGAAGACACCCTAGACAGAGCAATGAACTTGGTTTAATTCTTCCATCCCTGCTCCCAGGTCAAAATGAATATTCACCCATGTGAAGATCCTTGAGACGTTGAGCCCACTCTACAAAACCTGGGGGAGAACTTGACTTCTGATTAGAATGTCTTCTTATTAGCTTTGAACCAAGCAGGACGATTTTTCACACAGTTGTCAGGCCGTCTCCATGGTCACGTAAGCCCCACCTTCATGCCAGCCTGGCACTCACAGGTGACGTTCTAATTCTACGCCAGCAGCTAATAACACACGCAGAGAAGCTGACAACAAATAAACACTGTGTCTATTTTCAGCCTCTTTGCCATGGTTTTTGGCAGCTCTTCACTCTGAAACTCCAGCTAACCTCTGAGCTCTCCTTCAAGAATAAACTCCCTTCTGAAAGGCTCCTGTACCAAATGTAAATAGACGCAGATCCACTTCGTGATTTGAAGCCAATGCACCAGAGGCGGACAGTGAGGTCCCAATTAGCAAACCCTTTGATAACAGAGCCTCCTTCCGCACAATTTCCAGTCGGAGCAGGCAGCTTTGGGCTGGCAGGAGAGGAGGGTGGGCGCCTGCATTCCCAGGTCCTGCATCTGAATGGGTCCCTGCAAAGGAGTTTATTTCAACGAGACCCTTTCAAGAATCAGCCTGTTTCAGGGAAGCCAAAGAAATATGGGCCAAACCAGGTGGGTCAACAATAAAAGGAAGCGCAGGCAAACTTAGAATTCCCCAAAAGAATGTGAGTCAGGAGGCTGGGCAAGTGCACACCCCCACCTCCCCACCTCCACCACCAAATTCCTGAGACCAGATGCGCATCGGGCCTCAGGCCCAGAGCACTAAGATGGACCAGCTTCGGGCCCCCAGAAGAGCTCTAGAGCAATAATGCCTCTCACCTAACAGACATGTTAGGGCCTGAGTGCTTTCTCCAGAGGCTGGGAAGGACCCAGGGAAAGAAGTAGATGCGTAGGGTCTGGATCCTTCCCAAGATGCCCTGGAGCGAAGACCTCGAGACTCAAGTCTTCCTCAGTGTTCTTCGATACCATGGGGAGCAAGCCAAAGGTCAAGACTGGGGGACAAATCCAAAGAACAAGCCAGGTGCCAGGTTTCATCCACACAGTGAAATGAAAAGACAGCAAGCAGGAGGGTCCTGCGTTGTGGCACGAATGGAGGTACTTGGGAAAGTGCGGGGAGGGGTCTGTCCACGGCCAGGTGCAAGTTGTAGAGCTAGGATGGAGACAGGGCAATGTCAAGGGCAAAGAAGCTCCAGTGAGGCCCTCTCTGCTTCCACCTCATTCATTCACTCATTCAACTGGTCAATCAGTCTCTCCTTTACTGTAATCACTTAATCGCTTTGTTTTAGACAAGTCAGCTCAAAGCTGCACCAGACAGGCCTGACACAGACAATTAAAAATGGCTACTCAGCTCTGTCTTCTACAGATGAAGACATTGAGGCTCAGAGGTTCAATAAGTTACCCAGCCTCCACCATCCTGAGTGAGTGGCCTGGCTGGGATTTGAACCCAGTGCTGCTCTGACTGCAAACCTGAGGTCCCCTCCCCTGTGGAGGCCGAGTTCCTCAGCCACGCAGCATTTTCTTCTGCTGGAACCCTTCCCCACACACAGCCCGCAGGCACCCTGTCCTCTCGGGGTCCTTCCTTCATGTTCTCCTCCCCAGAACCACTCCCCCAGCCTCAGCGCTCTGTCTTTGGAAACCTACCTCCTGATTCCAAACCTTCCCGCTGTGTCTTGAGCTTGAATTTCAAAGCACCAATTACAGTCCCATCCTTTTCCCGAGTTGCAGATGATTTTTGCCCCCAAACTATTGTTAACAGTCAAGAACCAAAGCGCACACTCTTGGTTTCCAGAAAAACAACTTGTGGTTGGTCTTTTTCATTTCTGTTTCCCCAGAACACAAGGGGAAGAGGAACGACAAGCCATGTATTCCCTCATCTTTGATTGATGCATGTAAGCATCTTGCTGCCTTTCTGGGCAGGTGAGCTGATGGTAAGGGTGCTCTTGGGTGACCCAAGAAATGCCCCCATTCTATACTCAAGAAGTGACAGCCAGCAGCGTAAAGTGACCCTCTGACAATCCCTCCAGTCCCTGGCCACCGGGTCTACTTGCTTCTCTGAACTCTGGGCCGCCTTACTTGACAAATGGCTCATATTACAGATAATTTTCCTCTTGGCACTATTTCAGCCCCCAATTTGTACTTGCTATTAACATGCCCTTAAGCTACGCTGTTCGGAGGTTGGCAGAAAAGAATTTATCCCCCAGGGGTATGAGTGTGAATGCTGATGAATACAAATGCTATATGACTCCATGATTGTCATACCCACAGCCCTACTGCAGGACACTCCAAAGCCAACCGGAGCTGGAGCCCTGCAGAACTGTAGAGGTGACCAAGGGGGAGGGTGACAGAGTGAGTGAGACCCGCCGAGGTTCCTCTCTAGCTTACCTCATCGCCAGGCTCCAAATTATCACCTCCCTCTGCTGCTGTCTGGAAGTGTTTCATTTAGATTGCTGCTTCCATCTACAATGATCACTATTAATTGTGGAAGGTGAAAGGGCCTTCCTTGTTGATTTTACCCACTTTTCACACTCATATCTGCAACCTGATATGGCACAACCAGAACGTAACCAGTAACCAGAAAGATTGCATAGGGGCAATGCCAGAACGTCTGGTTTCCCTGAACACCTGAGCCCCTTCCAAGTTGTATGCCCACATGCCCATGCACGTGCCACCCTACTAACTCAGTCCTTTCACCTGCCGTGTACAGTAAACTACTGTGCGAAACAAAGCTGCAGGTCCTACTGGAGCTCTGGCCACATATGGCAACTTTCTCTGCTGAAACCATCTCTCACTCCTAGCATCAAAAGAAAGCCCTCCATTTTGGGGAAATAAAACCACCTACCCCTCATCTGTTACTAGGCATAGAGGTGTCCTTCAAGCAGTTTTACCCTTCCATTTCCCCTAGTTTTTATCACTATTCTCTTAGCGTCCTAGGTGGTAAATTGTTAATTATATGTGATTGTTCTGCCTTCTCTGTCCCCAACGTATAATGAAATACCAAATCCAATCAAATCTAGTTTAATGTACCTCCTTACTTCCAACCGTTCTTGCCCACCTATCTGTGCAATGCACACATGCATGCATGTGTCCATCCTTCTGTCCCTCATTTATTCATCCACACACTCACCATTTCCCACCTCTTTCATAACTAGCTGTGAGACCCTGATGGCCAATGCTTGAATTGGACTTCAAATTAGAGGAGAAATAACTTCCATGTGGGCTGGGATAGGACCCTCCCCAACCCCACCCCCAAAATGAGAAGAACTGTAGGGTGTGAAGGTTTTGACTTACATATTATTAATAGCCAGCATTGGCAGGAAGCACGAGGTCAACTCCTTCTTGCATTCATTTTGAATTCTCTCTCAGTGTCATCAATATTGCAGCCTGGGTCTAGGGTCAAGAAGAAAGCCATTGAAGAACGACCTCCCCTGCTCACAGGCTTCCCTGGAGCCTCGCTAAGTTGCTACAAGTTGTGCTTTCAAGTTGATTCTGATTCTTCTAAGTTGAGTCCGATCCTTTCCCTAGATAAGCTCTGATAATGCCTGTGGATTTCAGAGGTCTAGAGTGTGGCGTGCATTGTAATGATTCGTGGAGTTTATCAATGAAGAAATGAAGAAACTGGGGCCTTAACACTGGGAGGCTCTTATACCATCTTCCTGGATGAGCTCTTAGCCCATCCCTTCATTCATTCATTCAACAAACAACTTACTGAAGACCTCGGACATACAAGGCATGGTCATACCAGCTGAAGGGGTGGTGTTGAATGAAAGAGCAGACCAATGCTCAAGCAGCTTCTGATAAAGAATAGGGGTGAGGAAAGGAAGAATCACAACCCAGAATGATGAGTGCTGCGATGAGCTACAAATGAAGCACCATGAAAGGACAGAGAGCCATCCATCCACATCGAATCCTAGAGGAATGAACGAGGCACGGACAGCTGAGGGAGGAATGGAGAGGCGGCAGTCCTAGAAAGGCGGGGTGAGAATGAGCAAGGCTTAGAGGCTGGAAGAAGTGTGGCAGGTTCAGGACCTTCGAGACGTGAAATAAAGGATCACACGTTGAGCTGGAGCAGCTTGGCCAAGGCCAGCCTGTGGGAAGCCTTGGTTGCCACGCTCAGATATTTGGACTTGATCCCAAGGATAATCAAGACCTAGGAGAGCATTTCCAAGGAGAATTGAGGCTGTTTCTAAACTCAACATTGTAAAAAGAAGCTTCATTGGCGTCTCGTCATCCCGGATATTGAGACTTACTGAGCACATAAATTCTTCTTGGTGTGAGAGAATCCTGGAGAATCCCAGGTGGTCCAGAGGGCAAATTGGACCAAAAAGGTATGAAGGAAGATTCTGGGGAGCTGAGAGTCTTCTGCAGGCCCATCAAGCGTTGCTGCGCTAACAAGGACATTCCATCCACAAACACACAGACATGCCTTCTTTGTGTCAGCTGCCATTAGGGACAAAAAAAAAAAAAAAAAAATGAAGCAGCTATGATAAAGTCCCTGTGCTTAGGGGACAAGCAAACGGAAAGTGACATCAAAGCATCAGCATTTCTCCAGGTCGCCTGCTTTGCGCCTCTTCATTCTCCGTCAATTCTCTGCTGTTCAATTAATTTTGTGTCTGATCCCAGGCCTCTCTGCGGTTGCTGATCGCAGCCAACAACACTTAGGCACTTGAGCCGCCTCAGATCTTCGGGCTGCACAGAGCTCTGCGTTTTTAATGATCTTTCAGCTCAAAAGATACCTCAAAGCACACTCACACACACAATGGTACTAATGAGGTAAAGCCTGGGGGAGTGGGGAGGATTTAGGACACATTCCCTGAAGGCTGGGAGCTTCATCGCTTGGGGAAATGGATTGCAACAGTCCACTTGTGAGAGCCTCCACCTGGAACGCTATAATCTCCATTTGAGCATTTTGATCATTTTCTCAGCTGAGTTCACCTTTTCTTATGTTTTATTTCCCCTGTCTTTTCTCTCAAGCATGGTCACTTTGTTTGGGTCTGGAGGTCTAAACAGCTTTTATTAGTTTTCCTTTGTGGTCTTTATTATGTCCTAGAATACAGCAAACTCTTCTGAACCTAAACATATTTCTTTTTTCTTTTTTGATCCCTGGTTCTGATATTGCTCAGCTTTTTCTGGCCTCTGGTGGATGGTATGAAAGCTGAAGTGTCCCCTGAACCATTGTCACTGCCAGGGGGACGCGATGGATTGGGATTAGAGAACAGAGCGGAAGGCAGGTTAACTGGGGTGGTTAATGGCTACACGACATGAAATGGCAGAGTTGGAAAGCCCAGAAATAATTGAATCCACAGCTTTCGTTTCTCAGATTAGGAAGGTCACAGTAACTGTGTGTCCAACAGCACACGGCGTTATCAGAAGCTACCTGCGTCAGGACCCTTCTCACAGGACCCTCCGCCGAGCAAGTGGGCTCAGCAGAGCTTACCCGACTGAGGCTCTGCTGCCTCCTCGTACCAGAACTCTGGAGCCTGTCCGATCACGACGATCCCTCTTCTGCTCCACTCCCCAGGCTGCTGCTCTCTGGCAGCCATGGTTTGTCACATGGGCTCACTCTTCTGGCCCTAGCTGTTGGGACCCGTGATGGACATTTGGCTCAAACGGAAACAATCACATTCCTCACACTGAAATTTGGGGTCAGGATCAAGAGAGCTCTGAGTGTTTCCACACCTGGGAAGGGGCGAACAGCCACCACCGCTGACAAGACGACTCCGGGCCCGAGGAGCACATGGGAGAACAGCAAAATCAACTGGGCCCATGGGGGGAGCCAGAGACAGGAGCAGAGGCAGTGTTCTCACTGGTCTTTTGTGACTTTTCATTCCTGGCTCTTTGGATGTCTCCTGACCCTTCAGCTCTTGGGAGTTGTCACATGTTCCTGAGCACTTGTAATGTCCCGGACATTTTTCTAGGCTCTGGGCTGCAGTGTGGGGCAGCCCACGCTCCTGTGGAGCTTAGCTCCTACTGCGAGCCGCCAGGCAGCAAACAAGTCAAGCAACGACTGAATGCACTTGTTTTGGAGAGTGGTTAAGTACAGTGAAAAAGGGTTTAAATGAACAAAAAACCTAACGTGACGAGGACTGGGCTAGACTGCGGGTCAGAGAAGACAGGTGCCACCCCTGGTCTGTGCTGAGCAGATCTGTGCAACTCCAGCAGACACCGCTAACATAAGCACGAACGGAATGGTGCCTCTCTGGGGTTGCGCAGTGCACGGCACAGACGACAGTCCTGGGAAGGGGCTCTCTGAGAAAGGAACGTTCGCGTTAAAATCTTCACGACAAGGAGAATTCCACCAAGTGAAAATATGGGAGAAGAGCGTTCCCAGCCGTGGGAGCACCTAGTGCCGTGGCCCGAACTTGAGAATGACTTTGGCTTGTCCGAAGAACCAGAAGTAGGGCACACACCTTCGCTGAATCTGAAGAGATGAAGTTGGCCAAGAGCCAAGGAGTGAGGTGTGGGTCAGCGTGGGTTATGTGAAGGGGCATCTCTGTTGGGTCAGAAGGCAGCATAACTGTGGGGAATTGGGGTGAGAACACACGACAGGGGAAAGCGGGGTCATTCCCGGTGGCCCATGGATGCGAGGCTAGAGTACGCGCTTTGTTCTCGGAAGCACCAGGCACAAGAGGACTCATGAGGTGGACTCGGGGCTTTTCTCTGCAAGGCATGAATCTAGCGGGCAATTGGAGCCTTTCCACCTACTGGTGACCTGTGGGCCACTCACTATATTGCCCTTGGCCAACTGCAAGGAAAACGAGACATGGGAAAGGTTTCAGCTGAATTGGAAACTTGGAACTTGAAGTTCGAGTGGACGGTGGCTTTGGCCAAAGACATTTTTCTGTCCTAAGGATTTTGTTATGTCTGATTTTTCTGAGTGTTGCCAAGATGGGTTGAGCTTGTTTTGTTTGTTCCTCAGTGAGAACTGAAATTTCTTAGAAGATGTGGTTGTAGGGCACTGCGGAGCCATTAACCACGGGAGGTGGAAAAATAATAATAGTTTACAGGTCTCCAGCGTCACACGACTCATGCGTCACTGTCACACACGTATCTCATTGGTGCTTGGCAGCAGCTCTGTGGGAAAAGAGGACTGTCAGGGTTACCCCTGTTTTCTAGACGACCTGGCCCCTTCCAGAACCCCCTGCTACAGAAGCACGCCCCTGCCATCTGATTGGGCAAGCCAGAATCTACGAGGCTTCCTCGTGCCCTCTCCCTCATCAACCCACATCCAAGCCCTGACAGTTTTGCCTTTGATTCACGCTGCTTCTCCAGCTACCACCCGAGTTCACACCAGGGTCATCACTCGGGTGAACCACGCAATGCTCCCATCACCTGCCTCCCAGCTTGGCCTCCTCCTAGCTGTTCTCCACAAGGCAGCCAGTGCCGTCATGTCAAGATGCAAACCTCCTTATGTCACCTCTCTGCTTAAAGTACGTGGATTCTCGTGGTTGAGACCCACGCAGACGTGGTTAGCGTGGCCAGCCCTGCCAGTGGGGTCTGGCTCCTTTTTCCTTCCGTGAATCTCTCATGATCCGTTACCCTCTCTGCCCCAGCCATCTGGCCTCATGTCTGCTCCCAGGAAGCAGCAGGCGCCCTTTAGCCACAGGACCTTTGCACACGCTGATTCCGCTACGTGGAGGTTCTCTCGGGCCATCTCCACCTGGTCGATTTCTCCTTATCCTACAGATCTCAGCTCAACTGCCACTTCCTCAGGGACTTCTTCCCAGATAGCCCTGATTAGGTCAAAGCTCCTCATTATACATGCTAAGAAAATAATGACTTCCCAACCCAATCACATGTCACAGTTGCAAGCATTTATTTCAGGTGGCAATCCTATGATTATAAATAATATGTATTTTATATGTAGTCGATATATAATAGATTATTATATCTAGTTATATAGATTATTATCTATCAGGTCTGTGGGGGCAGGGTCAAGGTGCCCTAGAGATTGCCCAGAACACAGACAGTTTGATAACTATTTGGTCAATGAATCGCTAGGTGGAGAGATGAATGGACGAGTGCATGCATGAGGAATCTGACGTTCGTAGAGATGTACCACTCACGGCACTGAAGGTCACTCAGTCTTTCAGAAGCCTCCCCACTCCCTGTCTCAGTTTTCTTTCTTGCCGTGTGCCCTGTGTCCACAGCAGCTGTGCTTCTCACTCTTTGGGGAATTTTCCTCAGCCTCACGGATGCAGGTCCCTTCAAATCCAGACTTTTCCTTCTCATCACAATTCAAAACAGGCCCTTCCCTCACTCTTCTTAGGCACTGTTTATATTTTGCTAAGGGCACAGGGCCTCTTAACACCAACAAGCAGCGCCCATCAGAGAAGCTTGGGACATGGTGTCAGGGCTGGGGGGCTTTCAGGCATCCTTCCGTCATTCCAGGGAGCTCCTGCTAGCCCCCTCTCCTACAGGGAGGAAGTTTGATCCAGGGGTGGCAGAATCACCAGGTGCACAAGTCACAACACCATCTCTAGTCCTCAGAGCTTGGCCCTTGGGATTTTCTCCCTCGATGTCATCCTTGGACACCTGGCCTTCCAACTAGTCCCTAGACTGGGCGGTTACTGATGACAGGCATTCCACCGTCAAAGGCTTCATTAACACTCGTTTCTACTGGCATATTCACAATTCTGTTTCTCTGATCCAGGCCCTGAATCTGCCCATCCCTCTCTGCCCGCTTGATTTCCATTCACCCTGCAAAACAGCCCCAACGTCCCCTCCAGGTTGGCTCTTCCTGCTCTGATCACACTGAACCGATCACTTCCTCCTCAGGACTAGCTTTGAACTCTGCAGGTTTCTACCGTGGTACTTTTTATAGATGTATATATACAGCTACACGGCACAGCTCATTACCATCTCATTTGCATTTATCTGATTAACTCAATCAACCCAGCCTATACTCACTGGCCTTTCAGGTTGCTATATTTTTTAATTACTTATTTATAACCTTTTCCCACTATTCAAGGAAAAGTTCAGGGGATGTCTGATATTTTTTTGCTGATTTTCAGAATTTAGATATTAAAAATAAAGTTGTCAGTTGTGTACTTGGAAAATATAATCTCACTGAGTTTTTTGTTTTTTTTTAACTTTGACTACTGTTTCACTATTTGAATGGCAATTTTTTACATGATGTGGTCAAAATTCATTTATTTTTCCTTTTATAGTCTTTTTCAGGGATTTTTAAAGAAAATGTACTCCACCTCCATCGTAATCAGTTCCAGAAGCAGCAGCTAATCTAATCAACGACCTTTGCTCAGAACCGTACAGTGACTTCTGACAAAGACTCCCACCTTGACCAACTTCAGTCATATTTTTCTGAGTCTTCTTCTTGACTAGTCTTTAACCTTGACCTGCTGCCCTGTTTGGCCTGTGGAACCCGTTTATAGCAAAGAATCACTCTAAGTCAATTTAGTGAGAATTCTCCAAACCCTTAGTCTTTGGTCAACTTCCTCATCTCTCATCCTTGATGTCTAAGACCTTGATCTACCTTTAGCAAGAATGCTCTTAAGCCAGTTATCAAGAATTTTCCTATCTCTGATGTCTGATCATGTTCTTCGTAGTAGTTTTGTATCCATGGAACCCCACACTCTCTTACTTGGCTCTAAATCCTCAGCAATCTCTGCTATTCTCGGAGTTGAATTCAGTTCTATACTAAAGTCTCTCTCCCTTGCTACAGTAGCTCAAATAAAATCTGTCTCATCATTTTTAACAAGCACTCAGTTCAAATCTTTTCTTTCTTTTACACTTAGAATAAGCCCAAATTGATTAACCCGGGTATCATCTCCACTTATTGTCTCTTCCCCACTAGATCCAGCCACACCGGGCCTCTTCCGGTTCCTCACACATGCCCGGTCCTCCTCGCCATGGGGTCTGTATGCTGTCTCCCCACTTTGCCTGGTTCTTCTTGCACACAACTCACACCCGATCGACTCCCTCTTGTTCTTTAGACCTCAGTCTAAAACATCATGGCCCCAGAAAGATCCGTCTGATCACACAGACTAAAGTGATCACTCCTGCTCACTCCATCTCATTGCTGTCTTCACTCTGTACATGAGGGGTTGGCAGCCTTCAGCCCACACGCCCAATCTCGCCTCTACTTCTCTTCGTAAATAATGTTTTATTGAGTTTTAAGGTTCTGCATCACAACTATGGCAATTAGAGAAGTAATGCAGTGAATTTGGATGATTTACATCCAGCTCTCTATGCATCAGTTCCCTCCTCTGCGCAATGGAGATTCTAATAATTACTGTCCTAAAGTCTATCACAACAGGTGTGACATTCACTTCGGCAATGATGACATGTGCGCTCTTGCTTGTTATTGGTAAGAAAACAGTGCAAGTCTATGTGCTGTGAAGAACTAAATTGAGCCCAAATGCTGGCAGCAAGTAGTGGCGATAGCCCTTCTGGGACAGCTGACGAGTGTGGCTTTGTCCTGAGCCATAGCCTGCCCTGAACTCCTCATGCCAGAGAAGGGGCAAAGGGCTGGATTCTTGAGGCAAGTCACTCAGGAGGAACGCAGAGGGGACTGGCACTCCAGGAGTAGGGAAGGCAGGGGACCATGACATGGAAAGTCAAGGGCCTTTCCCGAGATGCTACTACCTTGCCTGTCACATCCCACACATAACTAATTGGACTGAGAGGCAAAGAAGGAAGGTTTCAGCATTTGATAAATTAATCAGCAAGGGCTGCAGCAAAGTGCCCACTCACATCACTAATTAGGCATCCTGAAAAGGCGTGAGAATAGTTTTTTAAGTGTGGATGCAGCTTTTTTTTTTAATTGATGGGTCCAGTCTTTGATCAGATGTCAGCAGATGGAGAAGAAAACATCGTCACTGTCATAACCACATCCAGCTACTGCCAGGCCCCCAGGAAATGAGAGAAGCACCCTGAGAGTTTGCAGGAGACCTGGTCCTGAGCTCAAACACAACCAAAGGATCAAACGGACCTCGTACCCATCCCAACCGCAGCGAACGAGGAAGCTTTCGATCCAAGAATGCCACCTCACGGGCTGGCCTCCCATGAGGCGTCTTGACCAGCCATCAGGTCTCTATCCTTTTTAAAAAGGCAGCTTACCATAGCAGGAAGGAGGTCTGGGGCCCCGGGGCTGTTACTGTGACTTCCAGTTCCATTAGCAGCTGCCCCTTTCTCGTGTCTTCTCGTCGGTGCTGTTTTCTGAGCAGTCCCTGAAGCTTTTTGTCGCCTCCAAAGAGCCCCAGAGACCCCGCAAGGAGAAAGGCCAATGTCTGTAAAACTAAGAGCTTAAGGAAAAAAAAGAAAGAAAGAAATCGGAAAGCTCGGCTGGTAAGGGGCCTTCTGAGCCTCTCCGCTGGCCCCCGGGCCCCGTGCACGGTGCGGAAGGGACCATCATTCAGCAGCCCGGAGGCAGCGTCGCAGGGCACACAGGAGGCCAGGGACTACACTGCCAGACCTGCCGTTAAGGGCGGGGCTTCACATTCCTCCCTTCCAATGCGCCCGGACCGCTCCCGGGAGCCCTCCTCTGCCCCCTCCACCCGCCTGCACGCGTGGCCTTTAACCGATGAACGAGACACGGTCAGCAACTCCCAGCCTGTTGACAGACCCCATTTACCTTGCAGAAGTCACGAGGGCACCCAGGGAGGCCTCCAGACAGCCGTGTCCTCCAGACGCACGGCTGTGGATGGGAAGCCAGCCTCGGCCACACCTGCTCCTGTCATCGGGAAGCCACGAGGCCCTAACGCATGTGGCCAGGCTGGGTGGTGAGGACTGAGCGTCACCAGGGAAGGGCTCTGATCTGGGGCAGAACCCGTAGCTCACAGGCCTGGTCACTCACTGCCTGCCTTCTCATGTGTAAGATTCAACCCAGGTTTCCCCTTCCAGAAGCTTCCTCCAGATCCTTCTCGCCCAGCTCGGGTCAGACGTGCCATGTGGGCATTCCCAGGAGGCCGGGTCCTTCGTGCATGGCATGGTGGTCGTCTGGTACCTATCTGCCCAGTCCCAGACAGTGAGGACCCATATGCTGAGCTGGGGAGTGCCCCCAGTTCAGTTCTCACCGGGGTGAGACCCCAGCCCAGTTCCTGCCCTGTGCAGCCCCGCCAACCTGTGGAATGAAACTATGTGGAAAAACCAATGATGTGCAACTATGGAGACGGCTCTGGGCCCTCCCTCTTCTCTCTTTCTCTATCTCTCTGTCTCTCTCTGTCAAAAACAATAAAAATAAATCTTTAAAAAGAGGGAAACACACCAAAATCAGCTTACAAAAGTGGTGGCCCATTGTAAATGTTCACTTCTAATAAATGAACACTTTCAGCATCCCAACACACAAAGCAGTGTGATTACGATTTACATCGAATACGATCATGCAACTTATTTTAAAACAGCAGTTTGGAGTGCATTCTGGGTCCCGGAGAGTTTCCACATCTACTTGAGGAAATCGATTTCCACTCGCCCTGCCAGGATATCCCTGTGAACGTCCACCGAGCGCAGGTCGGAAAGAAGGCTACCTTGGAGGCCTTTTGTGACTGAGTTCTGAGCCAGGTGTCCCCTCCTGCCACCACCAGACCCTGGGTTTGAATCTCCCTTCCTTCCCCTCTACCTGGTATGCACTCTTCTCTCTCTCTCTCTCTCTCTCTCTCTCTCTCTCTCTCTCTCTCTCTCTCTCTCTTTCTCTGTCTCTCTGTCACACACACACACACACAGAGCTCCATCTCTGGGATTATGATTTCAGCCAGCTCTACTTCTGTCCAAGGAGTTCATCCTTGCTTTAATATTAAACACAGCAAGCCCGGATACAAGTTGTTCTCTTTTCACAAAATCGAATTAAACTTTCATGAAGGCTTATGAGCTCCTCTGTGTGGCTGCCCCTCGGCGGGTCTCTGTGGGCCCCAGCATTGAGCAAGCACCTCGCTGGAGGGGATGTTTGCAAAGGTAGTGTTTACTGGTTTCCACCAGAGGATTCCCGGCCAACCATTTCACTGGAGCCAAGCGCTCTAACTTCTTACAGTCGGCTTCCTTTGCTCAGACCGCCTTTACTTCTGGTAGAACTGTCTTTGGGGAGCAAATTAGCTTGTTATAGATTCCAAACATAGGAGCTAAATTCTCCCTTCAGTTTCTAACATGCTGCGTTTCCCCCTGTGAAATGGGAGGGGCTGGCACTGATCTCTTTATCACTTGAAGTGCCTCCCTCGCCTTCGCTGCTCCCCTCCCCAACCTGGCCCTGACTGCAATCCAGGGGCACATTCATGCAGCATCAGTGCTTGGAGTCGCGCAAAATGTATCTCTAATAAATGCCAGGGAGTGAAAAGAAAAGCCAGCCCTTTCTCCATACTCAGGATCACAAAAACGAGTGTGAGCCAAGGTCATGATGACAGCACAAAATTTGCCTCAGTGCCAACGCTGGACAAATAATTAAAATTAAAAACCTGTTCATACCCTGGCAAAGCCCTGTGAGCGTGAGAATAGTTAAACAACAGACTACTAGGTGACCAGATGAGGGGACATATGTACTTGCAACATAGCCCTGACTATTTGGGTCACTGGTAATTGTCACAGAACACTTGCAGGGTCAGGAAACCCAAAGAGAGTGATAACGCGCAGACACAGACAATGGAATCGGACATGCTTCAGAGCCCTCTCCCAAGGCGGCAGGCCGCCCTATGTTCCGTCATTGCACACACAGGTGCGGCAGCCAGTTAGGAAGGGACATAGCTGGGAACAGGGGCAGGCGCATCTGCACCTTGTACAGATCGAGTCCTACAGAAACAGTATAAAGTCCTTGATCCACAGCAGAACCACTAAAACACAGATTGTCCTGGAACAAGAGAGACTGAGTCAGGAAGAGGATTAGTGTTCAATACAGAGGCAAACCACTATGGAAGAACATGCTGGAAGGAAGGGGCCAAAGTATTTTGCTTGGTCACATCTGACGAGGCATTTTACCAATTCCTTGATGAGGAAGAATTACGGTAAGCACTGTGTGTGTGTGTGTGTGTGTGTTTTGACTTTCCATAGGTCGGACTATGTCCTGCTGAATGAACCCTTTCATACCATCCAGTTAGAAGAACCCTTCCTTGTATTGTTAAAATATCTGCAAAGGGACCTACTTGAAAATATGACCAATAAAGCGAAGATCAAATGCTACTCAAGAGTTTTGAAATGCTTTATGACCTGTGACTCAGAAATCCCCTTTGGGAAGCCGGGATGGCTCAGCGGGTTGAGTGCTTGGCTTGTAGTCCCGGGGACCGAGGATCGAGTCCCAGCCTCGGCCCATGCGGACCCGTATGTTGAACTAGGGTGTGACTCCCGTGTGGGAGGCCCCCAATTCAGTTCTCCCTGGGGAAACTTTCCATGTGGGAGGCCCTTGGTCTGGTTCCTGCCCTGGGCAGACCTGCACCCACCTGTGGAATGAAACTATATCAAAAACTACAGTAATGTCATACAGCTGTGGAGACTGCTCTGGGTCCTCCCCCTTCTCTCTCTGTCTCTCTCTGTCTCTCTCTGTCTCTCTCTGTCTCTCTCTCTCTCTCTCTGTCAAAAACAGTATAAAATAAAATAATAAAAGAAGGAGACAGCTCCTCGTCTATCACCACATGGACAAGCGCAGGGAAATCACCAGACTCTTTTAATTGCCTGGAAGTGTGAGGCAGCAGGGAGGGGGTCAGAATTCTTAGCAAGAGATTGTCACAGCATTGTCATACACACACGCATACAGGCCACTATTACAACATAATTCCTATGTCCCCCAAATTAAACATTCTAAGTGATAAAACATGGAACATTTTATTAAATAAAATCAGGGGCAGCCAGGATGGCTCAGCGGGTTAAGTGCTCGCTTTGCAGCCCTGGGGACTGAGGATTGAGTCCCAGCCCCGGCCTATGTGAACCTATATGCTGAACTGGGGTGTGCTTCTCATGTGGGAGGCCCCTAGTTCAGCCCCTGGCTCGAGGAGGCGTGCCTCCCATGTGGGAGGCCCCAGCCTGGTTCCTGCCCTGCACGTCCCCCTCCCACGTGTGTGGAATAAAACCCTGTCGACAACTGATGACGTACAACTATGGAGGCTGCTCTGGGCCCTCCCCCTTCTCTCTGTCTCTCTCTGTCTCTGTCAAAAACAATAAAATAAATCTTAAAAAAAAAATTAATCAGTTGAGAGAGTGAGTTTTGGCATTAGATCGAACCAGGTTTGAGTTCTAGCTGGGCTACGCGTGAGCTTTGTGACTTTGGGCAAAAGCGTGTTGTGACAAAACAGGAATGATATTAGTACGTCCCTGTGTCAGTCAGGGTTCAGTGCAGGAAACAGACCATATTGCATGAGCGTCACGTGGGAAAGGATGTTTACAAAAGTCCCTGGAAAGGCTGGAGGAGAAAGTTCTAGACTGGGCCTCCTGGAGGGACTCCCAGAAGAAAAAGAAGGTGGAAATGGCCTGGTGGGAAGCATGACCTCTGCGACAATCAGAACAGTGGGGACTCACAGGGCCATGCTTGAACACCCTCGGCAGCTGTCATTCAGGACTCAAGAAGACACCAAGACCACTGCTGCCCTGGCCCAGACATTCCAAAGTCAGTCCAGTCACTGTGACCACCACTACTGCCTCTCTGTACCCCAACGTGGCAGCTGGACATTGGCGACCCCACGAAGCAGTCACCACAACCCACAAAGAACTCAGCTTTCTCCTCACTTCTTCAGTCCCCATCCCACCCCAGAGCGTCCTCCTGGTGGCACTTTTTCTCGGCTAGAGTCCCATGTGTAGGAGCGTGGACCGTGCCACGTCAGAGTCCCAGAAGAAGGGGACAGCGGTCCCGATCGACTATATCCAGCCCTCCATGCCGCGAGTCACAAGGAGACAAGTTGTGCGACGCACTTAGGACAGGGCCTGGGGCAGCTGCACATGACTGTTACTGCCGTTGCTGTTGTTGGCTGCTGCGCGGGACTTCTCAGCGCCTGAACTTCACTAACACAGAAGTTTTCCCTCGGTTAGGAAGAATTCCATAGCTGCCTGCGTCTTCTATTTTGTTTTCTCAGCCAAGAGACATTGTAGATGCAATTAGACTCCTTACATACACCCTGGTGCCTTCCACATTTGTACGATTTTTACCTCTCTTTGTAGCTTTCTACCTTTATGTCTACTTCCCTTTGCATTCTATTTTATGCCTTGGTTTAGATACAGTAAATATGTTCTGGAAAAGCACTTAAAATTCTTTATGGCGTGCAGCCTGGTATAACTAAAAACACCTAGTAAGTGAGCTTCTAAATCACTTGGGCACTGAGGGCATGACTTGTGATGATGAAAATCCAGAATGAAGGTGAGGTTTTGAGCGGGGTCCCTTTCCCGCATGGCTCAAATACACCCATGGGCTTGGCCTCAGATCAGCTCTGAATTGTCCCCAACATGGGAAAGGGGGTGTCACTGTCCAAGTCACACAGGTTCCCAACTTTTCCCCCCAGGAAGTCCCTACAGAGCAGAGCCTCATCCTTAGTTTTGTGGTCACTCTTTCCCTTGTCCTGCAGGGAAAGACTTTATTTCTGCTTTGACTTTGGTGAAAACCTTCGCATCTTTTCCTGAGCTAGCAAAACGGCAGAGTCCCTGCCTTTAGATTATTAAAACATGTCCAGTGAGACCAAAACGCCTGGCGGGCTGACATGCCGTGGGTTTTGATGTGCTGTCGGGCTGGATCCTTGCCCCCCACCTCCTCAGCAGCTTAGAACATCCTGAAAAACCTTCATAGCATTGGCGCTCCCACTTTCCTGCAAGGTGCCCTTTCTACAGGTTCAAGCCTGGAGTCAGTCCCTGCTCTGCCAATAACAGGTCCCCCTGAAATCACATTCCTGCAAGCGCCGCCTGGTTCTCTCAGCTCTGGGGCTCCCTCTCTGTCTAAAACTCCTCGGCCCACATACACCCCCTCCTCCGCGTTCTGTGCTGGACTGTTCTCCCTCTTTATAAACAACCATCGTAAATATACAGTCACATAAACTTTTATTCTGGATCTTGCATCACAGGTAAGTGACTGGATCGGAGTCAGTGCTCCATTCACAGGTGAGGACCAGGCGAAGAAGGCAGCAAGGCCATCAGCCCTCGTTAGCTCTACGCCAGATGCTTAAATTTTCACCTGGCATTGGCAAGCAGGCGCTGCAGGCTCGGCTCCGGGCACTGTCACCGGAACCTCTTCGCCACAAGCATTTTTGCTGCAGACATTTTCACCACATTCACTAACTGGCTATATGGCAATTCTGCCTTTAAAAAGGATACAGTCAAGCAAATAAAAGAGGGACATGAAAAAGGACGTAATGAGGCATGAAAAATGAGTCACGAAATTAAAAAGGCTTTCTTTTAAACGTTTGTGGGTTCATGGCCATCCTGTGCAAACGACTGATTTGACCTAAGCACTTGTCTTTGATCTATGGAAAATGTGGGTTCAACTCTGAGTCCTCAGAAAGAACCGTGGGCCTCTCCCCCTACCCATGTAAGGATCCTCCCATCTACCGAGTGCTATGTGCTCCTAATCTCATCAAATTCCCAAAGTTCCCCTGCAAGGTTTGCATTACTGTTCCCAAATTAAGGAAACTGCTATCCCAGATAGGAAAGCTCATCAAGATTTTAAAAATGACGGAGGCTCCCAGCTCTTGGAACTTCATAGCGATTTTTCTGAATCAGCCCCTCAGAACACCCTCTACAACTTCCAGTTGCTTGTGAGATAAAGTCAAAACTCGTCATCATGAGCCCCAACCCCTGCTAGCAAAATCGAGCTTCTACTGACCTTCCGGCATGTTCGACTCACGCCACCCCAGGCTTGCCCCAATCTTTTGCACCCCATTATCTCGTCATTGAACCTTCTCCCTCCTTTAACACCCCCTGTACTTTAATGTGGTATTTCTACCTGGAACATCTAGTTTTACTCTCAACTTTCTCTCACCTTTCAAGGCCACTAGACATGAATTAGAGCGATGCTTCTGAAAGTGTGATCTAGTTGAATTCACCCGGGAGACTTCTTACCGGGGAAGGTCTGAGGTTGTGCTCCGGGCTTAATTACCCAGATTTTTAGAAGTGAGCCTGGGAATCTGCTCTGTTAACACATTCCCCCGGTGACTGTTAGGCTCAGCACAATTCAGGACCTGACCTCAGAAGACTCTAGGTTCCGGGGGCCGTGCGCCCTCCCACGCCTGATGCTAAGAGAGAGGCTGACCTCTAGAAAACCCTACATGTTAGGGAAGCCATTGCACTGAGCTATATTTAAGCACAGCTGTGGCATGGATAGGCAGATGGGTCATGGGGAGATAGGTGAATGTAACTGCACAATACAGCGACCTCTTTTACTCAGGAAAAAAGTCACTGACCGACCCCCATGCCCAAGTGGCACTAGCCACACTCAACACTTCCGTGGTTGGATAATGGGAGCTGTGGTCTGTGAGCCTCCTGAAGATGAAGAACGTGTACTGTATTCTTCTCTTCGTCCTAACACCTAACGGAGGTCCTGGCTCAGAGTAACGGCCCAATAAATGCGCAGTGAACAAAACAGCCACTAATCAACTATTAGGGGCACGGATGAACAGCAGAATGCCTGAGGAGGGATCTGGGTGAACAAGGAACACGTGTGGGTCAGTGAGATGGGAACGAGGATCCGGAAACCCGCAGTCTCCTGCCTTTGGCAGCAGGAACACACTTCTCTTTCTGCCCAGTCCCCAGGGCTGGGCGCAGCGGGAGCCGCCATATGGGGAGGCGAGGACAGGATGTCTCTGAGAATAACACATTTGAGACTGGGTGTCCCTAACGCACTGGCAACAGGAGCTGTTGGCAATGCCCAGCTCCGCCCACCAGCCCCCATGGGGAGCTGTACTTGCAGGAAGTAGAATTCAAGGACTTCAGAAGGCAGACTGTTGTACTAGAAAAAAAAAAAATGCATCAACTTCGGATTCCTAGTTCCTGGGTAAGAACCCCAGCTGCTCCGCTCACCAGCTTTGCGATTTGGGGCCTCCACCTTTTTGCTCCTCAACAATGAGCCCAAGAGAGCCCTCCGAGAGCTCTCACACGCTCACCTTTGGTTACAATGACCATGCATCCCAGTTTGCTTCCCCCCGCCCCCCGGGGCCGTCCTGAACACCTGGGGCATGTGCTAAAACACACCCAATAGAAATGCATTTCCCTGCTGAGTCAGTCGTGTTCTCCTCTGTAAAATAAAGATGCAAATCGCTGCCCTGCTACCCTTGAAGAATATCAAAAGGATCCGAAGCAAAGGTGGTTTGGGTGGTCTTCTGTCAAAAATGTGGTCCCCTCCATCTTCAAAGCCAGCAATGGCACGGGAATCCCCCCACACTTCAGATCTTTGAATGACACCTCTGTCACAAGCTGGAGAAAACTCTCGGCGTTTCAAGGGCCTAACTGATTTCGGCAGGCCAACCCAGTTAACAGTCATACCTTAAAGTCAAATGACTCGTGACATCAATTACATCCGCAGAATCCCTTCACAACAGTATCTAGATTGGCGTTCGAATGCATAACCAGGGGACAGAAAGTTTGCGTGGAACATCTTTAGAATTCTGCTCACATTCTTATTTTGCAAATGAAAAATATGATACTTGGGAGATGGTGACCTGCCCAATATCACATTACTAATTAGGATTGCTTTTTTGCTACTGATTAAAGTACTGAGAATAGGCTGGGGAGGAAAGACAAACAGAAAAAGAGAAACCGGTTATAGTTCTATTACAGTAATTCAGGCTAAAGATGGTTGTGGCTTTAATTAGGGTAGTAATAGTGGAGATAGTGAGAAACAATTAGCTCTGATTATATTTTGAAGGTATAGTCAACAAAATTTGTTGATGGATTAGATGTGGGATCTGAAAGTGGTGCCCAGATGAATCCAAGATTTTTGGTCTGAGCAAAAAAAAAAAAAAGGACTTTTGCTGCAATACATTTACTAAGTTTGGGAAGTCTGGAGGATGAACAGGTTTGTTGGGGGAAGATCTGGTTTTAGACGTGTTAAATTAAGATGTCTCTTAGGCATTCAAATGAGATGTCTAGTAGTTTATAATTTTGGAGTTCATGGGGGGGGGGTGGCAGTGGATAGATGGTATTTAAAACTATGAGGCTCTTTGAGACCATAAGAAGAATAAAAGTATAGTTAAAGAAGAAAAGAGGCTCAGAAACTGACCCTGGGATACTCAATGTTTAAAAGTCAGGAAAAGAAAAAGAACCCAAAATGATGATCATGGAGCAGCCACTGATGCAGAAGGAGAAAAATCCAAGAGAGCGTCGTGTCCTAAAAGCCAAGTGAAAGCATTTTAATGAGGAACAAGTGAGAGGTCATGTGTGTGAATGGTGCTGAGAAGCTCAGTAAACGAGAACTCAGAAATACCTATTGTATTTAACAACACAGCTCATTGGTAATCTCGAAAAGAACAATTTGTGCTGAAGGGATGACCCTTCTTGGAGCAGGTTAGCAGTGAAGGGTTGCTGGGATAGCTGAGCAGGTTGAGCGCTTGCCTTTCAACAGCAAGGTCTGGGGATTGAATCCCGGCCCCAGCCTGTGCAAACCCACCTGCTGAATGGTGACACAACTGGTAACCACCAGGATGGTGGTGAAGGTTCTCACCTCCCATGTGGGAGGCCCCCAGTTAAGTTCTGCCCCATATGGCCCCACATCCACCCATGTGGAATGAAACTGTGTCACACTAATGATGTACAACTATGGAGACTGCTCTGGGCCCTCCCCCTTCTCTCTCTGTCGCTCTCTCACCAGCCACGTGTCCTGGTCTGGGTTCCCCAGAAGCAGACCCAGAGACAGGGCTGACGTGCATTCAGTGTATGGGGGGAGGGGTGCCATAAGAATAAGGTGACCAGATTTTAACATTGGTAAAGCGGGACACCATTGACCGGGGGGGAGGGGGTTCTTGATGAAAAATTTGGTCTGTCTCCTACCGTTCCCTAGCTTGTCGTGCATTCTTTCCAAACATCGGGACTTTTTTAAAAATGCCACGGGACGCGGGACAAATTGTTAAAAATCGGGACTGTCCCGCCAAAAGCGAGACGTCTGGTCACCTTACATAAGAACTGAAACAACCTGAGTTGTTGAGAACCACTTTTTCGACTGTCAGTTTTAGGAAAGGTAAGTACAAATCAAATCATTCCGATGAAAAGTTCAGAGTCCCAATGCAGATGAGCAAAATGTGCAAAAAGATGGAGTGCAACAGAGGAATGCAAATGACCTCATCTTTTTACACTGGCTCCATGTGGAAATTTCCATAGTTTGGATCGAGTGGGCATACCTTATTAGCATACATTATTAAGGCGAATTCTGCCTGCTTATATTTGCTCTTTTATAGTAACGGCTGCTAGAAAATTTGCACTGACCTATGTGGCTTGCGTTGCCCTTTGTTTGGGCAACGCCGTTCTCTCCTATTAGATCCTAAAGAGCGCAAGCTTGTTTGGGGCATAGTCGTCTCCCCAGGCCCCGGCTGGGAAGAGTAGGGGAGGAAGGCTGGTACTCAGGGAGGCTCCCTGTGACTTTCTTCAAGGCCCAGGTGCCAGACCAGCCACCTTGCTCTCAGCACCTCCCAATAGCACTCAGCTCTCCCTGGGATCATGTGGGCACAGGGCTCGGCCAGCCAACAGCTCACACCCTGGAAGGCACCGCTATTTATACTCGTGCCGTCGCGGGAAGTAATCGTCCCTCCGGCTCCTCAGAAGAGTTGGCCTTCCGCTGAGAGCCCAGCCTGGTTAGGAAAGCGAAGGCCAATTATGAGTATTTTTAGGCCATCTGATGTCCAGTTGGGAGCAACGACATTCCGCTCCATTCTCCCCCAGGAGGCCGGCCACAGCTGCAAAGCCAAAAGCGGGCTTTTGCACGAGGGAGACGTAATTAGCTTCCCTGTGACCAGGCTCCGTGGAGAACACGGTGCACGGGGCTGTCGTGGGGGTGGGGTGGCTGTTGACCCCACGGAAGGGACCGCTCAGAAGCGAGCAGAAGCAGCGGTGTTCAGGGAGGTCAGCGGCAGCCGCTTGGAGAGATTTCTCCTTCTCTTATTCCCTCGCGGGTTATTTCTGAACACCGCTTAGTGCCAAATGAGAAAAATTACAGAAGAGTAAAACTAAAACCCATCTTTTGAGAGAACCCTCAGAACCTGAACTCTCCTGGTTCAGGGGTGGTGGTCTGTCATCCTGGGTCTCCACGCCAACCCTCAACGCCAGAGAGCCTCCTGTGACTTCCTTCTCGTCACCGTCACTCCCGACACACCTCAGTGAGCGAAACGACGTGGCAGGAGGAACGCGTCCTCCTCTCTGATCAGTGATGGTCAGCCCTCTCCCCACCGACGGGGCTCACGAAGAGCCACAGCCGGTGGGCAGCACGGGCCTCTAGCTCGAGAGGCGGTGGTGCCAATGAGCTGCGAGTGGGCAGAGGTCTGGCCACCGCATCTGGAAATGCAATGTCGTTAAGGACTGGTGGCGCTTCCACCGTTACGTGGATGCTCCCCCTTGTCGTTTTGCCTTTGGGACGACCTGACTCGCAGGCTCACGTGTGGGTGTGCACACCCACACGTACCCCACAGTTTGTGTGATGCTTATCATAGAAACCAGCAAGGCACCACGGGTAAGAAAGAACCTGCTGTTATAACTGCCATGCTTGGATGAAGAAGCTGAGGCCAGTAAGGTGTACTGACTTAGTCGGGACTAAATGCAGGTCAGCTAGCATCCACGTGCGGGTTTGCTGCCACGCAGAACAGCCTGTCTTCAGCACTCATGCAGCAAACACTGACTGATGGTCTACTGGTGACGACCAGCATGTCCCGGCCATGTGCTGTGTGCTTCCCAGAGGTTGGCCCCTGGATTCGTTGAGCAACTGCATGAAATATGTAAATCTCAGGAAAGTCCCTCAGGACTCTATCCTTTAAGGGCAGAAGATGGAAACAAGTGTTCATCTTCTCCCCATCTTAATAATCTACTAAAATAATAATGAATGGCATTGTTGAAAGGTTACTATGGGTCAGCTACTGACGTGTCAAGTTTTAATTTCTTCATCTAGATTGCCTCATTTGATGGTTGTAAAATCCTGCAAGGGAAGTCTTATCATTGTTTCCATTTTACAGATTAAAAAGACTGAGGAACAGAGGTGCTAAAGAGCTTGTCTAAAGATATTAATACATCGTGTAATACAAAACTCTGGAGAAGTAAGTCCAGAACAGGAGAGTGCTAAATAAGACTGACAGGGGCTGGGACCAAGGTTCACCAAGAGAGGGGCTTCGAACTGAGGGGATCAGCTAAAAAATGGGGCCCCAAATAGTTCCCCCGACTCCCCAGCCACACCTTCTATGAGCAGCACACTGTTGGCCAGATGTGTTACCTGCCTTTATAACCTCATAACTTCAGAAGGAACATCTGAGGTCTTTGTTTCTAAAGGAAGGTGTCAGTGACACTCCTCAAAGGGGTCCTTAGTTGGGAATTGGGGATTCTTCAAGCCCAATAGCTGAAAATATAAGGAGCAGGAAAAAAAATATGAAAGAAAAGAAACAGAGCAATGAAGCTTAATATTTTCCTAGCAGTTTCTATTGCATCTTAAAGCATCACAATAAAGAAAAGTCTCTAAAAGCTTCTACAGAAGACTTCTCATTTTAAGATGGTGCTCTAAATATATTTCTACTACCTTCTTCCTCCAAAACCATCCCCCAGGAATGAGGAGAACTAGAAGGAAACAAAAAAGGAGCAATGCATTTCATCTTCAGTGAAACTAGGACCCGTCTCATCACTACATAGGAAGACAGACCACAGGAGAAAGGAAGCAGATGACTTGACAGAGCGAACATTCCAACCCAAAGCGGCTGCAAGGGTGCGAATGGGCCCTCTTTGTGGGGGGCTTAGAAACTGGGGGTACCTTGTATCACAAGAGGCAGCAGGTTGGTGGGGGGGGCAGCCAAATGCAGAAGAGTGGTTAACAAGTTTAAATAAGAGCAATTTGGAGCCCCCACGTCCCCAATCCAACCTCTGTCCTACCTCCAGGGCCCTGTAGGCTTATTCTTCCAGAGTACTGAGTTGAGTACTGAGTCTATACTTGGCTGAAAACATGTTAAAACTAAAAGCCTACACACATAAGTGAGGTTGCAGGGCAGGCCCACAGCCGCATGGTTTGAGGTCCTTTCTATAGAAAAATGTCAGCTGGCCTTCTGCTGCCTCAGAACGCAGCCCACCAGCCCCCTGGGGACTTGCATCTGCTTTACACATCTTATTCGTCAATGTGAACAGACGTGGAGAGGTACTAAAATTGGGGAAATCATCCTACTTGCTAAAGGACATCTAAACAAAGAGCAAAAGAATACAGAGGCAACAGAATTAATGCAGAAGGCATAAAAACTTCCAAGAAAATGTCATTAACAGACTCAGTAAAATAATGGTATTATAAGCCAGAAAAGAAGGAGAAAAAATGCAATCATAAGAAAGTACATTCTGAGAATAAATGAGAGTTCTTGGAAATTAAAAAATAGTGACTCAAATTTCTTTTAAAGGAATTGAAAAAAACAAAACGGTGCTTGACAATAAAGTCAAAAACATTTCTCAGAACATAGGATAGAAAGATAAGCAATGGAGAATAGAAAAGAAAATGAGAAGATCAATCTAGAAGGTTGAACATCCCACCACTAAGAGTTTTCAGAGAGATGGGAAGAAAGTATCACAGAAGAAACATGCAAGAGCATTTCCTAGAATGGAAGTATATAAGTTCTCTCTGAGCAGTAAATAAAAAAAAGAAAGAAAGAAATTTCAAAATTCTGAAGTCCCAAACCAAAACACATCCCTGTGAAATTTCAGAAGATCCTAAGTACTTCTACAGGAGTAGAAATTACATTAAAAGGAATGGGAATGGCATTGGACTTGATAGAAACACAGGGAGCTAAGAAAATGGAGCAATTGATTCAAAAATCTAAGGGACAAAATTTACCCCTTCACCAAGCAGTAGTGCTACCTAAGTGACAGGGGATCTAGAATGGAAGAGGATGGAGGTGACAGTACCAGACATGGCCTGGGTCCATCTGCAAAACACAGGACATCCCCATGACCCCCACAAATCATAACTAATCAGAACGCTGGGAAAACGAGGCATGGATGAAGTAAATAGAGGGTGACGTTCCATACACACCTCCGCTCCCCTCCACCCTTTCAGACTCGAGGACCAAAGAGGAAACAGTGCTGGGAGGTGAGAGAAGATAGTAACGGGAGAGCAGGCTGCGGGTAAGAACCCTGGGACCCGTGTGAAGAAACAGGTAGGATGTGTGACAAAGCCCGTGATCACAAGCTGCTAATGAGCCGCACGGTATTATTAGACAGGAGGCGCCACGCCTGGTGTCTGCCTTCTGTCCTCACGACACTTTCTAGAGGAAGCGTCAAGGACAGTGAGAACATGGGACCTAAGGCGAGTGTGGGCGCCCACCCCCATCAGCTCTGCCACTCGGGCATCCGCCTTCGTGTCTGCCTATTGAGCACACCAGCAGGTTCTCACCCCGGTCCCGGATCTTGGCGGATGCGGGTGAACGACACAATGTCCCTCCAAGCAGCGGACACAAAGCACCTGCCCTGCAAAGGTTCATTTCCTTCCCTCCGCCCCTTCACCTTCTCTCCTGCTCTCCCTCCCTCCCTTCTTCCCCCTGATGCATGTGGCAGACGATGTCGGGCTTGGGGTGGTCACTTAGAGGAGACAGGGATGTGTCTGCTCACCTGTCTGATCGGAGCCCCTCTCCTCGCGCACGTCTGCTTGGACGTTGCCCCGATTGGCCTCTCCTCCCAGCCCCCAGGGAGGACTTTTCTGCCCTGCTGCCTGCTTGCTTCTTTTCCGTCCCCGTGAGCCCGCGGGGCTGGGGTCCCACTGCGTCCTGACACCGCACCTGTTGCAGTTAGGACAGAGGTAGGAGGAGGAGCGGACGAAACGACCGGAGTGTCTTCTCAGCGCCCACCGTCCTGTGTCCACACCCAGAGCCCGGTCCCCTGGGACGGGCTGTCCCAGCGCTGACACCTCAGAGCAGAAGGATTTGTCGCACACCATCAAAAGCTCCCGGTGGGGCTCCACAGGACGGCACCTCCGTGTGAATACCGTGGTCTCCAAAAACGAAGCCAGGATGTCCCAGATTCCTAGTGAGATGGGGACAGGACAGAGCCTGGACCCTGGACCCTGCCCCCCCACCCTCCCCCCCACACACACATACACACCGAGGTCTTCCTGCTGCACCATGTTCTCGCTAAGACTAGGACTGACGCCAACTCGCGACGCTGCGGGCGCAGCCCTGCGTGGGGGCTGCAGGGGGGTGTCTACGCAGTGGGACTTTAGGGTGTCTTCACATGGGTTCTCCCAGAGGCAGATGCCGAAGCAAGGATTTGGGGGTGACTAGTTTCTTGGGAAGTGCAATAAACACAGCTGTAGGAGGGCGGGGTAACGGGGAGGGAGGGCGGCCGGTACCTGGAGCTTATATGTGGGCAACCCCAGTAGCTCTTGGGGAGGGCAGGGGAGGGTGGTCGTAGGCCTCTAGGAAACTCAGAAATGGTACAGATCACGTGCTCAGAAATATCTCACCTGAGGGGCCCAGGAGCCCTGAGAGTCCAGAGTGAGGCTGCCCAGCGGGGTGACGCCTGGGCCGGGGCAGGGGCGGGGGGGGGGGGGGGGGGGGGGGGGGGGGGGGGGGGGGGGGGGGGGCGTGAGGCTGAGCAGCACAGAACAAAGGGTCCCACACGCCCCACCTCAGGCTAGCCCGCCGCCCCGTGACCTGGTCCAGTCACTTCACATCCCTGAGTCCTGGCTGTGTGGCTAGAACCAGTGATGACAATGACAACCTTCCAGGGCGTTCATGGGGTTAAGAAATGACACACACAGTAGGCCCTCGTACTCTGGGGGCGTCACCTCGCCTGGGTTAATATGACCGAAGCTGAGGCTGGCCGGTAAAACTAAAAATTAAAAAATGTCGTCACTTGGTGAGGAAAAGAGCCAGAAAAGTTTCAGCGTCAGGTTCACGCTCCATGGCTGAAAATAGAACTAGTTAATATTCAGAAGGCGTTAATGAGGTCTCTGGAATCAGATAAAGAAAAAATTCTACTGTACAGTCATCAAAGGTGTGTTGTAGGCCGCTGAGGACTTTCTGGGAAAAGGACCAAGGCCTGACTGCCCACCTCGCCACCACCTCAAACCGGAGTCAGACTCCTGTTTTTAAATCAAAAATTGTAATTAAAGGCTTGTCTTGCAAGCAGGCAGGGCCTTTCTCCTGAAAAGGTCAGCAATGTTGCTATTCCGGGAACATGGTAGGGGGCAAAGGGGAAGCTCTTCCGGGTCCCCCAGCCTCAGGGGAGTGGGCCCCCATTTCCCACAGCGGATGTGGACCCCCAGAGGCCCAGGGGCCCCGATCTGTGGTCTGACTCCTCACTCGGGGCCCGACATGACTACAGCTCAGTGTACCACAGTCTGCCATTCACAAAACACTTTCACAGGTTTTATCTCCCGTGGAAAACCCAGCCGTCCTGAAGGGTAGGCTGAGCAGGAAAAAGCAACCTCACGCCCGCTTAATAACTGAGGACCCTGACGTTGGCAGAGTTAAGGCAGACTTTCCTGAAATCACAAGGCCAAAGACTGCTCTCCAAACCACCTCGGACAGCCATGGTCAAGAGGGCTTGGCTCGGCCTCTCGCCTCTTTCGTCTCCAGATAGTGCATCACCGTGTGGAGACAGAAGCATGAAGAAGTCTGGAATCTAGACCATTCCATTGTCATGGCACAGGGTTTCTAAATGTGTGAGACTTACTATGAGGGACACATGGGTGGTTGGTTTTGTTTTGTTTTTTAATTCCATAAAGAGAATTTTTGTTTGTGCAGAGGTAAGAAACTAAACTGAATTACACAATATAAAAGTCATTCCTTTTTTCATTTTTTCCCCAACCACCCCTCCCCCTTGAAGACTTTGAGAATAAAGTCTGAGCGTGGTGCCGTGTATGGTCCTTAATTTTCTTAAAATTAGCCATTTTCCCTTTCTCACAGAGAGACAGAGAGAAAAAGCCATAGAGAGACACAGACAGAAAGAGAACTTGCCTTCAGTCCAGAGATTTCAAAAAACCAAAATATCCAGGGAGAATTTAATACCGCTGTTCTGTGATCCTTGGTTTCGCTTTTGGGGATAAACTCCTTGAGTAGCCACGTGCATCATCCTTCCCACGTCAACAACATACAGACTGACTGGGACGGAGAGCGCCTACGTGCATTTGGAACGAGTCTGTGCCTGACCCATAGAGAGCCAACAGCACAAAGAACAAGCCAAAGCCTGTCTAAGGTTCTGACCATTGGAACTGAACCCCGAACCTGTGTTTCCCTTCAACAGTCTGTCTACGTTTTGCCAAACGTCATGTCAGGCTTGAGGATGCAGTGAAAACTCGACCACATTCCCGCTCTCCAACAGCTCCTGGCTGGGCCCAGGGGGTTCCCGAATGACCAACAGAATGCCAACAACTCCACACTCCATCCCAACATGCCTTCCTTCCCAGGGCCTCATCTACACACTTGCATCTCTTACTGCAGAAAGAAGCCGTGTCCATGGAAACTCAGATATGACCATTGTAAGCACTAGTCTTTGACTCAGGGCATCTGGGGTCTTTCCACACAGTGTCACTTCCAACAGTTTACTACCATGATCTTCATTTCTCCGTAGCGATAAAAAGGTAGGGTTGGACCAAGGAAAATCTGAGGCTTCTTCTAGCTTTAAAACTCTAAGCAGACCCATTGAATGTCACCCAGAGGCCATCTTATTGCTTCAGAACTAGAGAAGAAACCCTCCTAAGTATAGAATTATTTGTCATTCACAGGAAGAACTGAGCAGAACTCAAGCTGTTTAAGTTCCCTCCCCGTTGGCCAAATACGATTTCCTTGCAAAAGTTTTGGGAAGGATTTTTTGAAGCTTCCAAAGAGACGCTAAAGACATTTTGGACATTGATGTGTACTTGTATACCATATGGTCGGAATTTAGTATGAAAAAGTCAAAAGCAGACAGTGAGTCACTGTGCCAAGCACCCAGAAATTTAGACAGCTCCAAGAAAATGGGTGGTTTCAAAATGCCAAAAAATAATTGGGGGGGCAGAATGGGCATTTCCAAGGAAGCAGAGGAGAAGGAATATTCTGAAAGCCTGATGTGTCAGGTTTTATGCAAAACGAGCCACCCTAAGACTTAGTGACTTAACCACCATTTACCCAGCTCGCCATTCTGTGGATCAGCAGTCTGACTCATGGTACCCAGATGGTTTTCATGATCTTGGCTGGGTGTGGTCACAGTGGCTCTCACCTTAGCTCCGTGGGGCTGGTCATGGACCCCAGCCCAGCACTGTTCAGATGTTGGTGACAGGGATCTTAAAAAAGCAAGTGCCAACGAGCAGATGCCGTTCAGATCTGATGGTGCTATTGTCCCAGTGGCTGAACGGATCGTATAGCCACTCTAGATACACGCGGTGAAGAAAGACCCTACTTCTTAATGAAAGGGACTTAGGAAAAGTCATGTAAATACAAAGATAAAGGGCAGAGAAACTTTGTGGCCAGTTTTACAATCTACCACACTTAGACACATGGGAATTGGTTTAAAGTCACTGAGATTTCACCACAAGCAGTGGAGATTAGGGGCTGGAAAGAGGATGTTGAAAGAAAGAGAAGGTTAACAAAACATGACTACTTTTTCCAAGTATTTCAAGAGATATCATGGATAAGAAGAATTCCATATGTCAACAGGTTCAGACCAAAATGTTATGATTAATGGCATGAGTCACATGATACAAAAGAAAAGCTGAACCTTCAGAGCTTCCCACTATAGGTAAGAAGAAAGGACGCAAACGCTTGGCACCTACTAGGAATCCGATAGTGCAATACTTTCCACCCAATGCTCTCAACAGTGCATTCTTTCCATATTTTAGAGGCGAGCAAGTCAGTCTCAGATCTAGAATTTGAACCCACAGTTCTTTGATACCAAAAGCAATGCTCTTTTGACACCCTATCACACTGCTTTAAGCTCTTCCAAGCTCACACATAGTAAGTTAATACAATTATTAACATTTTACAGATTAAAAAAAACTGAAGCTCAAGAACCAAATCCAGGCTTCGCTACAAGAACAAGATCAATACTACTTCCACTATACTACCCTCCCTCCTGAACGAGAAGGTGACGAGAGCCTCCCATGCAGTCTGAAAGTGGGTGGGAGAGAGTGCATACGGAGTGGGCTTCCCACATATGCACCGCATTCTACCAGAGTTGATGTACGCAAGCTTCTGGCCATTCGCAAATGAACTAGATCCGATCATTCCTGCTATTAACTTAGGTTTTAGCAATGGCTTAAAACTTCATGATAGAAAATTGAAAACATACGTAAAAATAAAGCGAAGGGTATGATGAAACCCCGTGCACCCATTATCCAACTTCAACAATTGCCAACATCTGGTCAATCCTGTTTCTTGCCAGGTTGCTGAGCGATAAGCCCCGAGCCTGACAGGGAGGCGCTTCTGCCTCCTGGGATTACTAGCCGAGGAGTGTTGGATCCGGAAGGGCTTCCCGGCGTCATCTGATGGGATCGCCTCGTTTTTCAGGGAGAAGGCTACAATCAAGAGGCAGGACTGAACTTGCCCAAAGTCCCCAACTGAGTGGCCGAAAAGGCAGGATTAGGACCTGCGTCTCCTGGCTCTGAGCTCAGAGCCCACCTCCCTAGACCACCCAGGGCTTTGTGCCCTCCCTCCACCTCCAGAGGACAAGGACATCGATGCCAAGGGGACTTGGCCTCCATCCAGCGCGCTCAATGGACGTTGTCAGCCGTGCCCTCTGCTGACCTTCTTCCTCTTTTCAAGGGTGATTAACCAGTCAAATAGGTTCCCTCTGCTGGGCCTTGGCATCCAAATAATCACAAATCCCACAGCCGCTGGTGACCAAAGCACTCCTGTGAGGTGCTGCCTGGTCCTCCTCCAATGTCGCATCCTTCGTCAGCTCAGCTTTCCCTACGTGGAGACTTGGAGCCTCGTGAAGACGGCAGAGGCTAGTGAAGAGGCAACGGGCTGCACAGACCTTCTTCTGCCCAGCGGCTCCAGGGGCACGCTGCCCGCTAAGAAATGGCCCCCACCTCAGGGTCAAGGCCAGTACTGAGGGGATTATGTAGCGCAGGGGCATGGTGGAGAAGGCTCCTTGTCAGCTTGGGAACCCAGGGGACACATGGTGGCTTGCCGGGTCCTGGAAGCCATATGAGTAAGCACCGTCTAGATGAGAACATGTTCTCACAACAGCCACCAAAGCCAGAGTGTGTCCAACCTTGTGGCTTCCCTGGGCCACATTGGAAGAAGAATTGTCTTGGGCCACCCATACAATACACTAACTCTGACAATAGCTAATGAGCTATAAAAATAAAAATAAAAATCTCATAATGTTTTAAGGAAGTTTATGAGTTCGTGTTGGGCCACCTTCGAAGCCCCCCTGGCCCGCATGAGCCAGCAGAGCCGGGGCTGGACAAGCTGGATGTGGATCCTGTGGCAGGCACTATGCTGAATACGTTAGTCCATCTAACCTTCACTGTAACCCTGTGAGGTAGAGATTATTGTTCTCTCCACTATGAAGAAAATGAGTCACGGAGCGATAAAGAACTTCGTGAAGACCATGCAGCTATACGTTGCAAGGAGTATTAACCAGACTAATAGAGTTTAAGATGATGCATAAACGTTAGGTAGGGGTTATCACGTGTGGAGGTTCATTTTGAAGCCAAAACTATGAGAGTTGAGCCGGGAAAAAAATAGGAGACGGTGTGTATTCATGTCCTTGGCTCAAGTCCAGATAGAAATGCTGAAGGAATTGAGGAAAGTAAAAAGAACAATGAAATTCATCAGAGAGGACTTCGGGGTGGAACAGACTCTTCGGAGAGTAACTATATTTACAAAATCTTTCCTCAGCTCCTCTCTCCTCATCTTGACAATAGTCCTCAATCTGAGACTTATCACAACCTCCACTTTATTGATGAAGAAACAGAGGTTGTAGGGGATACATGACTTGCCAAGTACCTACCTAGACGTCAGACCTGACTACAAGTCTGAGCCTTTTTCAGTCCATCCCAGCAGAGTGAGTTTTGAATTGGAGATTATGTTCTTGCTCCCTAACAGCATACCTGAGCTCTGGACCCCAGAAGCCCACAGTGAACGGCTGACCACATGTCCTGCCTTATCCACGACAGTCCTAGTTTATACCTGTGACCGAGTATGATTAGTGATAGTGCCCTCTTCCATTTTCAAGAATTCCTGTTTAGATGAAATAATTATAAAGTTGCTCTAACTCTGAGCAACCCTTTCCTAGGGGGTGTATCTGCAGAACAAAGCAAAGTTTCTGCAAATTTTCTTTCTTCCAGGGACAATGTTGGAGAGTTATTACAAGGGAGTCAGAGCTATGGGGGAGACTAAATTGTCTAGTTTATTCCTCCCACACTCACCTGCAGCCCCACCTAACAGTGGTAGAAGTGGCTGGTCTCGAAGTGGAAGGTTCAGAAGGAAGGGAAATAAGGGGAGAAGAGAAGGCAGAACAGGCTGTCCGCCCTTCCCCGGCGACACGCCAGATTTCATTAAATGTTTGGGAGTGGCGTGCTCACGGCAAATCACCTGGCCCCCTCGCTCTTACTAAGGTGACCCAGATTTCTCCCACGTTCAGGCCATTTTACACATCATTCCCAGCATCATTCTGAAAATCAATGACAACTTTTCTGAAATGTCTTTCCCAACGCCCATCCCTTGCTCGGGCAGACTGGAGAGAGCCAACCAAGAAGACCCTGCTGTCCCAGGGCAGCTCTTGTCAGAGACACCCCCAGTCCTCAGGGCATGGGCTTCTGAAAGTCCAGTGCCCTGGAGTGAAGAGACTGGGGGTCAGGCAGACCTGGGGAGCAATCCTGGTCCTGCACAAGCCAGCTGTGTGCTACGTGCAGCAATAGTGTTTTTTCTGCCCAAGGGAAGAAGACCCAAGTGGCCTTGCTGGGATTGGAGGCTATGGCTCTGGGCCATCCCTTGGTGCCGTCTAGCCGTCTATCTGATCAAAGTTCCCCTCAGTGACTTCATTAGCAAAGAGCAGGGGTTAATAACAACATGTTCCCAAATACTTATTATTTGTAGACAGCATTACAGCTTCCAAGTTCTCTGGTCCTGCGAAGGGGAAATCAGATGAGTTCACCTTCTGTTGTTTATAACCTACCGAGTCGGTGGTATCTTGCTATAGAAACATAAACTATGCATCAGACAGTGGCTGGAAGCCACACCCATTTATTGTATCTCACAAACGAATGGGTCATATGGGCATTTGGCTTATCTTGACCAAAGCAAACCACAAGGCCAGCCACAACCATGAGATGAGGAAACAAAGTCCATTTCTCAAGAGGAGAAGCAGCAAGATCACATCATGAGAGGTGGGAAAGCAGGACCATTGTTTAATTAATCAACAGCATAGACGCTATTGTCACCTTAATGATAATACTGTCACAAATAGATGGTGATGAAACCCAGGCTTCAATTCCAGATCTGCCTCATGTCAAAATCAGAGCCCTTTTTAGGGAACCATATCGCTACTTTAAAGAAAATAGAAGCAGCTTTGATGAAGCTAATAAAAGTATTTTAGTACAAACTTCCTGAAAGCCTTCAGGAATGGATAAAACCTATCTGTTCTTCCCCCTCATTATCCAAGACACCTTCAAGGTTGCTGAAGAGATGGGAGCAACTTTATTTTGCTACTTTCCAGGATCAGTTCTTCAGATGCGGAGGCACCTTCCTAATTACTTCTAATTAGATGCATGGTCCACGTGAGGTCGCAGCAAACCTGAAGTCGAGTAATGTAAGAAGGATCCCTCGGCCATAGAAAGGAATGCAATCTTGCCATTTGCAACAACGTGGCAGACCTAAAGGGAATGGTGCTAAGTGGACTAAGTCAGACGGAGAAAGACAAATACCCTATGATCTTACTTCTATGAGGAATCTAAAGAACAAGATAAGTGAACACTCAAAACAGAAACAAACTGGGGAAGCTGGGAGGGCTCAGTGGGTTAAGTGCTCACTTTGGAGCCCTGGGGACCGAGGATCGAATCCCGGCCCCGGCCCGTGTGGACCCATATGCTGAACTGGGGAGTGCCCCCAGTTCGGTTCTCACCAGGGTGAAGACCCCGGCCCAGTTCCTGCCCTGTGCAGCCCCGCCCACCTGTGGAATGAAACTATGTGGAAAAACCAATGATGTGCAACTATGGAGACTGCTCTGGGCCCTCCCCCTTCTCTCTGTCTCTGTATCTCTCTCTCTATATATATATATCAAAAACAATAAAAATAAATCTTAAAGAAACAAACTCATAGATACTGAGAACATTTTGAGGGTTGCCAGATGGGAGAGGGTTTGGGGGGAAAGGGTGAAAAAACAAGGAAGGATTAAGAAGTACAAATGGTGATTACAAAATAGTCACGGGGATGTCAAGTACAGCATAGGAAATATAGTCAATATTGCAATCACTGTGCATGGTGTCAGATGGGTACTAGATTTATCGGGGTGATCACCTCATAAGTTACCAGTACATAAATGTCTAATCACTGTGTTGTCCCCCTGAGACTAATATAACATTGTCAACGGTTATTGAAAAAATTTTTTAATTATTTTAAAAGGATACTGAAGTCCGTGGCCACAAAGGCAGCTTCACAGTTACCAGGTGATAGCTTTTCTGCCCCCACCTGAGTTGTCAGGTGGCTGACTGAATTATCAATGCCGCTGACCTTGGCTGAGAAGCAGCAACCCCCATGCATTCAGCGGTCTGAGGCCTCTTCATGGCGGGATTGTCATTTCCTTCTCTTTCCAGGAGCGAGTGGCCCAGATCGGCATTCAAATAAGCGGGTTTCTCCACTTCTCTGGTTAGACAAGCGTCTTCAGAAGCTTCAGGCATCTCTTAAAACTCCCTCCTTTGTACCACTCAGAGCTTCAATACACTAGCTCCCCCACCCCCGCCTTTCCTGAAAACGTCCCACCCAATATTGGGGTGTTCTAGGCATCCTCTGCTGCCCTTCAGGACTAGAGTGCGACAGCTCCTAGGAAAATCAGGAGATGACCGCTAGCACGTTGGTGGGAAGGGGCTGGCACTGAATAGGAGCTCCACTTCCTGTCAGAGAAGTAGGGCTCCGGGAAACTGCGGCCTGGGATGGGGAGGGGAGGTGGGCCCACCATCTGTCTCCCCAGGACTCTGCTGAATTGTAGGCCCAATAGTCCACTCCTCTGACAAGGCAAGAGTTGTGCAGGACGATATGCACTAGAGGTTGACCCAGGAAACCATGTGTCTCAAACTGTGCTGCTAGCCCCCTCCCGTCCACTGGAACGTGCCCCCGTCTCAGTTCTTTATCTGTGCAATGTTGGTGATCAGACGGAGCAGCAGGGCTGTTGTGGGGATTTAAGGAAATAACCCAGGTACAGTGCTCACCGTGTGACCAGGGTTAATAAACGGGATTTGAATGTATTAACTGAATTTGTATAGTGTTTTACAGTTTACATGGGATGTTCACATTGATGTTGGTTACTATGTTTTCAGTAAGTGACAGACCTTGGTGGCCTAAAACTAATCCCAGGTGGGGAATACGGAGGGATATGGTCAGCATAGATGGACTCTAGCTTTTACTCTGAGTTCTGGGGGAACCAGATGTCCCTGGTGGCTGGGGACAGTCCTAATTTACTCATGTTATGTTGGAGTGACAATGAATGGTTCCTCCCTTTATTCCCAAGCTATGTGCTTACTCTGCCTACAGGTAGCCCTGTATTTAGGGTTTTGATGAGGAGACATGGAATCATGCCCAAAGCTTGAACTCCGGGTTCTGAGTTAACACAGTTTGGTCACTGAGTAGCTGAGTGCCCCTGGGCAAATGACTTAATCTGCATGAATTTCAGGTTCCTCTTCTAGTGAAGGCACATAGGACCCATCTCACAGGGTCATTGTGAAGGTGACAGATGTAAAAACACAGAAAGCACACACCACGATTGTTCGTTGGTGATACTAGTTCTTCTAGAAAAATAATTACTACTCAGAATGCTTTGGGAGTCACATTTTGGCAGGCTCGGCCCATCAAAAAGCTCAAATGGTATAGAACTCCGCTGCTTCAGAAACAAGCAGGGGGTCACCTTTAGATGCAGTCAGCAGGGGCTCCGGGCATTTCTTGGTCATTACAGATGCGACCGAGAATGTTGACACCAGTGAAATTTTACCCTCGGCTTCCTTCACGGTCCCCGCGGATGACTGCTGGTGATGGGTGGCCATCCCCGCCACCACGGGGCATCTGAAATGTCTGCAGCTGGTCAGCACTGGACAGAAGACGTCAGAGGCTGTATGTAACGTGTAACAAGGCTAGCAGGATGAAGTTGCTCGTGACCTTGGCTATTCATTACCCTCCGCGACTTGCTCCTGGTGAGCTTGTCTCTCCCCTTCCCTCCTGGTGCACACAGAGGACAGGGGACACAGGCAGGGGGTACGGAAGGGTGACTCTGCAGCTGCATCCCCTCCTCGGGCTCGAGAAGGACAGTGCTGAGGAGGGCTCTGTGTGTATTCCACACTCATGTCACATGATGAATCCAGGGCCCTGAGAGCATCAGGGAGGTGCTCCGGTCACAAAGCAAGTTCAGGGAAGAAGAGGACCTGGGGTGTCTTGCTTGTAGCTATTCTGTCCCCTGCCTTGTTGGGCCAGCCAGGAGCCAGGTGGCAAACAGTGGCAATAAGATGGGGTTTAGGCCTCTGGAGTCCAAGTCGCAGCAGTGGGGATGCTGTGTGGCCCTTGGAGGGTTCACCCCAGAAAGAGAGATGGCCGCTCCTTTATTCGGGCCAGGCTGGGGGTCTGTGCTGAGTAGCCCAGAGGAGAGCTGCTCCCTGAAGAGAGGCAATGGCTTGTGGGTCGTTGGCTGAGAGCCCAGCCCCATGAGGAAGGATGAGGAGCTGGTGCAATAACGTGGTTGTAACTGCAGAGTGCGCGGGGATTCATCGTCAGAGACTGGTGAGGCCTGAGCAGGGTACACACTGGCTCTAGTGGGGCCCTCAAAACATAATCGGTACTCCACAGAAGTCTTCACATCCCTTCATTCGGTGGAAGCGATACATGAATAAATACGAAGAGAAACCTCTTTACCTCATGGGGAGTGATGCACAGAGATTCAACTAGATTTGCTATAGTCTCTTTCTTTTAATGTCTACCAGGTTTTTTCCAGCAGGCTGTCCCCTCTTGGGGTGGCAAGGTGGCCATGAGTTGCATCACCACCATCATTCCTGGGTCCCAGTGACATCCTGGTGCATCTCTTTGGCATCTATTGATTCACACGTCTACTGGACCTGCACCGTGGCCCCTGTGAGAGACACTGCCAAGACAGCCGAATCCACAAGAACTACAGGGGCATTTAATTCCACAAACAATAGCAACGATGCGGAGTGGGGAGAGACAGTGGATCTCCAGGCAAGAACCAGAGGTCTTCGCAGGAAGAAGAGGGTATGGACGCTCAAGAGACAAAGCGTGAACGTCCACTATCCAAACACATGACCCGGGTGACAATTAGCCTCACGGATCCTCAGGTTCTGATGGGCAAAAGATAATTACAGTGAGAACCTCACTGAGCTTTTTGTGCAATTTAAAAGAGAGAACATATTAAAAGCCCGGAACCATGTCTGAAGGGAGCATGAATCAAGGGAGTTGCATAAAATAATTTCCTTCCTTTCAGATTTAGTTTTACTTTTATTATATTGGGATTTACTCTTCTTTATAGAATCTTGTCAGTAATATCTTTATTAGGACACAAATGTGCCTTCTTCTGAATAAAACAAATGCATTATCCCTTGTCAAGTTCAGAGGTTAGCAGTGCTCTTTAGCAAATACCGTGAAGGCGGGCAGAGAGCAGTCTCAGGGAATTTTCCACAGGCCTTGAAGAACAGTCCACGTTATAAAAAGAATGTCTATGTTTAAAAATTAAATGTTTGGTTTAAATATTTAATTGTTCCCTTTTTTCCCCCCTTGACTGGTTGTTAATTCAGTCCTAAAATCAGAAGAGGACTTGATTTGCAGCCCTGACATTGGCCTCCAGGGTTGTCAGAGTAGGAGCTCTCGATTCTTTCCTCACAAGGATCACTTTAATAGATCAGTATTTTCTGAGCACCTACTCTAGTCTGCTCATTGGGATACATGCTGTACCTCTGTCAGCTCATTTCCTCTTAACCTCAACTCTGCCAAGAAACCAGGATCCCCATTTTATAGGTGAGGAGACTAAGGCTTGGCGAAGTTGAGTTCATTTGGCCCACATGACCCAGACGGCCTGTGGGAGAACGGGAAGCGGGTTATTCATCCAGGTGTGTCTGACATCAAAGTTGCTATCATTTCCACTGACACAGCTCAGGAGGTCAACTTCCAAAGCCGCCAGGCTGGGGGACCGCACCATCCCTGGGGCACCCTCTTTGGCCTCCTCACCAGTTTCTCTAGGGGATTTACAGGAATCTGATTAGGGCCCCGTGAGGTACTTGCAGAAGATGAAAGATTGCAAGGTTAAAATGAGTCCTTGTTATAAATCCAGCACAGCGGCGACAGGCTTTTGGAAATAGCTCTTAAAGACACCTCATCAGGAGAGTAATGAGATATTTATTGTTTTGAAGATTTACTGGCACGCTAATAAATGCCAGCACTGACATCCGTTGGTGTGGGCGTCGGCTTCTGCCGGAACGATGAGCCGGAATGTTCCCCTGAGCATGTGGGAGGGGAACGGGAGTGCAGGTGGCAGCTCCCAGGATGTGCTCTGTCTGGTCAGCCTGTGGGTCCTTGTGAGGAGAACTCCTGCCAACTTCAGAGCTTTCCACATCAGCCCAGGAAGGCACGTGAGAACGCTTCTCAACTAGTGACCTATTGCCAGCAGGGTAAAGTGAGGACCAGAGAAGGGAAGTAACTTGCCCAAGGCCACCCAGCAAGTTGCTGTGAATGGTGAGCTCCCACCTGGGAGTCTTGGCTCTCCGTGCAGGACTCGTTTGATTCTGCCATGCAGCTTCTGGAGTACGCACTCCCCAGTGCATATGCCTTCAACCCCTCCTGTGCATGGTTGAATTTTTCAAATTTGTTGCCCTTCAAAAATAAAGTATCTTCCAGTAAAGGTTGACTGACAAGAACCAAGAAGGAGAGGATGGGACGGGAGTGAAGACAAGGAAGAGGCACAGTCAGATGGAGTGAGTGATTCACCTGGGCCAAGGCAGTCCAAGCACCACACCTGTGGGGTGACAACAGGCCCAGGTCTCTGCAGCTCCAGAAACTAATGAGGAGACAACTGTTTACCTGGTGACTTTGATGGCCACATACAAACGAAGTTCCCAGAAGCCTTCCCCAGCAGGGCTTAAAGATTTCATACATGAATTCACGCAAGAATGTCCCAGAGTACCGGATGTTTTAACTCCCATCACACATACACACGCATGCACACATGCATGCACGCACGCACGCACACCAAGCTAAAGGGCTGGCAATGAGAGAATTACATTCAAGCCTGAATTAGAGCCTCTAAGGCAAGATTGCTCTGTCTCAGCACCATCAACATGGGGACCAGACCCTTCTTTGTTGGGGCGCAGCTGTGTGCACTGCAAGATGTAGAGCAGTATCCTGATGACTACCCACTAGATGCCAACACTGCCACCCCTGTCAACTGTGACAACCAGATGCCCCCAGGCATGGTCAAATGTACTCCTACCTCTGCTGAGAACCACTGATCTATATATATATATATATATTTTTTTAATTTTTGACAGAGAGAGAGGGAGAAGGATACAGAGACAGAGAGAACTGAACTGGGGGCACACCCCAGTTCAGCATATGGTTCCACACGGTCCAGGGCCGGGATTCGATCCCCGGTCCCCGGCGCTGCAAAGTGAGCGCTTAACCCACTGAGCCATCCCGGCTTCAGAGAACCACTGATCTAAAGCGATGATTAATAACATTTCATGGGTTCAGCCTCTATTTGTTAAATGTTGTTTTGGTAGCATCCTCCATTTGACTAGAAGAGTGACAATACTCAATGTTTACTCTAGTTCCCTTAATAAGGAACAACATATATTTTTCCAAATTATATATTTTAAGACAAAAGCAAACTAGTCTCATGGGTCGCAGTGCTTCTGAGAAGCTCCGCTGTTTGAGTCAGCAGGTCACCTCCAAGTTCCCTCCACCCACCTGGTGCTAACACATCTTGTCTGCGAGCAGAGCAAATAAGCCACAATTCAAAGACATCAAGGACGGCTTTAGGAAATCCCTTCCCATCCACTCAGGATGGAAATATTAGTCTCCTGAGAAAACTCTGTAAAGATACACTCTCATAGGTCCTGTCTGAGTTTTCCAAGGATGAAGTCCTGGAATCTATACTTTTTCATCTCTTGGTGATTGTGATGATCAAACAGGGGACAGAATCACACTGCCGGAGCTGGAATTGTTTGTTCTTCTTAAAAATCCACATGGTCCTGTTCTGACCATTTCCTGCCACTGTAGCCTGAGGTAAGGCATTGATGCATGGGCACTTTTTACAATCGTGACAATCATGCACAATGTCCAGATCTATTCGCATGGCAAGGGTCACTGTATACACACAACTCAGTGAACAAGTCTTTTTAAGTCCATGTTTGAACAGCTAAAACCAGCCAATGATTTCCCCAACACAATAAACTGTCATGTCCTAAACAACGGAGAGGGTGCTGGGCCCTAACCCCTCACTCAAGTAGTACTTGAAATGCTTCCAAACACTCCTGTCAGAAAGAAAATACCAAAGAGGAAGTCAGATTTCCTGAGTTTCTCCAGTCCTTGCCCCACCACTCACAAGCCGTCCGACCTTAGGCACGTCACTTCACTTCTCTGGGTCTCCACGTCCTCGTCTGGAAAATCAAATTAAACAACAAAACCAAGCCTTAAACAGATCACATGACTTACCCAAGGGTGAACTAGTTAGAAACGGAACTGTGGTGAAAATCCAGGTCACCTACCTCACATTTTTCTCCCTAGAGACACTCAGGGTTAACCCCTCTGCTTACAATGGGCAGTGTACCAGGGTTATGGATTTCGATTCTTTCTTTAAAAGGGTGAGGAGATCTTAAGAACTTACATTTTAACCCTTCTCTGCCCCTAAATCGTGATGAGAACTTGGACATTTCCCCTTATTGGGTATTCTTCTTCTTCATCTGTCAAATGAGTGAGTTTTACTAAATGGATGAGAAATGTGCAATTCGGCCATGAGCTCTCACTACCTACAGCAGACACAATATACACTGTTTATTGTTTACCCAGAGCCACTCACCCCACTTTGTCTCTTGCTAATGGACCCACGTTTTGCCTAGGATGGCGGTATGCCAGGCCCAGGTGATCACCCAGGCTGACTCCCAAGATCCTTTGCCAGATAGTCACTTCCCCAGAATCCCTTGCAGCGAGGGGTGGTCAAAGAATCCAGTTCTAATGAAGGAAACAAAGTCTGAGGAGAAATTTCTGAGGAAGGTTTTGATTCCTGGTGAAAGCAAGAAGCAGGAGAGGAGAGCTGGCCAGCTCTGCCCCTGACCCTGCCTCACGTGCACTCTTGATCCCTGGAGCATCTGCAGACATCTTGGAAAAATCAGGAGGCAGCAGCGTGAAGAGAAGACTATAGATGACAGAGGCAAAAGACAGAAAAAGCCAGGTCCCTGATTGCATAATTGAGCTGACTGACCAACCCCAGAAATGCCTCCCTCAGGACCTCTTGTTAAATGAACATTCTATTGTGTCCTTTTAGTTGAAGCAACTATTAGTAGAAGATTGAGTGGAGCTACACAAATGCCAACATCTGTTTGTTTTGCTCGGGGCTGGGATTATAGCCATCGCAGTGGTCATGGTGATTATCTCCCGCTGATCAGAAGCTCTTATCAGTAGCTGCCTGTGTCTTTGAGTAATAAGGAATGGTCAAATGAATTCCTTTGCAATAAATGCAGGTTATTTGGTAGACAGAAACATTTCCAAATACAGAGCTCCTGAGGGAAGAAGAGAACTATTATAAAGGAATCTGTGGTGGAAAAGAGAAAGAAAGAAAGAAAGAAAGAAGGAAGGAAGGAAGGAAGGAAGGAAGGAAGGAAGGAAGGAAGGAAGGAAGGAAGGAAGGAAGGGGAAGGGGAAGGAAAGGAAGAAAAGAACAGAAGGGGGCCATGACCGTGCCAGGTGCTCTGTTCATTGCTCATGGACATTCGTCTTGAGCACTGCTTCTATTCCTGACGCTGTGCGAACACAGGAGCTAGCTGATTGAGGGGTTCAGGAAGGGCCTCATTGAGAAAGCAACATTTCAGCTGACACCTAGAGTGTAAGTAAGAGTTAGCCGGGGGTGGAGGAGGGACTAGGAAGCTCCAGAGAGAGAGAAGAATTATATCCAATCCTCAAGACAGTCCTGTGCTGTTTACATGAGAAGAGATTATCATTTCCATTTGTGTCAGTATAGCCTACAGGGGTGGCGAACCTTTTGGCGACTGAGTGCCAAAGTTCATGAAATAAGAGTATACTCGCTCGACTCGCATGCCAACCCATCGAGTGAGATAGAGGTATCGATTGTTTTTATGTCTATAAGAGGCATAGGGTGTTTTTATAACAAAAAACAATAATTCCACGTGCCAAAATAATTGTTCTGCGTGCCACTTTGGGCATGCGTGCCATAGGTTTGCCACCCCCGGGCTAGGTTATGCCATGGTAACAAGCAACCCAGACATCTTTACAGAGTTAAAGCAAGTTCATTCCCCACTCATTCTTGTATAGTCATTGCAGTTGGACAGGGCCTTCTCTGCACACTGTAATTCCTCAGGAATCCATGCTGATGGAAGCTCCGACTAGATCCATGCTTCCACAACCAGAGACGGGGAAAGAAAACATGGCAAGCTATGCACTGACTCTTTAAAGCTTTTATCCGGAAGGGTCAGATGCACTTTCGTACACATTTCATTGGTCAAAGAAGATCACAAAGAAAAGCATAATCCTCATGCAGAAAGGGGGAGCAAATATGGGTGATCAGTGATATATTCTACAACTCTCATTGTACAGAGGAAAAGGCAGAGTTTTTAAGAGATTATTTGTTCAAGGTCCCTAAGCGAAGAGGTGGTGGAGCAGGAAGTCGCAGGGAGGGTTTCTATCTCTAAATCTAGAGAACTGTCCACTATGACCAGAGACGGGACGCTTATAAATGCCATAGCAGAAAGAGGGTGTCTGTGGAGAATGCCACACATCCTGTGCACACTGGACTCCGTGTGCTGGTCACCTTCAGCAAACTGACCACCACATGTCCTTTCAAGGCACTGCCTTCTTGCCAGCTTAGCCAGCAGAGTGAGTCCCCGGACCTGCTCTCAGGGCTCCGAGGCTCGACTCTTCTTAAATCTACTGCTTTGAAACTTCAAGACATCTGCAGGTGTGAGGTGCCAAAACGGGCCTCGTGCTTTCTCCGTAGACACCTTCTTCTTGGAACAACAGGTTCCTGGTTTTCCCAGCACAGAAGGCTGCTGTCACCACCTCAGCTTGTTCCCAGTGCGGTTCCTGGCTTCTCACCTCCTTGGAGATGAGCGACTGCTTCTGTTTCTTAGGTCCTAGCAGCATCTTCTTGGTCCCTGTCCCTGATGCAAGTCCAAGACCAGGTAATAGTCATGAGTTCTGTAGACATGTGTGAGGGTTACAAGGCAGGATCTTGGCTAATCTCCACATCCATGGTGGAAAGCTGTTTCCTCCTCTACATGTAGTAAAGTACAATCAAAACACCTAAGGAATCCTTGTTAGTCATGTAGTGATCCTTTTAAGATGGCATAAAAGACATTCAAAAGCTATTTAAATCAATCCTCTCACTGAAATAAACTCAGAATTAAAGCCTGCATTCACCGGGGCGGCAAATCCTGATTGTTCTGCCCTCAAAGTACATCCTACCTGACCACTTGTCATCACCCCAGCAAACCACGGCTCCAGGCCACCATCATTTCTCTAGCGAAGCCTGCAATCGCTTCCCACCTGGACCCTGTTTATCTTTGCACCCCCTTACGTCAATTTCCACACAGATTCAAAACCCTGGGCAGTGCCGGTCACGTGTCTACTACAAACCTTCCCGTGTTCCCGTCTCCCTCACAGTAGAAGCTACAGGCAATAGAACAGCCTGCCGGCCTCTTGTGGGTTGTCCCCGTGGGCCATCTGGCCCTCCTCCTGACACCCTCCTCTCAGTCGCTACCGCAGCCACACTGGCCTCCTGTGTCCGTGACTAGTGCAGGCACTTGCCATCTCAAGGGCTGTACACTGCCATCCCTCTTTCTGGCTCATTCTCCCCAGGGCATGCACATTCTTACTGCTAAGCCTCTGTCTTTGCGGGAAATCCCAATCCCCCTTACTTAAAATAGAGCCACATTGGGGGGAGCCTGGATGGCTCAGTGGGTTAAGTGCTCACTTTGCAGCACCGGGGACCAGGGATCAAATCCTGGCCCCGGCCCGTGTGGACCCATATGCTGAACTGGGAGCTCCCCCAGTTCAGTTCTCTCTCTGTCTCTGTATCTCTCTCTCCTTCTCTCTGTCAAAAATAAAATAAATAAAAATATATTTAAAAAAAAAAAAAAAATAGAGCCACTGCCCCCAACCAGCTCTGCCCTCCACTTCCCACCCTTTGCTTTGCTTTATTTTCATCCTTAGCACCTGCCACCATCCAACACAGAACATGTCTGTTGTTATGTAGTTTACCAGCTGCCTTACCCACTTGAACAAAAGCCCTGTAAGGACTGGCTTATGTGTCCCTTTCTGTTCACTGCTGTAATAGCACCATTCAAGGGACAGTGCCTGGCCCATGGAAGGATCTGTTGTTTAAGGGAATTCTGTGACCGCCTAACAGCTCTCGACTTGACCATGAACCTTCCCGAGCCCGGGAAGAAACAACTCCACGATCCTCTAGCAACATGAAGCACAGGCTTTGGGGGCAAACAGAGCTGGATTCAAATCCTGCCTCTGCCCCGGGCCGCCTCTGGTACTGGGAAAGAACACAGAACCTCAGAGCTTCCTTTCCCTGTAAAACGAGACCGCATGTCACACCGTTTTCTGTGAGGAGTAAATGAGCTCCTGCCTGGGGAGTACATCGCAGTGTCTGGCCCAGAATACACAGTTGAGAACGGGCGGCAGCGAATCTTAATTATCGCATGATGACATGTAGATGCCACACAGCGAGGTGAGCGGGGACCAGGCCGCCTGCCGCTCGCTCACCAGCCAAGTCAAACTTCGCCTCTGCAAAGTTACAAATGATCGTATGACACGACTCTTCAGAGACTTGGTCAAATCATCACAATCACAAGGCTAAGCTTCAAACATCAAGGTTTCCTGAAATATTAATTAACATTGGAAAGGGAAGTAGCACAGTGGAAAATGATGAGAGAGACGTAGAGAACATTTGCAGAATTATAGACTTTCCATGAGCAGGGGCCATACAGGATGTCCCTTCCTAACCCCATTGCACAGCTTACCATGACTGTCCCATCCCACAGGACAACGCTCAGAGCAAGCATCTCCCGGGACCATGCACCCTACGGGCGGGGCTGGCCTCCAGTCCCCTCACGATCCAATAGACGGAGAATCAAGGGTGAGATGGAGAAAAGAACCCCATGTGGATGAGAAAATACAGGAGCTCACTTAATCTCTCTTTGGTTTCTTTTAAGCCTGCCCTACTCTTAGGATGTAAGAAGCCGGGCTTTCCTGTCTGCTCACGGGGTACAGCTGGATTTGTAGTCACCACTCAACTTCAGATTGGCCACACCTGCGAGCCCTGCCCTGGACCCGGACAGATGGGAAGCAGGAATCCCCCACCCCAAGACTGTGGCTTTTCTGTCTTTCCAGAGGCACAGTGAGGCCATCAGATCCGCATCAGGTCAGGAGCGATGCTCACAGGAATGTGTATGGGCTTTAGGGCCCGCTAGTTCTGTGTTATAGGCGAACCTAGCAGCCTCCATTTCCTCACGAGGAAAGACGGGACGAACTCAGTGTTTGGGCTGTTAGCAAGAAAAGAAACAGTGGATACAAGAGCCTTTGTATTATACGACATCCCTCATTCTCTCTGTCCCTCGGCATCTCTTACCTAGACGATACAGAGTCCACCCAGTGGGTTCCCCGCCTCTGTCTTGTCCCTTCCCATTCTTCCTCCAGTGCAGCCAAAGAGATGTCGCCTAAAACCTAGACAGAACCATGCCACTTCCCGGCGTGAACCTCCGTAATCATCTCAGAGGCTCTCTCCGTGCGCATAAATACGAAGAGGTGGGCGCTGAGAGAAGGCGGGACAGAGCTGAGGGAAGCTAGTCTCCCGAACACTTCCCAAGGACTTACCTTCGTGGGCCCCTGCCACTCGCTGCATCCTACCGTCTTCCACAGATTCTTTGACACCTCAAGCAGCCACGGAGCGCTCCTTCCCAGGGTGGTACTATGTCAGGTACCGAGCACACAGAGTGAAGACAGTAAGTTCCCTGTCGCCAAAGTGTGACAGCCTACTCAGAGAGGTCCACAGGGAGACGTTGAGGTGCCCTGGGTGTCACACCTGTACCAGAGAAGGCGCACAAAGGAGGGAGAAGGCGGTTAACCCACCTTAGAGGGGCAGAAAGCATCTTAGAGGAGGCCGTGCTCCCTGGTTGGGGATAACATGAGCCTGTCCTCGAGAATGCCAGGGATTCATCACCCAGACCTGGGGACGGGGGAGGAGGGGGCAGAGGGCATGGGGGGAGGTGGGAGTGCACACCAGATATATGGTGGTGGAGGGGGAGCTGATTCTGGGAGCTGGGCACATAATGCGATGCATGGGTGATGTGACGTGAACTTGTACATCCGGAAACTATCTAATTGTTATCAATCAATGTCACCCCAATAAATTTAACAATAAAAAAGAAAATAAGAGAATTATCTTTTATTTAAGGGCACCTATGTGGCAAATGACTCCGATTAGAAGTGCTTTGTGACCTAGATGCTGCAGTGTGAAATATTTTGGGGTGTGCTGATAAGGAAGTATAACCCAACAAAGCTTCTGCCCTAAACATTGATCCATTGACGCTGTCAAGTCAGATGTAACCATGTCCGGCTATTGATTCAAAGTAGAAAATGTCTTCCATGGATTTGCCTTCCCTTCCACTGTAAAGAGTTACCACGACCAGAGCTCCTTTGTTGCAAGAAACAGGAGGTGGCTCTGACTGATAAAGCAAGGAAGAATTACTTAAATGACTTGGGAGGCCGACTAATTACCAAGGGAAAAATAGTAACTTTCCTGTAGAGAAACCTGGCAGTCCCCACCTTAACCAAGTCAGCAAAGACACCTCATGAGTCATGGGACAAATCCCCGTCACCTGCCTCCTGATATGAGGCACTGAGGGTGACATTCCTCATGTCTGCGGTTTCCCTGCTGAAAATGCATGACATGACTACAGTCATGAGGCTACCCAACCTGAGACACTTCTACGAAATAAAGTGCCTGTCCACAGTCTTCACAGGAGTAAGGTCACGAGAGAAGAAATGCTGAGGAACCATTCCAGGTCGAAGGAGTCTAAAGATACAAGACAACGAAGTGTAATTTGTATTCCTAGGTTGGATTCAGAACCAGAAAGCGACACTGTTTCCTTTTGCTCTAAAGAACATTAGTGATTTCAACTGGTGTCATTTGATGAAGGTCTGTAGATTGGGGTCACAGAATGGTATCAATGTGAATTTTCTATTTCGATCATCATATTGAAGGTGGTATTTAGAAAAGTAGAATGGATAGAGAGGTAGCTCAGAGACAGGCAGGGGGAGATGGTGAGCCGGCTTGGGGGCGAGCTTCCCGGAGCAACACCTTTAATGGCCCAGGTGAGGACACCAGCACAGAGTGCATTAGATGTGCCACAGTGTTCGCCCTGCTGGGAAGTCCAGTGCAAGGGACTTCGGCACCAGGAACTTAGCCTGCTCCCAAGACCCTTCGAACCCCGGTGGCTTCTGCAGCCACATGGGTCACTGCAGTCCTGAGATTCCTCTTGTTGCCCACTTTCCAATCCCATCTGTCTGGTGCAGGGGCTAAGAAGCAGCCCAACTTACTGAACGTCCAGATGGTCTGACTTCTAGCTGCAAGGGAGGCTGTGGATTTGAGATTTCCCGTTTCCACATCGGTGATGTGAAGCCCACACACAGAGAGGGTAGCCGCCGAAAGAAAACCCGACCGACGTGCACCAGAAAGGCAAGGACTCTTTGGCGGTCAGATTTTACAGAGTCGGTCTTTACCCACCTACCTCATAAATCTTCATGTTTGTATGGCTGTCAAAGTTTGTAAAATATGTTTTAGCTTACTTTGGAAAGTCATAAAATATGGCTAAGGTAAGAGGCAATGATAGTTCATAAATTCTTCTTACTGTTATTCATTTCATGTACAACTGAACTCAGGCTTGCACAGTTTAAAATAAATTCTTCTTTTCTTCCTCTCTAGGTGTTAGTTCTCCAAGTGCTATAAAATTTATCAGTGGCTGAGGTTGTTGAGGCTTTTGAAGTGGACATTACAATTCATTGTCTTCTTTCTGCAGAAGTTTACAACATGCTCGAATCAAATAAAAATGCTTTTGGCCATTTCTAAACCGAAAGCAACGGGGAGTCCTGTCCATATTTCAAAACACTAGAGCTGTGAAGAGAGATACGTGTTTCCACACTGAGCGAACAAAGGCGGTCAGTGGTCTAAACCCCGGTGTTGCTAAGCATCGCCCACCGTGTTTGCTAAAATCCCGAGTCCGGAGCTCCAGCCCCCAGAGTGATTCTGCAGGAGCCACTGGGTCCTCCAGCTGCTCCCAGGCCACAGCTCACACTTTGAGAAACTCTGGAGAAAGGGGCAGAGGTGTCACATAGTTAAAGACAAGGGGCCGGGGAGCACTCTGGGGGCTTCACGGAATTGCAGGCAGTTCAGAATGGGGTGCCGGGACGCGAACCTGAAGAGCATATCTGGGGGGGGGGGGACAGAGCTCCTCCACGTGACTGACAAAAGTGACCCTCCACCGAAAGAGAATAGGAAAGGTATCTCTCCACCCAGTGCTGACCAGGGTCAGTGAGCCAGACGTGCTGGGCCTCTGAGGGTCTCTGCGTAAATGTTCACAGATCTGAGCGTGCATTTATCTCCACCACCTTGAGTGCTGACTGTTCAGCCCGCATCCTTCATCCCCCAGAACAGACTGGCGCCCTCACTCCACAGCCTCTCCCCTGACGTCCTGCCTTTCGTCCGGAGGAGGAAAGCAGGTGTTTTGTATGGAGCTGCGTCCCTCGCAGCCTCCCAGAAGGGGTGGGGTCTCCCCTCCACCCACGGTGCACAGCCCCCTCCCCCAAGGGTTCAGATCCCAGCTCCTGGGCCGCTTTTTTCTCGCTCCTCAACCCCCACATCGTGACAGAAATGTATTAGGTGTATTCCGAATCAAAAGCCTTGCTCCGCTGCGGCTCTCTTTCCCCCGATCGATGGGATTAGTAATGGCTGATTTAATTAGTCCAGTTGCAGGCTCGCTTTATTACTTTCTCGTTTACAGTGAAATAATGGAGAGCAAGCAAAAGGGATTTGTCATTCTCTAAAGGATCGAGGAGGCTGGGAGGATGCCAATTCTCAGCTCAGCTGGGTCCTTACCTCGAGGCAGATGAAGGAAGCCACTGCCTCGCCAAGAGCATCAGCTTGTGTGAGTGACAGCTTGTGGGGTCCAGCAGGCAGCTCGGACCAATAGCCCTGGACCTCAGCAGTCCTAATAATCACCCAGGGGACCTGAGCAGGAGAGTCGTCTGTGCTGCTTTTGGGTGACCATGGACAGGTGCCTGATCTTGCCGACGGAACCTCCAGGCCTGAGTCTGCACCTGACTCCCCACTGCAGGACTGCTCCGTCATGACACCCGCCGGCGAGCCCAGGGGCCGAGCATCCTCCGCTAGGCTGGGGCCCAGGAGCTCACCTCTGCAGACGATGTCCAGGGGGTTCTGGTGACCCTGAGGAGCCCTGGACGGGTTCAGTGCAGCCCTTGGTCCGAATGGACCATCAGCGTTCACTCTCGATGCTCAACGTGTATCTGTCTTGTGTCAGCTGCCGTGAAATTCTCACGGGCGCCCACATGCCACACCTTTCCCAGTCTCCATGCTCTGCGTGTGCTGCTCCCCACACCCAGGATTCCCTCCCCCCCCCCCACGCCTTTCTCCACCTGGAAAACTCATTCTCACTATCAAAGGCTCAAAACAAGTACTGTTGCCTTTGTAACACTCGCCCTGATTGTCAGAGGCAGAGCCTGTCACCCCGTCCCTGTGCACACACCGCATTTCATGTACCCCCTCATCAGAGCATTCATTTAATCATACAGTTTTCAAGTCTCCCCCCACCCCAACTAGATAATGAAATCCTTGGACTTGTTATATTCTGTTTATCTCAGTGTCTTCAGAACCCAGAAATGCATCTGTCACCACACTAGGTATTCAAAAATGTGTGCGCCAGATGAAAGAATCAGCAAGCAGTCAATTAATCGATTCGGAGCCAATCTCCTTGTCATGGAAGCCCCAGCTCTCCGTTTAGGAATGATGAGATGTATAGTTGTCTGAGTGATGTGACTTCAGAGAGATCGATAACTCCCCCCTACCCTACAATAGCTCCCCTCCAATCCCATTAGCCGGCATGAAATTCTCGCCATTCGTTGACTTCTTTAATTCCACCGATATCGATTGCGACAAGAACTGTACCAGTCCGACCTGCAGTGGTAGTTGGGCCTTGTCTAGCCTGCACGCGTGACCAGAGCATCGGGGGCACGACTCCCCAGAGGGGAGGAGACACTGAACCGTGGACGGCTTCCAGGAAGAGTTCCTGGCTCTTTGGGGACTTGGTGACCCTGTTCTCTGAGAGAAGGACCAAGCACGGGAAGAGGAGATGCCAGAGTGGATGGAGAGAGACAGGTTTAGTCACTTCACGCTGAGTTAGGCAGCCTGTCATCTCCGAGAAGGTAGCCAGTATGTGACGGATACCATGCGAGTGTCAAACAGCCAGAGATGCGATCTCAGGCTGTAAAACACAATGTAAAACGCATGTCAGGACATTCAGAGGAGCGTCACCTACAACAGGGAAAAACTGTGAACAAGCTAAATGTGCTTGAGGACGCCGTAGCAGACCCACGCCTGCAGGGCGCAGCCATCAAGGCTGTTTTAACAATATACTCGTATAATGACACGGGGGAAATGCTCACATACAAAAATCTAGATGCAAGTCTGCATGCCCTTCAGGATGGATCATATATAATATTTATTATATATAATATATACACATATTCATTATAGAGAAAAATTGGAAGAAAATACACATATCAGTGGCTATATCTGGTGATATGCTTACAACGTTTTATTTATTTATTTTTACAGATTTGTTTTTTGTTTTGTTTTGTTTTGTTTTTTATTTTTTGGCAGACAGAGACACAGAGAGAAAATAGGGAGGGCCCAGAGCAGTCTCCACAGTTGACATTAGATTTCCATATAGTTTCACTCCACAGGTGGGCGCGGGGCTGCGCAGGGCAGGAACTGGGCCGGGAGCCTCCCTCATAGGCCCCTGCAAGAACTGAGCTGGGGGCACACCCCAGCTCAGCATGTGGGTCCGCCTGGGCCAGGGCCGGGATTTGATCTTCGGGCTCCAGGGCTGCAAAGCGAGTGCTTAACCCACTGAGCCATCCCGGCTTCCCCTATGTTTTAAATAACTTTCAGTGTTTTTCTAAAATTTCTACCGCAATTAGCACTGTATTTTTTAATTTTTATTTCATTCACTTTTACTCGGGGCGGAAGTGATTTTCAAAAAGAACAGGGTGTTCTCATGAAGATAGTGCTGAAAGACAGGGGAGAAGCCCCTTCCCCCTCCACACGGAAGCCACAGGAAAGGCTCTGGGGGGCAGGAAGGCGGTGCTGAAAGGCATCCATGCAACAACCACAGACTCCCCACTGGTCACCCACATTCCAGCCGATAAGACACCACGGCTCTCAGGGCACCCCAATTGAAAAGCACCAAGCCAGGAGACCCACGCTCAATGACCACCATCCCATCGACAAACTCCACCAACAAGGAAGTTGGGCACAAAGATCAAAGACAACTATACGCTCATATTCATGGGAGACGTCCAAGCCAATAAGCACCAGATCAAACTAGCAGTGACCAAGTTCAGTGACCCTGACTGGCCGAGGTCACCTTGATCAGCTCTGGTGGAGTCAAGAGAAGTCTGTTCGATCACTCCTGACTAGGATGCTTCAGATGTTACCACCCAAATTGGGATCATCTCACCTGGTTTTGTCGCCATCAAACAAAGACAAAGGAAGTCCGTGAGGATGCTTTGTTGCTCCCCTGTAATAATCTCCCTATGAGAAAAAAAAGAATGGATCTTGTGACTGATTTTAAAAATCAGAATGTGTTCAGATTTCCTTTTCTAGTCACTCCTCTTTTGTCTCCTGCCGGCTGAGTACTAATGCAAGGAGCTGGGCTTTTGTTCCTGTGATCCTGGGCTTATCTTTATCAAGGATGGTTTGTCAGAATTACTTTTGAGTCAAAACGGTGGCCATGCAACAGGAGGCTTTCTGCTCAGCCCCCAGGTCGGTCCTGTACAAATGAACGTTCAGAGGGGGACAGAGAGAGAAAATGAAAATTCCATATATGGGGGAAAGAACTGTTTTCTTTATACTGCAGCTAATTATTTTAATTGTCTGATCCTGGTTAAGCAATACAATAAAATGGAGGTAAGGCTTGTACTTCTATTTTTCTAAGGCTGGCCTTTGCTCCCTCATTTGTTAGCTGAATCATAGAATCTTGGGGTTGGGAGTGGCCCACAAATTCATCTGGTCCAATTCTTGTGTTTTACAGCAGGGAAGGAAGCTCAGCTCTGGGTTGATTAAGAATTTAGTAAAGAAAGGAACACAAAGACCAGAAGGAGGGTAATAACTGGGATGTAGTGAAAAACACGATGTGGTTTGAAATTATGGAGAAGGCCAATATTTCTCAGCCATGTAACCTTCAATAAATGTCTTATTGCCACTGAGACTCAAATCGACAAATGGAAATGGGGATAATACTACCCACTGAGTGACTGCCTGGAAAATATGGAGCAAGTATTTTCCATCAGCCAGTTGCTATACAAAGCACGTGACACACATGTGTCATACATCACTACACGTTGAACATGCGTTTGGAGCTGCTTTTATCATCCCTTTGTTATAGAGCAAGAATGCAAAGTTACCAACTGAGGAAGTGGCTGGGTCAGAACTCAGACCTAATTCACAAAATCAGGAATTGGAGCTTTTAAGTGCTGTTATATCTTGACCACCTCAGTAATTGTTAGTTCTTTTTACTTTTAAAGTCAGCCGTGAAAGCACTACAATAACTGACAAGTGCTCAAAGTGTACAGAATTACTATTTTTTTCCTAAATACCCAAAGTGGTTGGGGTTGTTCTCAAGTTCAAAATCGATCTGAATCAGCAGGTTCATTGCTACAATCCTTTCTTTGCCAAGTGACAACTTGAGCTCATTTCAAGTGGTTTCTGAAGGTCGTTTGATGCTTGTCCCAAGCACCCAGGTCATGTGATTGCTGTGGCGTAGGCACACACAGGACCCACGAGGTCTTATGGATGACGTGGAAAACAGGACGGGTAGAGATGGCCGTTGGATGAGGCGTCAGGAGCTCCACAATCTATCACAGGCTGCATCACTTATAACCCTCATGACCGCGGACATGACCACGGACCTTGCTGAACTTCAATTTCTACATCCATAAAATTAAAACCAATATTCAAATGAGGACAAAATAGTATTCCCCCATGTATCCTCACCAGATATTGTCAAATTAGACAGAAAATTCAAGACCCCCTAGCCCAGGGGTCATAAATGCAAATGCCTATAGGTGCTGGGCAGATGAGTGAAATGAGTGAAACAAACTCAGTGTTGGACAATAGGGAGTGGTGAGGACTGTGGTGAACTAAGGACTCTCTTTGAAAAAGGACTGTTGAGTTCCAGCTTTGTGCAGAAATGTGGGCCCAGGACTTTCAGGTTTCTCCCAGTATCCACATTTCGTTTTTATGAAACCTATTCTAAGTTTGAAATGCTGACAATCCGCTTAAATTATTCTGTGTACTTTTTGGCCACCCAGACATTTCTGATGGCTAGATCTGGCCTTTAGCAAATGGTTCGCGACCTTTGATTCTAACCCTTCTCATTCCCATTGCAGCTGAGGATACAGGTTCTATAAGATCAACTGAGTGGCCTGTCACCCCAGAACCAGACTCCAGGGGCCACGTCCAGCTCTTGCATAGCGCTTCGTTGCTTCTCCTTTGATTCTCTAGAGTGAACTTGGCAAGGAAGATTATAAATTCAACACAGCCCACAGCAAAACTCAGACACCTCTCTCTCCTGGCAGACTCGTTTGGCCAGAGTTCAAGGCTCTGGAGAGACGATTCACTTCCTGGTCTTCAGACCGTGGGAGGAAAGAAACACTGGGCTCGCGTCACAGGTTCAGAGAGATTTCACTCTGTTTCAGATGCTGATGAATCTGCATATTTATAAAAGTCTCAATCACTATCGCAAGAAGGCCCACAGCTTCCTGTCTGTTTTCTGCGGCGTTTCCTTTTTTTTCATCTCCAGAGCAAAGAATACCCCCCAAAATGGCTGGGCTCCTTCCTCCCACAGAAAGATAGGCTGTTGCCAAGAGAACCAGTTTCAGAAGTCAAAACCGTGAAGAACAAAAGGCATCAGGTTATGCAGAAACAATTAAGCCCAAAACCCCACCTAATGGGATTATCAGTGGTCCAACATTCAGCTTTAAGAAATTATCTATTGGAAGCCCACGAAAAAATAAAACACAAGTCCTTTCTTAACTGTCTTTCCCAGCAAAGGGGAGAAAAGGGTTCTTCTTGCAGTGTGTGGGAACATTTCTATTCATAAGGCAGAAAACAAATTCTTGGAGGAAAAAAAATTACATATATTCACATCACCTATCAGTGGGTTTGCTTCCATTTATTAAAAGGACTTTTTTTTTTTTTAATTGGAGAACGCAAGTAATTAAACCTCTATTGGAAGTCCAGCTGTATTTAGGCATTAAGGCCTGCAAAAGGTCATGTAATCCTTTTCCCATTTCACAATGACTTCTTGTCTCCTATAAATCGCCAGCCCTCCCATTAGGGGCAGCATGGATTTCAGACGGTCTGTGTGCCCGGCCTGCTCTGGGCCCAGTGGAACAGGGTCAGCCAGTGAGCCCTCAAGACCCTCAAGTCTTCTGAGCTCAGCCCGAGGGGTGGTGTGGAGAGGCCGACACCAAACCAGCCCTGAGGCTGGTCAGGCAGAGGGAGGGGCCTTGTAGAGGGTCCCCGCTGCTTCCCTGGAATGTGGTGAGGAGGGGCAGGGGACAAGCACAGAACTGGTCTGGACAGGTGGGAGCTGAGGGCGTGGCCTGAGGTGCTGGTCCTTCATCTGTAACCCAGCACGCTAATTACCGAACTCCTCATGATGTAACATCGAGCATGTGACCTAAGAACTCACCTCCATTTCCCATCTGGAGGTCAGCAGTACATCCATCTGAGCCCAGAAACAAGGAGCCATCCTGGCCGTGGAAGATTCTCTGAGGCCAGGGGACCGATGGAGAAGTAGCAGGGAGCTCCAAACAAGAGCAAACCTGGGGGCAAGCTAGGGGGCGGGCCAGCGCTCTAAGAGCCAGAGGTGTGCACACGGCTTGAAAGCTCAGGAGAAGACGTCAGAGCAGACAGCAGGGCAGGGACCCCAGAGCCCAGCAGCCAGAGGCAGCGGGGAGAGGCCAGCGAGCTACAGGGCAGGGGTGAGGGGCAGGGGCGGGTGAATGGGCTGCTGCCCACGTGCCTGCCACGTGAGGTGCCTGAGAAAGACACCTGTGTTTACGAGGCCAGAGGAGGGCATGGACAACCTCCTTGTGGTCATGCCCAGTGGTCACATCCCAGGACTCTTCCCCAAATGCCACGCTGCGCTTCCTACCTGAAGCTCTCCCTCTGGCCTCGTCTGCCTCTCTCTACAGTTCCCCGTGCCTGGCTAATAAGTGACAACCCCCGATGGTTTGCTTGTTCCATATCTGTTGTAGTTTCAATAAGCACATGAGAAATGAAGATCATTCATTTTTTTTAAAGGCATCAAACCCTTAGTCTGGGACTGGACCTACACAAGGGACTTTGGATTAGAAGGTGGCTGGAGCGTGGACAGTTTCATCCTCAGAGATAAGGTTCCACACCCCTGTGATCTAGTAATTTTTGCACTAGAGGAAAGGCCGCTGTCCAGGGTCATGTTGAGCATCTGGGTCCCCAGCAATGGTTCCTACCTGCATTTGAACCGGAATCTGGACTTTTATGTGGCTGCTGCCTGCTGCATTTGCAAAAACTATCAGCTTCGCCATCAATCCCCAAGCTTGTATGGTCTCTGAATTATTTAACACTACATTCCAAGAGGCTGTGAATAATGGAATGGGGTGTAAATAATCTTATCTCTGTCTCTACATGCAGAGATTGTGAAGGGGCACCTGAAGAGGCTCTATTCTGCCAGACTCTTACAACACCTGTGCATGATTAAACAGCAAACCAAATGCCCCCGAGATAACTGCTCTTCCCTAGTGGGGGGAAGGAACGAGCAAGAGCCTCATCATATTTCCCAAGTGGAGAGAAGCAATTATATAGGAGGCCTCAGGTTCAAGTGCCTCTAGGATAATTACATCACTGCTTTCCAGTTGTATAGAGCCTGACAGGCTAGCCAGCCCTCTCACATGCCTCGTACCGCGGGCAGGGTGCTTTCCTGGTTGACACACGAGGGCCTCCGGACCCAGGGAGGTTACCTTGCAAATACAGTTAGAACAGGAACAAACAGGCTGGCACCCAGTCTCCTGACTTCCCTTCCAGCGTTCTTGCTTTGCCAGCTTTTCACCTGGCTGACGGGCCATCACGCAAGCACGCATTTTTGTCTCTCAATCATCACTCCGTGTTGCTGTGACCTCCCCACATATTAGGCTTCTCTTAGTTTCAGGCAGATTTTTGTGTGGAAGCGATGCCTGTGTTTTTTAATGCACAGACTGAGGTGGGGGTGCTCTGTCGGCGAGCAGACCCTAAAGCACTGTGGTGTGGTGGAAACAAGCTTTGGACCCAAAATAAAAAAAAAAAATCTAGGAGATGTTGAGATAGCTCAACAGGTTGAGCGCTTGCCTTGCAACCATGAGGTCCAGGGATCGAATCCCAGGCCCGGCCCGTGCAAACCCATATGCTGAACTGTGGCGCAACTGGTCCCCACTGAGACGGTGATGAATGTTCTCGCCTCCCATGTGGGAGGCCCCCCGTTGGGCTCCCACCCGGTGCGGCCCCACACCCACCTGTGTGGAATGGAAGTGTGTCATGGCTAATGATGTACAACTATGGAGACTGCTCTGGGCCCTCCTCCCCTTCTTTCTTTCTCTCTCTCTCTCATCTTCTCTCAAATAATAAAATAAATCTTTAAAGAAATCTAGGAACCAATTCAGATTCTACCACTACTACCTGGATGGTTTTGGAAAGGTCTCATCAACTCTGAGCACCCAATTTCTTACACAATAAAATTAGATAAGTTTGCCCACGGGGTTACTGTGTGGCTAAAATAGAACCATGTGAATTAGTGAAAGTATTATCCCCATTTATTAGCTGATGTCCCTAGGACTGCCAGCGGTGACACATGAAGACAACTACTCATCAGACCTGTGATAATATGAGAGAATTTGTGATCTTCCCTGAGGCAAGGGGCCAACACAGGGGCAGAAATATGGCGCTTCCAGCCTGATTCACAGGAATAGTCCGTGTTAACCATACGTCTCCCATTTTAACCATTCCAAGTCTTCTCTCAATTTTAAAACCTCCCATCATAAAAACCCATCACCGTTGGGAAGGATGGAGGAGAATACAGTCTGAAATGATGGAATGATAAACACTCCGCTGCAATCTTCGCCCTCATTTCAGAAGTGTGTGTGTCCTCACAGGTCTTCCTTCTCTTTGGAGCTCTGAATCCCTTGTGACAATTATCACCCATCTTGTAACAACACTCCTTTAAAGGACCATTTATTTAAATCTGTGTCTCAGTAACTGTCTTGGGTGCTCCCTCATGTCCACCTTAAATGGACACCTAACTACCAAAACCACACAGACATCAGCCAGAAGGAGGATGAGCAGATTTTAAGGTAATGAAGGAAAGTGGGTTATAACAGGGAAGCTCTATTCAAAAGTAAAAAAGGAAGGAAATCCACAATGACAGAGCATTGAAACATCACCCAATTGAGAGAACAATTGGGAAGAACTATTAACCAGAATAGATTCAATTCCAGACACCCCACTGCTTATGTGTCAAGACCGGAATAGCTGCTCCAAGTCTCATCAATGATTCTACTTCCTCCCCAATGCTGTGAACAAGCGTGGAGGTAGGATGATAAAGGACTAGATTAAATGGGAGGCTCATTCTACTTGTTCTCGCCCTTTCTCCTCTTCTCTTCCTACTTTTATTTGTCACTGAATTGTAATGTCTCTGATACTTCTGTGAGCATCCTGAAGGAAGAAAATGTACCGCCTTTTTCTTTAATTACTCAGTAATTTGCTGAACATCTCCACACAGGAGGTCTGCAGACATCTTTAAGGGTGTTCTAGAAGAGGTGGGAGGGTACAGAGGTACCTGCCCCCAGTCTGGCAAAGAGGAAAAACCAGAAACAGCTTTCCAGAGGGTACTTGAGTCACATTGAGGCTAAAAGATTCTGTAGGGCTTATCCAAGTATCAGGAGAGAAGAAATGTTTTCCAGGCCGGTGATCGGTCATGTTCAGGAACCACAAGCCAGGCCTGGCAGGGGCTGGGGGCTGGGGGGTGTGCTCGCACCCCGCCTGACAGCAGAAGGCACGGGGAGAAGGCCGGCCTCCCTCCCCCATCGCTTCCCCACACCAGCGCCTTCCCCTCAGCAGCGGGCACGGGGCTGCAGAAGGGGGCCCTGCCACCCTTTCCGGGCTGAGCCATGAGCGAGCATTCCCACAGACGCGACATCCCTCCTCCTCAGGCCCTCCAAAGCGACTCTGAGGCTGGTGCTAACCTAACCTGGTGACAGTTACACGTAAGAGCGTCTCAGATCGGCGCTCTTACCCTTCATGTAACGTTGACACTTCCTTTTGTCCTCCGCAGCCTTGGGACTTGTGCTCCTGATTCGTCACAGTCTTACGTCTGCTGAAGAGGCAGGGGCAGGAAAAAGGCTCTGGCTGGCTTTACTCTGCTCCCTCTCCAGCCCTTTTGTAATGTCGTCCCCTGTCCCCTACCCCAGGGCCCTGACACGGCTGATTCCCTGGGACAAGTTGGGAAAGAGAGGAGAGAGGCGGCTGACTTTCTGGAGCCCCTGTGCATGCTGCTAAATGTGTGGCAAACTGTTACACAGCAATAGAAAATGGATACTGGCGCTCAGGTGGAAATGGACTTGATGAGTGGAGGAAGAGCAGGAGAGAAGGCAGGAGGCAGGGAGGAAGGCAAAGGGAAAGCCAGAGGTAGACGTCTTAGGCACAGCAAATCATTTCAGATTTGAGTGTCTCTGGGAATTATGGAAGGTCTTAAGTTGGTGAGCGAGGCGATCTGACATACTGTTAAAAGAGCACTCAGTCTGTGGCATAAGAAATAGATTCAAGAAGACAACGCAGGTAGCAGAGACTCCGGCTGGGACGCTTGTAAAAGCGGAAGGGAGTGAGGGTGGAGTTTGGGGCACCGTGGCAGCAGGGGCGTTGGAGAGGAGGGGAGAGATTCAGAACCTCCCGTCAGGACAGCGCCCACAGGGCCCCCTGGTGGGCAGGGTGTGGGGGTGACGTGCGAAGATGAATCAAAGATGAGTCCCAGCCATGACTTGGGCTTGAGAATAAGGTGACATTTGGCAAGATGGCGAAAAGGGAGGGAGGAACAAGTTTGGAGGTGAAGTGGGAAGATGAAGACTTTTTGGGCGTATCGGAGTTGAGATGCCCGTTAGTCATCTAAGTGGAGATGTCAAGCCGGGTATGTGACTGTGCAGCCTCGGGATGTTAGTGCTGGAGATATAAATTTGGAATTCATTATCATGAAGATGGTATTTAAAGCCGCAGGGGGAAAAAAAGCAAAAAACGGATGAGGTCACCTAAGGAGAGAGTGCAGGTGAAGGAGAAAGAGACCCACACTGGAGCCCAGGAATGGCCCAACATTCAGACCTCGAGTGCGGGAGGGAGGCCCAGCAGAGAAGCCTGCACGGATCCAGCCTGGGGAACGCGGTGTGAGTGCAGCCAAAAGGAGCTTCAAGATGCTAGTCACCACCGCTGTAGAAATGAAGGGAGTAACAGTGACATCAGAGGACAGGTTGATGGGGACCTGACAGAGCAGTTGTCATAGGCGGGGGGTCCAATGGAGCCCAAAAGGAGTAGCAGAAGGGGAAATGGGAGGTGAGGAAGGAAAGGGTGCTGAAGAAAAGATCCTACGAAGAACAGAAAGAAGCAAGAGGAGCTCGTGGGAGACCTGGTCAAGGTGGCAGAGGTTAGAACATGTACCGTATTTTTCCACAGATAAGGCGCTCCCACGCGTGCGATGACCCCTACTTTTCTAACCCGATGTTAACAGAAATCAATGCACGGACGACCCCCAATCTGGAGGGCGTCTAACAATGGTAGACAAAAGTATCGCCTTAGACACGGAAAAATGCGGTGCTTATCCGGAAAGAATCATACGGGCACAGGCTTAAGTCCTGGGACCCAGACCGCAGGTGGCGGCTGGCCCTTTGGGAGAAGCTGGGCCCTCTGTCATTGAGACAGGAGGAAGTAAAGAGAGTGCAGGAGCACAGGCAGGAAGGAGTCCCAATCCAACCGCTTCTAGCCTGTGCTGTTTTGGAGCTGGGATGCCACACCATCTAGAGGGCCGGGGCGGCAGGGGTGGTCAGAGAGGTGACATTCCAAAGGGACATTTCAGAGGTGGCGCAAGTGTAAGAGTGTGGCCCTGGGGCAGGTAGCTGGAGGCGGCTGAGTGAAATCATGGAGCAATCAGGGGGAGGAAGACAGAGGCTGGCAGCTTGTACGCGCTCCCCCAGGATAGTACTCCATCTGCCTGAAGGTTCTGCCCAGAATTCTTGTCCTGGCTTTGACTGGCCTGACATTGTACTCTCAGGGCCCAACGCAAATGTCCACTTCTCAGAGGAAGCCCTCCGGTGACCACCCTGTAAAAGTACTCGGCCCATCACCCTGACCCTCCAGGCCACCCCGCATTGCTTCTTTCCTCCATTGCCTCACAACGCCTGCCATTCTTTTACTTCTAGGTGCACTTCTTTGCTTGCTTCTTCACTCTTCCCCCACCGAAATATAAACTCTCTAAGATCAGGGCCTCTGTCTTTTTGGTTTTTGTTTTATTCTGTTCTATACCCTCAGCACGTAATATGCAATCAGCAAATATCCGCCATATAAATGAGAGGAAGGCTGTGAAGTGTCGAACCGGTGCTGGACACGTGTGAGTGCACCTCCTCTTTGGAGATTCAATGCCCATCAGCCCCCGCCCCCTACTGACGACCTCTAAGATCCCCATTTCTCAGGTGGTTGTCTGAGCATCAAAGTATAAAACTGGTGGACGTGGGATGTAGAAAGCAACAATTTAAACAAAAAGTAGAAATGCTACCTGTGCAACCAGGAGACGTGGGTTCCTGCCTCAGATCTGAACCCGACTTTCTCGTTGACCTTGTGGTACCTCCCTCCACCCCACCCCCACCCCCTGGAGTCCCCCAGCTGTGTCTGTCCACCTGTGAAAAGCCAAGACTGAACTAGATCTGTGCGTCAAGCCTTTCTTTTCGAGTCGGCAGAACCTGTTGAGACAAAACCTTTACGGCTGGCTGGAGTGATAAAAGTGACACGCAGGAGCTGCTCTGCTTATGCGGCTGATGGAAACTGCATTTATTCCATAGCTCAGCCACCCCCACGACCCCCAGCAGGGTGCTTCGGGGCCTGGCTGGAATGTGTCTCCTTGGCGCTGCCTGGCGGAAGTGCCCGGCAGGTGCAGCCCCTACGGGCCCTTCTGCCTCCCAGGTCCGTCTCCTGGTGATGGAGTTCAGCCTCAAGGCCCCTCTGGCTGGGATGCAGCTGTCTGGGTGATCCTGATGAATGCTGACAGCAATTAGCAAGGAGAGAGATTCCCCCGTAGAAAGATGGGGACATTTATTAAGCACTTCACACCAGGAGGCAGAACACAGCACAAAATTCATTTGTATTTAGGAGCAGCAGGCCGTCCTTTTCTCACCCAAGGGTTAAAAGGAAACCCAGTCTCCATAAATAAAGGCTACAAGGTCCCCTTACAACTCAGCTTGCACCGGAGCTGAGTTTCCGCCTCCCTAACTCGCCGTATTCTTCCCCGGGCGTGTCAGGGCTGATATGAGTTTGGGTGTTTGATTGAATCAAGTACCTGTCAGGAGGAACTCTGCTTCCCTGTCAATGACTCGATCACACCAGCCCTCAGCAGGTGTTGGACAGGAATTGAACTGCCCAGCTCCTGTGTGGGCTGGCTCCTTTGGCACCCTAGCGGCTTGACTGTTTAACGGTCACATGAGGGGTTGGTAGCATCTCCAAATGCTGGCACTTGGCATCTGACTTTCATGTCTTGCTCCCCGCTCCACCGTGCTTCTGAGCCTTTCCATGAATGCATATTGAGCAGACTCGGAATGCAGAGCTACTTCATTCGTGTCTAAACAGTCCCTGCCCCCAATGCAATCTCAGTTTGGGGGTGAGGGCCGTTGCTGGACCAGTCTCAGAAGGGTTCAGGAGAGCTTCTCGGGACCCCTGAGGAAGCAGTAGCTCAGTGGAAAGGATATTTCCCACCTGTGTGGAGTGAAACCATGTCGAAAACTGATGATGTACAACTACAGAGACTGCTCTGGGCCCTGCCCCTTCTCTCTGTCTCTCTCTGTCTCTGTCTCTCTGTCAAAACAATAAAATAAATCTTTAAAAAAGAAAAGAAAAAGGAATTCTATAGATAGGTAGACTTCAGGCATGGATGATCAAGTGATAACAACAGGACTCAGCCTCCCATGTCATGGAACGACACTGGCTTCAATGTCACACAGACCCTCTTCCCATGGCATTTGCTGACAGTTCCAGCCTAACGTAACAACTGATATTAGGAGCATTCATTAAGTGCTTACTCAGTCCTGACAGTACTCCAAATATTTTCTAAACATCGGGCACTTAAATCTCTCAACAGCGCCGCAAACTGAGTGCTATTTTAACCCCTGTTAACAGATGACAAAGTTGAGGCACCGAGAGGTTAAGTAACTTGCCCAAAGTCATACAGTGAGTAAAATGGCAGGGTTGGCATAAGAATCTAAGTTTCACTGCAGAGCCCACACAACGAACCTACTCCTTCAACCACCTCCCGACAAGATCCCTGCAGCTTACAACGGCAGCAGCAAATCCCCCTTCCTGAGTGTTCCAGCACGAATTCCATTTCATCGGCCTGACGGGCCCGTGCGCATCCCTGAACCAACCGCTAAGTCCTGAGGAATAGGATTTGGCAGCTGGGTTCCTCCTGAGACCAGAAGAGTGGGGCAGCCCCACCTGCATCCCATGAACCGAGAACAAGGAGGGCAGCTGTCCAAAGGTAGCTCAGGTGATAGCTGGTAAGAGAGGGTTGCTGAGCAAAAATACAGCGTTACGTCAAAAGCAGCCACACAGCCATAACCTCACGGGTGCATCTTGCATTATGCTTTACAAAGCGCTTTGTCACTCACTGGTCACACGGATCTCCATGAGAACCCTGCAAGAGAGTAACATGCAAGGAATGGGTAGATCCGGGTTTCAAAGAAGGAGCCGCAGGAGAGCAGTAGAGTAACTGTCCAGGGATCCCAGGACATGCAGCAGCCCCCAGAACATTCTTTCCCAAACACCACCTGCGTCCTCTGGTCAGGTGATCCCAGCCTCCGAGGCCCACTGCCTGCTCCCCTTCTTCCTCACGGGAGTGGAGCCAACAGAGTAGCAGGGACAGAAGCCGGGCTGGACACCTTGCTTTGTTCTCTTCACTTCATTCTCCCACCAGCCAGCAAAGCCTAGCACAGCGTGTGCAGAGGCCCAGCCTCGTCCTCAGCCCCGTGCATGTAACAGCGCCTCCAGTCCTCACAACAACACAGGGAGGTGAGTGCCGTTGTTACCTTCCTTTTGCAGGTGAGGCTCAGTGTGAAGTCCCTTCCCCAAGGTCGTCCAACCAGCAAGAGAAAAGCAGGGCTTGGAGGCCCTGTCTGAAGGCTCGGGAGTGCAAGTTCCACCCCATATCCAGCCTCCCCTGGAGTCAGAAGGGCGTGGTGAAGCCCGGGCCGGGACCAGGGGGAAGGTGAAGGTCAAGCTTAGCCCTAAGCTCAGGTCTACTTGTCCCTTCTCTCTCCTGTGGTTTTCTCTTCTCAGACAGGCGACCTGAGACTGCTCGGGGCTGCACACTGAGACAGACCACCCCTTCCTGCTGGTTCAATCAATCTCTCTCTCTCTCTCTCTCTCTCTCTCTCTCTCTCTCTCTCTCTCTCTCTCTCTCTCTCTCTCTCTCTCTCTCTCTCTCTCTCTCTCTCTCTCTCTCTCTCTCTCTCTCTCTCTCTCTCTCTCTCTCTCTCTCTCTTTCTCTCCTTCCTGGATCTTAGGGATTGGAGCTCTCTCAAAGCCAAGGTCTTCTCACCGAGGCAATGAAGCAAAGGGGTTAAAGAGAATCCGGGCCACACTGCCAGGCTCAGCTGGGCACTACTATGGGACCTCAAGCAAGTGACTTAGGCTCTTCACACCCCGATTTCTCACCTACCCGAGGGGTGCAGTCACAATGAGTTTCATTTCAAAGGCTGGTGGAGAGGCAGCACGTGACTGCTGAGCCCATAAAGCACCATGTAACTCCGGGTCGTATCTCACAGCACGAGGCATGGAAGCTTCTCAGGCTACTAACAGGACCGAACACCCTTCACTGACCAGCACTCTGCCCTGGGCTTTATGTCTAAGGCTCCGCTAACGCCAGGTTGTTCTGCCTTCTCGTTGCTACGTGCACAGAGCCCTCCGTCCCCTCTGACTGTCTCCTCCTGGACACCCCGGCCCTAACCCCACGGGAAAGCACACAGGCGTCTAACACAACCTCTTCGCTCTGTGGTCGTGCTGGTTTGGCTGTGACATCCTCTGTCAGGAAGGCTCAACGAGAGGAGAAAGGCCTTGTCCCTCCTGCCTCGGCCCTGACCTTCAGCAAAGCAGGAAAACAAGCATCTACCCTTTGCAGACAAAGCCCCCGAAGCTGTTAGGAGTGGCCTCCCACTCCCAGCCCTCTGCTCCTGTTCCTGTGGTTTGGGACAAGTTCATCAGAGAGGCAGGCTGAGATGGCTGGTCAGCCGAAGGCCACCTGGGTCCCTAATGTGAAAGTCCTTTTCACTCAGGAAAAGCAGAGTGTCCCACGGGGGCGTCAGTGGATGGCAGTTCACGAAACACTGCTCTGGGCAAAAAGCAACTTTATTCCCTCTTCCCCACCTCCTTGAAAACATCATCAATGAAGTGCTTGGTGGCGTTGCTGACAGCTCATGTCACCTCGGAGCTGGAATTAAAAATCTTCTTTGAACTATTTATAACTGACAGGCAAAGGGAAGGTAGTGGGAAAGGAACTAAGACTGAAGCCGAGAGCCGGGGGCGCGCTGAGTGACAGCCGCTCCGCCTCCCAGCTGTGGGCTCTGCCGGGCATGCAGAGTCCCTGGGCCCCGCTCCTCCTCGGTACAGGTAGGTGACCGCTGCCCAGCCCACCCACAGGGGGCATCAGGGAGGGTGGGGAAGGAGGAGCTAACGGGAAATGACGGCAGACCCTGCTGCCTGCGCTCCAAGGAAAGGGGGTGTGTCTTATAAACTGTAAAGTGCTCCTGCGAGTGAAGGTTCAAAGCAACTGGGGAGCCTGGTGTTTCAAAGCAGATGGAATTAGGTCCAATTCTTCACACCCCCAGCCCGCCACACCCTTGCTTTGCCTAAACCACACCCCTGCTTTGTCCAATGGGACGTGAGCTACCAGGACAGGGGCAGAGACTTGAAATGTGTGTGCTGTCATTGGGCTCGCTCTGTGCTCCACCAAGACCTGAGTGTCCCGGGAGGAGCTTCTAGACCGGAGCCCAACCTGTAGGCTGGATCCAGGCTCAGCCAGACCCACAGTCGGAACCACGGCCACCAGCCGAGCCCGGCCCGGGTCAGCCTCGATACTGTAGACACCGTCAACCGAAAGCCCATGAGCACAGGGACAAATGCTCCTTGCTTCATGTCACCGAGATTTTTTATAAGAAGGGTGAATGGAGCAGCAATGCTATAATCTTGGGACAGATAAACAAGGCTCAACTCTGCCCTCAAATCACATGCAGATGATACAAGAATTTGAAAAACTAGCCGCAGTGGAGGCCAGTGGCCTCCGAAGTGGAAGAAGAGGCACATTGACCAGCAGTGCCCAAGGCGACCATTTGGCTAGAAAAATAAATTAGGTGGCCTGCGATTTCTAGTTACTTTTATCCCATATTTTCTAAATGCATATGTAGGTATGACTTATAATATATGATAAACAGCACAACGGCATGTGTAAATACTAAATAAGTGAAGGAACAAGTAAGAAAACATATTTTGAAGCGATGTGTTCAAAAATGTATACCGATGAAATGCATAATCAGGAACCTGGCAGCAGCCATAGCTATTTGATTTCCTGGTTAAGAGAACAGCTAGATACCGGCCCTTGATTCATCCTCATCCACCTTCCCATTGAAATATTTATCTAAACAGACTCAGGGGAGTTAAACGTTTCACTGATACTGAAAACCAGAAGAATGTCCCCTCGTCTGGCATAGCCCAGAAGGGAGCTCCGCTAGGTAGAGGCTGCCTGGGGATGGAGCGGAGCGATGACAGACCAGCGAGAAGAAGGCCGGAGATGCCCCAACACGCCCACAGCACGGCCCACCTCAGACGCCAGCCCGACACGCCACAGCTGCACACACCGATCATCTGTGCACATGGAGTGTGGGCAGCCACTCCGTGGGGGGTTCCGCCTCCCGCCCTCAGGGGATGGGTACCCGGTGCCAGCCGGAGCTCCAGTCGTGGAAGCAGTGGGCTGAGGCCAGGGCACCGCACCCCAAGGGGCTCCCTCGCCTTCCACCCAGAGCAGGCCAGCTGGTTTCTCTTCATGGGGGCTCTCCACAGAGCCACCAGAATGTTCTTCCACCCCGGCAGCTGGCCTCTCTCAGAGAAGAGAGCCCTGAGGCCAAGCCACTCGCTGCAGGACATTTTAGTGCCCAGTCAGGGGACTCGTGCACGGTCATCTCCACCATATTCTATTGGTCACACAAGCCAGTCCTGATTCAACGTGACAAAGGACTGACCTGGCATGAGTGAGACCATGAGGCCAAAGTAGAGGCTGCCTACCATCGACATGAACTCACCAGGGACGGCCCCTGAGGTGGCCACACCCTTTATCTCTGTCACTTTCTGCCTCTTTGGCTCCCTCTCCCCTCCCCTCCCCTCCCCTTTCCTCCCCCTTCCCCTCCCCTCTCTTCCCCTCCCCTCTTCTCTCTTCCCTTCTCTTCCCTTCCCCTCCCCTCCCATCCCCTCCCCTCTTCTCCCCTCCCCTCCCCTCTCCTCTCTTCTCCTCTCCTGCCATAATCCCAGCTCAAGGCCATGACCAAGCATCAGGATACAAATTCTCTGCATCCTCCCTTGAGAAGACAGGAGCCATAATCTGAAAAAATAATTAAGAGGTAGTGACACTTCAAAAGATATGGGACAGCTGCAACTGACATATGTCAACTGCAGAGACAAAACGAGCACCAAGAATGTCCATTAGTGAAAAGGAAGAAAAGATGTTTCCCATTGATGGTGACCCACCCGCATGGTCCAGAAAAGACACCCAGACCGACATCTGTGTTGTGGACATTGATGGTTATTGGAAACATCAATACACTTCGGGTGGTAGATGATATTTGAATCCATTACTTCCTCTGAGCTCACAAAATCCCCATGAGGTAAACCGACTTGGGATGATGAGGCTCCGAAGAGACTGAGAGAACAGATAAGACTGTCACCAAGTGAGCTCCCCACTGAACAACTAGAAAAGGGGCTTCCGCCTGGGCACCTGCCTCTGCCCCTGCAGGGGATCGATCCCCATCACCTGCTTGTCTTGGTAGAGTCTCAGCTTCGTAGACTGGACATGGGCCTGTCCTCATCCCACAGCATCCTGGGATGGGTTTCCACATCAGTGCTTGTGCAGAGAGTCCCCCTTGATCAAAGCCCCCTCACTGATGAGCAGAGCACCGCCCAACAGGCCAGCAGGGTCACCGGTGCCGTGGTCCTTGGTCGTGTTTTGACCATACGGACTCTCAATTCCCTTCCCATTTGGCATAAATCCTCAGGCTGTCTGACATTCTTGGTGAGGGGCCAAGACCCCTTTCTTGTTGAAGTTACACGAAGTCGGTCGTGCAGAGACAACCAGCCATGAGGAGCAGAGAGGCAGTACCTCTTTTCCGAAATGCTGGTCATGAAATGCTGATAATGAGAGACTTTCCGGTCTCGGTTAGCCTACCCAGCCTCACGGGGCCAAAGCACAATTTGGGTTGGGCTTTCTGAAAGGCCTGCCCATGTCAACAGACATTCATTGTTTACGCATTCTGTGCCAAACACTGTCCTAGACAACGGAGACTCGAAGGTGAACAGGCAACAAGCACTTTTCTTCCTGGGAGTTTGTCACTAGAAGGTGTTCAAAGCTGTTTTGAAGCCCCACCCCACCCCACCCTCAGGCCCCATACACATCACTATCTCTCCAGATACCAAGGAATCAGGTTAGAAACCATTGATCTAACCAAAATCTCTCCTTTCGTGGAAGAAAAAGAAAACTAAATCGGAGAAGTAAAGAGACTTCTCCAAAGTTACGACAGTAATTTCCCAACAGAGCCAGGGGCAGGATCGGGCTTCCAGAGTCCCCGGCCAAAGCCCTTTCCACTGCGCGGGATTTAAGCAGCAGAGTTCACCTGTGATTCTGCCAGCTGGTTGGCACTGAGATGCTGGCCGGCAGACTAGTGAATGCCCAGTTAAGCCCAGCTGGGGTCACCGGCACAATGGACCCCCACCCGAGGAGGAACGCAGTCTCATGAAGCCCTTGGGGAGACCCCGTGGAGGACAGACAGGGTTGGAGCCAGAAAGTCCAAAGGAGAAATGAGCACAGGGGCACATACAGGTCGGTCTTTCCAGTACATCAGCCCCGGGAGCATATGGCCCATAATTAGCCTCCTGGGAGCAGGTTATGGAGCCACAAATGGAGACTTATGGCTTCGGCTTCGGGGGAGAATCCGCAGCAGGAAGCGGAGCCCTCAGAAGACAGAGGAAGCCCAGTTTTTATGCAAATGTCTTCAGGAGTCACAAACAGAAGGACACAGAGTTGGGCCCAGGGATGACAAGCTGAAGACACTGCTGCTTTATCAGACACCGCGTTCTCTGCCACCTCGCAGAATCTTCCAGGCCTTCCTTCTGGGCCTTGGGAAGCCCACCCGGGAGGGGCCTTCAGGACACAGCAGAGCTTGCGGTTCCAATGACATGCTTCTTGGAGTCGGGAAGACGCACCTGACTCCGGAGAACTGGTTAAAGTTCCTCTAAAATGGGGTTCATGCTGCATCCTGGCCCCCTATGCCCCCCGGACCCTTCTAGATCACTCTGAGGGCCAGTGGAGCAGAGCAGGAAAGAGCAGGGACGTGCAGGCTTGACTCGGGGCTGTGTGACCTTAGGCTGTTACTTCACTTCTCTGCGCCCATGTCCTCACCTGTAAAGTGGGAATCATGTCGTGTGGGACACATGAGTCACCATATTGAAAGCTCTGAGAAGAGGGTCTGGCACATGGGACACGTTCCATAGGGGTTAGAGGTCCTCATAAACAGCCCTGCCTCCGGATGCCTTCTGGCAGTCAGTGCCTGGCCTCACTGCTACGTTCCTTCTCAATTTTTCTCTCCCTTTACATACCCACCACCCCCGCCCCTGTGCCTCTGATGAACTCCACATGGAGGTCCCGTCCCCATCGTTTCTGTATACCTATAGCCTGCCCCTTCTTCCAGAATAGATCAGATCACCTCAGAAACATCCCTGATAGCCATAAATGGAAATACCCTTTCATCTCTCATGACAACCACGACTCTAGTCAAGATACACCGACTGGGGTCAGACAGAGAGGCTCTTGACAAAGAAAACAGGCTTTGTCCTGTAAACAGTGGGGAGTCACAGAAGGTTCATGTGAGACGATTCACCTCAAGTGCTTAGCATGACAGATGCTGCACAGTGAGTGTTCAGTAAGTGTTAACTGTGACCATCATTATTAATTTCACTGAAGTCTTAGGTACAGGAAGGAAGCCACTGAACATTTAGAACTACAAATATCCGTGTAATTATACTCAAGTCCTACTTCCACCATCAGCTTCCTGTGGGATCCTAGGGCAGTCTCTGGGCCCCTCTGGGCCTCCGCTTCCCCGTCTATTTTATAAAATGCGGAAGCTACACTTGGTGATCGCTTTTCCTTCCGGCTCTAACCGTCCCTGATCCTGACACTCTGCCAGCGGCTTCTCTAGTCCAGCCCTCATTCCCCTGTCCCTCCCATGAAGGCCAGCTCTTCCGTTATTCCACACAACTCCATGCTCTCTGCATCACTCTCCAGTGATCCAGATGCCAGAGTTTCTGGTCTGCCCAGAAGCCATGTCTCCATTTAGACCTCCCCATCTGGACTTACCAAAGGCCTGAGCCCATAGAGAATGCTCAGAAACCTGGCAGTCAAAAATTCAGCCTTGTGTCAATAAGGATGATGAACATGGAGAGCGAGAGGTAGGCGGAGCTAACAATGACACCCGCATGTGCTGGAGCTGCTAAGAACTTTCCGTGCGGAGCAGACACCATGGTCAGTTCAAACATTCGACGTTTGGGAACTACCTCTCTCTTCTCCCATTCTTTGAAATCAACCTCATTTCCACTGTGCCGCTCTTCCACGTGGGCTGGAAAGAGGCGCCCCCTTGATCATGGTTGGAGACCCTTCACGTTCTGGGGTACACCTCATCTCCACTGGGTTCTGGCCGCTGATGAGATCCTGTCCCTCAAAAGCATGGTGGCCCCTTAAGAGTCTGGCGGCCCCATCTGCACAACCCGGACACTGGGAACCTTTGACAACACTATCATTTCAGGTCCCAAGGTCCCTTCTTCTGACCTCCTCTCTTGTCACTCTACTCCACCTTCTCTCCAAGCTCTGCCAAGGTCAGGACCAGCGTTCAAAGCTCCTGGGCCCATAGATCCCTCGAGTCCCGGCCCCACCCTGCCCAGGGGAATGTCCTTGGAGTTGGCAGACATCCCCCAACCACCACGCCAGAGTATAACAGTGCCCTTGTCATAGGGTAATTGGGAAACTTCACTGAGACACAATGTGCATGGTGTGGGTCACAAATATCCTGAGTGACAACGTCTAAGTCTGACTCTTTGCTATCGTGGAAGAAAAACCTGGAGTCTGGAAAGTATGAAAAAGTGGGGCGAGGAGAAATCAGCTTCAGAATCAGAAAAGTCCTAGGTCCCACTCCTGGCTGTGTGACCTGGACCAAGTGACGCGAACTCTCTGAGCTCCAGTTTCCTCATCTCTAAAATGTCGATAATGCACTCACCTCACAGGACTATTTCAAACTTACAAAAAGTAAAGTACCTGGCCTTTAGTAGACAAAATCATGGTCGCTATTATTTATCCCAGTGCCATCTTGATCGTTCTGGTTTTTTTTTTCCATTCCAAATTTCTTTCTTCAGAGAAGAATAAAATGTTCTTTATCAAAAGCCACCTCCTCTCTGTGTCCAAAACATCTCCTTTGATTGCTGCCTGCGCTCTATCAACACAGCACGCTCCGACCTCCCCAGGGAAACCCGGTTGCTGGAAATGGGGGGCCGTCCTTTGAGCTGGGGCTCTTTCTCCACCATGAGACGCAGCATCGGGCAGCCTGCTGGGAGTTGTTTGTTTCCTCTTTCTCATCCGTGAAGTCGCCCTTTCTGGGTCTGAGGCTGACAAGGGACTGGCGCAGGGAGAGACTGCCGGCCCGCCTGGCCCTGGGAGGGGCTCCTTGTACCCAGGCTCGGGCTGCCGCTGCCGGGGAACCTCAGGTCCCTGCTGGCTTTGTGGGTCAGGATGATTCTCTGTTCCCAGTTGGCGTGTCTCCGATCTGACCCAGCCAGGGCTAGCAGGCTGGCCTGACTAAAGGCTCGGTGAGGCTTTAGGGAAGGGAATGGGGTGGCAGGCCTTCCTTCCGGCTGTCTGGTCCTCCTGCCTCTGGCAGGGAGGTGGATGGGCCAAGGTTTGTGGCCAAGAGATCAGAGCCAGGATGGAGGCCAGAAACAGGAGAAGTCGGGGCGAACACAAGCCCAGAGAAAGCTGTGCCGGCACCAGAAAGCTGTTTAGTCACCGCGTTTGAGTGAGGACAGAGCCCAAGGGCAGGACAAAGTCAAAGAGTCTGATGCCTTTGATCCATATGAGTGGAGTACTTGCTCTACACTGGACACTGGGACATGTGACACACATGACACAGTCCTGGACTCCTAAAGAATATACCTTCTAGGCAAAGAGGCATCCACATTCAGGACTGCTCTATGTGCTCAAAACCCATTTCATCTCATTTGGGGCACATAGCTGATTCGTGTTTCCTGGCTTCCTGCAGTGTAACCCGTACAACTGAGTTCTGGTCATGCACGTCTGTGACGGGGTCCACTTCCAGGCCTGGCCCACAGAAGGCTCCGATCCGCTCCCTCCACAGCCAACTGAAGGCAGAGGGTCCAGCAGCAGCCTCCTGGGCCTCAGGCAGAACCAGAACACGAAACGAGCATGGGTTCTTGAGGGACCCTATGGAAGGCTCCCTGCTGGCCTTGGTGTCAGAAATACGCATGTAACACGTGAAGCCACTGAGGCTCAAGGGTCACCTTGTTACAGCCGTTAACCCATCGGGACTAACGTGTTCCCAAAGTGTACGATCTCGTCAGAGCTGTGACATCACACACCGAGACGATGGAGCAGAATGCGATGCAGCTCCCTTCCAGCCGAACAGCCCCCAGGACTGGAGCACGCTCCGGGCCCCAGTCAGACGTGCCAAGTCCAACCGAAGCTGTTGCTGCAGTTTGTCCCTGAGCCTCCCCATGGAGCCGGCCTTCTGTCCCCTCCTGCCTCATGCCTGCCACTCCCTGAGCTGTCTCAGCCAGCACAAGGCAAGGCTGAGGCTGTGTGCATCAGACCTCCCTAGGAGCAGAACCCTGAAAGCATCTGAAGCCGCCAAGCATGCGGAACTGTGGAGAAGAAGAAAAAGGGGTGTCATTTTTTGTTGTTGTCGCTTTAGAAGATCAAAGAGAGATGGGGAAATCGTGACTTCCACAGCTCACGGCTTTGAGTTTCTGTAGACAGCTAGGACTGAGATGATGTCATCTGGCATGAGAGAGACAGCCTCGCTTTAGCAAAAAGTGATCTTCAGGGAGGGAAATTCTGTGCTCTGCATGTGGGCTGCGGGTGGCCAAATGTTCCCGGGTATCTGCACTCCATGAGCCACAAACAGGGCTTCATCCTCAGCCATCCAGGGGAGAAAAGATCATCAAGGCGCGTGAGCCCCGGTTCACTGTAACCCAGAACTGAGATTCTCCCACGTGGACACATTTCAGGAAACAGAGTATAAGGAAATAACGGGAGATGTGCACAAAGCTTTACAGGCTAAACGCACCACTATTGACAGTGTAAAAAGTAAACGCGGCCTAACACTTTGCAAGCGTGAATTGATTAGACCCATGTGATTCGGGTATTCGAATACTGGCACTCTAACGCTACTAAAAGATGCCTTCAAAGGCTTGTGACCAACAAAGGAAACGTTAACAACACGAATGCAATGTCGGGGCACAGAGCTACTCATGCACCGGGGCCCACCTCCAGAAGGTGCGTGGGTCACGGGGAACAACACCACGTCTGGGAAGAGAGAGTGCATGGCCAGCAGGCAGGGTTAGGAAGGACATTGGCTTTTCATCAAGGGCACCAAGAAGTCAACCCTGCTGGAGCAAAACTGATCCATGGGAGACGGCGGCAGACACGCCCTGCCCCTTGGGCCGCAAAGCCAAGCAGCCGGGTGTGTTCTGTGATGCGCGCCTTTGCTTCCTCTCCCTACCTGCCTTGCGCCCCTTGTCCCCTCACTCTTGCTGCCCTGGGGCTGCACCCCACACAAGCTCCTTATTCCAGGGCTCAGACACCTCTGGGTCTGCAGGAAACGGGAGTTCATGGAGCACAGGTATCTGAGGACAGGAAGGGGAGCTATGCTGAGCCCTGTGCTGCTCAGGGGTAAGAAAAGGGCGCAGAGAACACACAGGGTCTCTGAACAGCTCAGATAAAGGAATCAGGAACCACGAACCAAACAAATGGCTGAGACGCTGCTCCTTTCCTCACCTCTGTGGTGTCTTGTCTGAAATAAGAGGCCTTGAGGAAGGGGAGGCCTTTCTCTGGGGCTAGAGATGGGGCTGAGAGGAGTCCACCACAAAGCAAAGGGAAGACGTCAAAACACCATTAACCTCTCACTACTGCATCTTGGTAACATTTACTGAGCACCTACTATGTCTAGGCACATGTCTAAGTACTTAATATTCATTATGTCACTTAATCTTTAAAACAATCCTAGGAAGTAGGGAACATTAGAATCCCCCTGGTACTGAGGAGGAAAGCAAGAATTATTCATTTGTTCAAAGCTATACAACCAAGTGGAGGAGTTGGGGTTTAGAACTCTCCTCAGGAACCTGCCTTTTCAGTTACAATCCTGGAGGAAGCTTTTAAAGAGAGTCCTGAGCCGGGTTTTATTATCCAATGCAGGTCACATTTTTGATGTGTATCAATCATTTTCATTTGTAAGGTGGGTGGATTTTATATATCTATAGCTAGCTGCGGGGAGAAAAATCTTTAACGCTTGAAGATAGGATTTTAAAACATCTTTATAGAGGAAAAAAAGCGAAAGTTTAGCCGTCAAGGAAAATAAATGAGAACATGAACTCTCCTGGAGCACACACAATACAAAAATAAAAAGGAGAAGAAGACTGAGCTTGACATTGGAAATGAACAACCTTGAGATCAACTGTTTGGGCAACATAATGAGGATGATTTTCATCTCGTTTAGCAGAAGAGGCAGTGCAGCGCATCAAATGATTCCTCCAAATCTGTCCTTATCCACAGCGCTGCCCTGGAACCGGGAATGCTGTTATCAGAGATGTCTCATTCATTCATTCATTCATTCATTCATTCATTCATTCATTCATCCATCCATCCATCCATTCTCTCTCCCATCTCCTCCTTTCACCATTCATTTACCTAAGTCTCTTTTAACTGACTACCATGTCCCAGGCACTGTGTTAGGTGCTGAGCATTCAGAAATGATTGGCAGCCCCGGTACAGACAGCTGCTCTACAGAGAGTGAGACAAGCATGCACGCAGAATCACAACAGGAGGTGTTCTCTGCAACAGGCTATCAGAGCAAAAAAGAACAAGGAATAAAACAAGACTCCGTTCAAAGATAAACAGGTGAACCATGTAATTTGTCTGGTTTGATGCGCAATGAGTAAGCACAGAATCAAAAAGGCTCGACATCGCATGGGGATAGCAGAGAAGGCTGGTGGATGAGGGTGGTGGCCCCTGAGCTGCAGAATGGGGCCAGCAGACCAGGCGAAGAAGACGTCCTGCACAGGCAGATCCCCTGGTAAAAGATGAGTTAACAAGAGGGCATACCTCATCGCTTTCCAGGTCAAGGCTACAGATGTGTAGCACACGGGATAGGTAGGTTTCATAAAAGGTTAAAGTGCAGATTAGAAAAGACTGTAAGCATCATCGGCCCCAACCATGTCTTTCACAGATCAGCAATTTCAGGCCCAGAGAGGTTAAGAGGTTTGCCCAAGGCCACACAGCAAACTAAGACCTAGCACTTGGGTTTCCCTAATTTTCTCAGTGCTTCCCGCTGAAAGAGCATATCACAGTAGATGAAGAGTCTTCACATATCCTGATAGAGCAAGTAGTGACACCCCCACTTTACGGAGGAGAAAGCAGGCTTGCAGGAAGCAACTTGCCCAGAATCACACAGTGCAAGTTCTAGGCAAAACCAGCACTAGCTAGCTGGCCAGTGCCTTGTCCCAGGCATCTGAGTGCTTACCATTATGCCACGCTGCCGCCTAGGGGCACCCATAAAGCAAAAGCGCTCAGAAAGGACAAGCTTTTTCTGGGCAGGCAGGCAGGACTGCGCGGGTGGGCTGAGAGGGTGCTGGGAGCAGCCTCCCAGGCGATTTTCATCTACGACTAACCAGCCTGGCCTCCGCAGCTGCCCACACACTTAAAACTTCCTGAACATCCCTCCAGGGCACTCTTGTAAGTTATAGAATCTAACGTTACCAAACTAAAATCGAGCCTTGGAAGTAGGTGCGGCTCTCGCTAAGGGAATCATTTTCCTCCCACCACACGCTGAGCCTATGGAGTGCGGAAGGCTCACCGGTGTCCCTTTGAGATAGTCGGTGGCAACCTGTGGGTTTTCGAGGGGAATCTGTGAATCTTTCAGAGCGTAGGCAAGGTTGGTATCGGCCCTGCAGGTACCATCCACACAAAAGCAGGGACTAGGGAGTTGGGAGGCAGCAAATGAACTGCCCCATCCCATTCATTATTGACCATGTTTATGTGACGTTATACACGGTAAGTCTAACTGTTGGTAGCAATCATCCTTTTGAATAATACATTGTCACACAGCAGATGGAGACTACAGAGCGACCGGAAGGCAGACCAATGGTGCAACCTAGTGGCAAACTAAAAGATGACAACTCCATCTCCCTGTCATCAGAGGCTGGAGATTCGTAAGAGCCCTGCCACTCCTTTTAGGTGTGAAACGGGACACTAGCAAAAGGCCCGTTGATACCCAAGCCTCACACTTTCACTGACATTTTCGTCGCCTTGTTATGTGCCAGGCAGCCAGCGCGCTTCATAGAATTGGTCCTAAATACAAGAACAGACCCCTGTCCCGTGGGGAAGGGAAATGGAACACAAAGACTTAGAGCAGGAGATACTCAACAATTTGTAATCAGATCAAAACTCTTCGGCAATTCTGTTGTTGTTTTTTGTTTTTATTGTTTTTGACAGAGAGAGAGAGAGAGAGAGAGAGATACAGAGACAGAGAACTGAACTAGGGGAGCTCCCAGTTCAGCATATGGGTCCGCATGGGCCGGGGCCGGGATTCGATCCTCGGTCCCCAGTGTTGCAAAGTGAGCGCTTAACCCACTGAGCCCTCCCGGCTTCCCCTCTTCGGCAATTCTGAAGAGTGAATTACGTCCAACGGGGCAGTCCTTGATGGAGACCATTTTAACTGTCTGATGCAGTTGCTCTTCGCTCTTCTGACGCACCTGTAAATACTCCCGTGTTATGTGCAGCTGCATGCTGCGTACACTTTCAGACCCCATGATGCTCCTCCAAGGACCCAACCAGGAGTCTCTGTCCTCCAGGCTCTGTCCTTGCTAATGACTTGGAAATGTAGGCTTTAGAGTGGGGACAAAAAGGGGTCACACACTGAACCTGAGAAGCTCAGGGGAAGCCAGCACGGTGGACCCTGCAAACTCAGAGGCTGAAAGCAACCACAGAGGATGATGGTCTGATCATAAAAATTCCTAAGAGTGGTCCGTGGCGGGGTGTCAGGTCCTGGGCCGATCGCTTCCCTGACCAAGGTCAATCCATTGTGTTTTTTGCATCTCAGCTCAGAATAAACTCCCTTTTCAGAAACCTCAAGGCACAACTGTTGGCCCCAGAGCAGGGGAGTACAGAACCCCTCCTCGTAGTCTTGGTCTCCACATACCATCTCTACGTGCTGTGAGTGTTCACTGTTAATCACCTTCTACCCACCGGTGTACAAGAAGTATCTGTCTCTCCATTTTGCCTTTTTATCCAGTCCCAGAGATCCCCCCTCCTTTGCTTTCTCCCCTCTTAATCTCCCACTGACTGATCTCACAGAACCCTCCTTACATCCCCTCCTTTGACTCCTTTTTTTATTATTAATTGTTAAAAGTATGGGGGTGACATTGGTTCGTAAAAATTTCATAGGTTCCAGGTGTACAAGTCTACATGACATCGTCTATGCATTGCATTGTGTGCTCACCACCCAGAGTCAGCTCTCCTTCCATCACCCTATATGTGATGTCCCCTCTTCTCCTCTGAGCCTAATGTATAAAATAAGCTGCAAAACTGCCATTCTCCGGAGCATTTCCTCAATCTGTTGAGATTTTGCTTCCCGGCAATTGTCAGTGTGGCTCAAATAAACTCATAAAAATTCCCTACAGGTTTGGGTGCTTCTTATGTCGACAAGAGCCGAATGATAAGTCTTTCTACTTTAGGGAACTATGTCATTGAGTTAAAGATAAGGGTAAGTCGTTGATGGAGTAAGAGAAACTGTCAAGCACCCACGATGTACGGACTCAAAATCCATCTCCTCTGCAAGCTGGCAAGGACACCGAAGTACAACCAGAACCCCCTTCCACACTCAGGGCCCAGGCGTCCGGTTTCTATGCAGCTTGCTGCCCAGGGCAGTCATGCACCCCCAACCCCTCTGAGCCTTGTTTGGGACCCGTGGGACTGTCATTTCCCATTTAAGCACCAGAGGGTAGTGTATCCCTCCCTCGCACTTAGGAAAAGAAAGTTGGTTTCGGTTTTGTCTTTCCCAGGCCGCAGTCAGCAAGGTCTTTTAAGTTCCTAGCTTGTGTGCACGCGGCTAGGTCTCGGCATTCCTAAAGCCCCTGAGATGTGAGGCCGTCACGTTTGTATGGAGGCTGGCAGATTTCTGTTTAGGCTGAACAGACATCCTATTTTAAATGGGACAGGAAGCAACGGACAAAAAAACAGCCGTACTGTGCTAAATTCAAGGTGTCAGTAGGCTGACCAGATGTACCATGTGAGACAGGACCACGGTCATTTTCTGTCCCATTTCAAATGATACGTCTGGTCAGCCTGTTTTTTCCCCAGATTTGACCTTATCGTTCTCTCTTCCCCTCATGCTCCTAGTAAGACGGTCCAAATCACCCAGGTGGAGCAACCTGTTTTCTCCCCTGAGGTTCCCTCTCCTGGCCCTTTCTTTCGGCCTCCAGCATTGCTTTCCGAGTTCCCGGACGGACAAACTTAGCGGTTCCGTTAATATTCATCCCTTCGCATTATAATTATTTGTGTTATTTTAAGTAAGATTTCCTAGCAGTCAGAAAATTACCTTTATGTCCTAATTTGTCTTAGGTAGATCTCAAGAGAGACCAGAGGACTCGGATTTTCCTGCGCCCTGTGCCCTGGGGAAGCCCACATGCCCGGGGCTGGCTCGTTCTGGGCCAGTTCTCCTTGTCTCCCCACAGCACGGGAACTGTTCCAGGCGGGGCTGCACCCCTGACCGCTCTGTATCCTCAGTACCTAGCAAAGGGCTTACCTAGCACATGGTCAGTGCCCCAAAATGGTTTGCTGGATGAAGATCAAGCGAAAGAATGCATCAGCCTTGTGAGTCCCTGCCAGGACACACTGCTGGCTTTTGAGGCTTACACGTGGTGGAATGGCTGGTGCCGTAGCAAAGGGACCGGAGTCAGTGAAATGACAGCATCATACCCCATCACGTCCCTCCCCTGCTAACGACCTCCGTGGCTTCCTAACACACTCAAAATGTCACTTCCCGCGGTGACCTATGCGCCCTGCATGACATCCCATCTTATCTCCTGCTGTACTCCCCACCCATCAAACTCCAACCACGCAGCCTCCGTCCACACATATCTGGCCAGTCGGCTCCGGGGCGCAAGGCAGGCCCCTTTCCCTGCTACCCCTGCCTCCTGGTCATCCCATAGCCAGCTCCACGTGCTTTCAGCTCTCAGGTTCAATGTCATGTTTCTGAGAGGCTTGCCTGTCACCCAACTCAAAGTGGACACCCACTACTCTGGATCACGTGAGCCCCTTTTAATGCTCTCTGTAGCATCTGCCTGGGTTTCCGCATGCTGGCTTGTTTGTTGCCTGATTCCCCAACTAGACGGTCAGACCCAGGAGACCTGCTGTATCCCCAGGGCCTAGTACTGAGCCGAGCCCAGAGCCGGACCCTGGGTGCTGAACGAATGCTTCTGAGATGAAGGCCGCGGCGACCCCTGAGCCCGAGCCTCTGCCGCCCCAGCCTGACGCTGCCGTCCCCAGACCCTGCCTGTCAGCCGCAACAACTGACGGGCACAGGCAGCCCTCAAGAGCATGGGCATGGGATCTAGGGGCCCTGGATTTGAATCCAAGTCCCTCCACTTACTAGAGATGACCTCGCACAAGTCACTTCACTGCCCCATGCCTCAGTTTCCTCACCCCACTAAATGGGAGATGAAAATCATACCAACCACCTCACAAGATTACAAATTACATGGCATAACGTAAACATCCCACGTATGTGAGCTGTCATTATGAGTAGTTGATTCTATCAAGAGGACAATGTGTGTGTGTGTCTCCCTAGCAGAGCGCTCTACTCCAAGATAGGAGAGATGGGGACTAGGTCCCCTCCTCCCGGGTGCCCAGTCCCCGGGTGCTACGCTGAGAACCAAGAGATCTTGGATTTGGGGGCCAATGAGCCCCTCCAGCTAGAAGGTGCTCAGTTCTACTTGGACCTGCTTTCATTTTGTCTCCTTTTCATTCAGTACTTTAAGACGCCATTTGCACGGCCTCATATTTTCCAAAAGGAGCTACTTCACAGGAGCGGGCTGGGCCCCTGGGGCAGGAGATACAGTTACACAGAATAACCAGGACAAATGCCTTCCTTCTCGTTCAGGTTCTTTCTGCTCTCCGCACCGCCCAGGAACGTCACTCCACCTGCGGGCCCCGTGGAACCGCGCTCCCCAAGAGGAATGAAATGTACGTGCCTCAGAACTGCCACGGTCACCGCCGATTTCCAGAGAAAAGCGCCTCGATCCATCAAAGCAGCCCCGAGCCAGATGCGTATCAGGGAGGAAGCCCCTCAGCCGGCCTCTCCTGAGGGTCTTCTCCATGGCTGTGGAAAGCAAGCCCACTGATGGAACAAAAGAAAATGAGACGCGAAAAGAAGGACCACGTGCATCAATCGCCGTCCCATGGAGGCCCTTTGCCACCTTCCCCAAACCCAGGGCCAGACAGCGTCTTGGAGTCCTGGCAAATCAGCTTTCCAACCAGCTCCTCCCGAGTGGGAACCAGGAGTGGTGAGAGTCCGTGGGAGCCAGGAAAGCTGAGTGACCACAGCTTCGTGGGTGGCTGTCCCCGCAGTCAGATGGGGCAGCGCCTGCCAGGAGACCATCCAGGCTGGGGCCTGTGCTCTCCTCCCGTGTGTCCATTCCAAGCCGACCGGCAGCGGGCAACACAGCCACCCGTCCAGGAAGACCATCACGAAGAATCCAGCCCGCAAACATGTCCCAGCAGCCTCCACTCTGGCTTCTCCCCTGAAATCACAGTTATTCCTGATCCTAGGAGACAGCACCCGCATTCTGCCGCTCACAGGACTCCCTGGTCTTTGTGGGCACTGATGCTTTAGCTACATTTACAGCCTGCACGTCTCACTGAGCTGCATGGCCATTGACCTTTAACCACAATAAACGGAGGCTTAGAGAGGCTGAGAAAAGCGCCCAAAGGCACTGGGAGGGAGGGGTAGCAGGCGATGAGGCTGGGGATTGAACCTAAGTCCTTGGAACCTCCTCTGCTCCGCCTCCTCTCTGAGCCTCGACCTCACCTAGTGGTCTGTGCTGTGGGGAGAAGGCTGCCCCGTCGTGGGTTTGCCTCGGAGCGTGCGGAGAACATACAGAAAGGATCCCGCCGCTGACACCCAGTCTCACCCCTGTGAGCTCATGAGCATGTCTTTCCTGTTTATTCTGGGCCACTCAGCAGGGCCTCCCTCAGCTCTGCTATAGGATCAGAGAGTGTGTCCCACTGGGAGAAGACGATCCTCACTCATCTACGTATTCCCGCTGTCTGCTGTGCATCAGGGCTCACACACAACCGACCCAGAATCCATGTGTCTGGGACTGAACCGAATTTCCCGGCCCTGCCGTGAACAGGGTGAGGCCAAAACCCGTTTCCTGAAGCTTAGACTAAGCCATAAGGCTCAAGTTTCCTTACAACCGGCCGAAAAATGAACAGAGGAAGCCAGGAAAGACCCTGCCCCCCAAAGCAACCAGGGTGTCCCTTCCCACCGTGGAACTGTGCAGGCTGCCGGGCTACCGTGCAGACACGTTTTCCATCTTTCCTCTCAGAAAGAGAGCGGCTATTAGGGTTTGGCTGGAATCAGGGGCCTCTCCACTTACGTGGTTGTTTGAATGGAAAATTTAGCACAACGCTGCAAGGCCTGTGCAGGTCTCCCCTTGAGCTGGCTGAGCTTGAGTGACTTCCAGAGGTGACATCCTTAGCTGGTGGGTGATAGAAGCGAGTTCACGGTTCTCATGTGCACAACCTCAGCTTCATGCGGGAAGCGTCAGGGCTTTGCACACATGCAGGCACTGGGCTAAGCGCTGTGGGCAAACGAGAGGCCCCTGGGGTTCGGTTGGAAGGTCGCAGCCTAGAGCTGGAGGCTGGCTGTGGACTCTGGCCTTGTCACCTGGCTGGTGCATGCCCTTGGGGCCAGTTCTCTCTGTGACCAAGTGAGGAGAGAGGATTCTAAGACTGGCAGTCACTTGTTTTGTGTCATATGGACCCACTGGAACAGATCATAGTCAAATGACTTCTGTCCTCCACTCTGTTCTGTGGTCCAGCCATGTTTCTGGAAGTGGTGGTAGGAGATACCAAGTGTTTTTGCTGCTGATTTTACAGATGTGAGCGTTCCACCAATAAAGGAGTGTAGAAAAACGGGGACCCTCTGCTACACAGGACGCTTGCTTCCCAGACTGCATCCTCTGACCACTCGTCAGTCGCCTTCTCTTTGCTCAGGTTAACCACACCTGGTTCAGGTTAAACACATCTGGCTCAGGTGAACCAAGGGAGCTCTTTACTCAGACCAAAAAAAACCCAAAAAAATCATTGAGAATAGCAGAGCACACGGTGTAACGAACCACACAACAGTTTGTAAAACAGCTACCGTAGAGTTCCCAGAAGTCCTTAAGCAACATTTTGCAATAATTTAGAATGTGTGTGGACTCGCTCCAGGCCCTTCACCCTGGGGATTGGTAAAGACCCCCGCTGAGCGTGAGGACGGTAGTGCTTGCTGTCTTGCTCCTGTCTAGCTCCTTGTCTTCAGGCAACATGATCGGATAGATGGTTCTGAGATGGCACCTTCTTTGGGACAAACCTGTGATGAAGCAGCCAGGGGTACAAGACACAGCATGTGTGCTGGAGACACCCAGCCCAGGATTTAAATCCAGACTATGTCATTTGAGGTTAAGTTGTGTGGCTCAAGTTGAACCACAGTTGTCTGGTCTATACCATGGGCATGACCACATCCAGCTCGTAGGGCTGGGGAGAGAATTCTAGCTAAAATGCCTAAAGCACTCAACACGTAGACATTCTTAATGTGCAGTGATCATTCTTAGTCTGTTAGCGGAGATGCTGTTCAGGGGCTCAGTCTGCTTAGCTTTGGAGACTCAGAAACCTGATTGTGTCAGCCCATGGAGAGCTTCAGCCACACACCCTGAAACTGAAACACACGTCAAAATGCCAACTCATTCATTTACATGAGAAATCACCACCGTGTGTATTAGTTTCCTGCTGCTGCTGTAACAAATCACCATGAAGTCAGTGGCTTAAAACACCACAGACTTATTCGCTTACAGTTCAGCAAGCCGGAAGTCTGGCGTGTGTCCTGCGGGGCTAAGATCAAGCCCGTGGCAGCTGCACGCCTCACGGAGGCTCTAAGAGCGAAGCGGTTTCCCCGCCTCCCACAGCTCCCACGGGCGGGGGCACTCCTTGGCTTGTGGCCTTCCTCCTCCATCCGCAAAGCCAGCAACACTGTTGAGCCCTCCCTCTGACTCACTCCTCTCCTGGCCTCTTCTTCCACGTGTAAGAACCCTTGTGATCACACTGAGCCCGCGCAGATAAGTGAAGATAATCCCCCACTTTAAGGCCAGCTGATTAGCAACCTTCACTTGCCTTTGCCATGTAATATAACACAGTCCCGGGTTCCAAGGATCGGGACATGGACATTTGGGGGGGAAGTGGAGGCATTATTCTGCCTATGGCACATGGGAACAAGAGCACTAAAGTCCGCATAACCAATACACTATGTCCCTGTAGGCAGGGACAGGAACACAATGGTGTCAGGATTACGCAGTCCCACGTGTCCACCTCCACCACGGACAAGACCCGACCGATGGGCCCAGGTGCCAGTAGGGCTCCTCCCCTGAGGAGAACGGGCTAGTCCTGCAAATAGGTGCCTCTGTGATGCCCTTCTCCAGCCCCCCAACACTGAGTACCCACCACTGATACCAACAGCGATGGCCACCTACTGAGGAACACACTTGTGCTTTAGAGGCTAAGACTACGGTCTCAGGTGGCCGGGTGTCTTCAGGCTTCAACGGCCACATTGTGCTTCTCTTTGGGGATCCATTATGTGTGGGAATTAAGGTTAGATTTTCAAAACGTGAACTTATTTCCAAGTTCTTAGGAAACATCCAATTATGTTCCTCCCACAAGGATTCAATCCTCTGACAACTCCTGAGCCATCCCTGTGGCAAGTACACACCAGAGAAGAAATCGGACGCAGCCCCAACCCTCAAGAGCTCACTCTGTTTGGAGCCAGATAAGGCCCCTGCTACGTGGATAACAGGAGTCATCACCTCCCAAAACCTTCAAGAGGGGCTCGGGGCTTTGGAGGGGAGAGGCATCTATGATTTAGGGGAAGCAGCAAAGAGGACCCAGGGCTGTGACATGGCTATTTCAACACTAATTGAATCACTTGACTGTGGAAGGCTTTGTACTGTGACCCACTTTTATCATGCCCAGGCTTGATTGTGGGCAATTTTCCCTTAATTTTGAATACTTACCCAGAGGAAAAGAACGAGTCATTTGTTCTTATGATCCCACAGTAGGTATGAAACCATATGCTGTGTTCTACAGTTGCCAAAGATTCTTCATCGAATTCTTTAGGTTCTGCATAACGATGAGTATCTATTGTGCTTTTTTTAGGATCGCTAGGTAGGTGTTATCTTTTCAGGTACCAACAACAGCTGGCATTTCCTGGGTGCTTCCTTCTTGCCAGGCACAGCACCTAGCCCCTTCTCCATGTCCAGTCACTCAGTCCTCACAGCAAAGCTAGGACGCACTATTATTATCTTCATTTTGTAATTGAGGTCACTGCAGGTCACGGAGATTAAGTAACATCGCCAAAATCACAGCACCTGTCGAGTCCAGGTTTGAACTCAGCTAGTCCACTGTCATAGCCCATGAGCGTAGGAGTTCTGCAGTTTCGACGTCATTTACGCTTGGCAGGTATTTGCACCACAAGCAGATGAGGCAGTAATCATAATCTTCTTTTACATTGTGGTAAAAGGCTCGTAACATTAAAGATACCACCTTAACCATTTTGAAGCGTACACCTCAGTGGCATTGAGTGCACTCACATTGTTGTGCTACCGTCTCCACCATCCGTCTTCAGAACTCTTTCCACCTCCCAAAACGGAAACTCTGTCCCCATTAAACAGCATTTCCCCATCCTCCCTTCCCCCTCCCTGTCACACTCTGTCTCTATGAACTGAACTCCTCTAGGTCCCTGATACAAGTAGAATCGTGTAATACGTGTCTTTTTGTGTCTGGCTCATCTTGCTTAGCGTAACGTCCTCATGGTTCTTCATGTTGGAGCATGTGTCAGAACACTTGAGTCTACAGAACCAGAGTTCAGCGTGTGTCAGCACGCCCTTCCTTGTTAAGGCTGCATATCCGGTGTGGGTACATACCTTGCTTTGTCTATCTCTTCATCCATGGGTAAGTGCTTGAGTTGTTTTCACCTTTTGGCCATTGGGAACAATGCTGCAATGCACATGAATGTACAAATATCTCTTCAGGACCCTGTTTTCAGCTCTTATTGGATATAGATCCAGAAGTGGAATTGTTGCATTATAGGGTAATTCTGTTTAATTGTTTTAGGAATCACTGCACAGTATCACACAACAGCTGCACCATTTTAGATGCCCACCAACAGTGCACAAGGGCTCCAATGTCCTCGCATCCTTGCCAACACTTGTTATTTGCTGTTGTTTTAATAGCAGCGACTCTGATGGGTGTGAGGTGGCATCTCACGGATTCGATATCTATTTCCTTAGTGACTAGCGATGTCGAGCATCTCCTCATGTGCATGTGGCCCCTGGTAATCATAATCTTCACAGTCTCACCCATCAATAATGGAAATACTGGGGAAGCCGGGATGGCTCAGCGGGTTAAGCGCTCACTTTGCAGCGCCGGGGACCGAGGATCGAATCCCGGCCCCGGCCCGTGCGGACCCATGTGCTGAACTGGGAGCTCCCCCAGTTCGGTTCTCTCTCTGTATCTCTCTCTCTCTCTCTCTCTCTCTCTCTCTCTCTCTCTCTGTCAAAAACAATAAAAACAAAAAAAAAATTTTTTGAAAAAATAAATAAATAATGAATATACTGACTAGACCCCAAAATCTCCTACAGGGCTATTTTGAGGATGAAATGAGAAAGTAGACAAGGAAAAACTAGTATGGCACATGGCAAAGTGTGGGTATGCAGTACACAGTAATGCTGTTACCCATCGACACAACAGTGCTACACAACAAATCACCCGAACTCAGCCGCTTACAAGACACGCATTTACTACTGCTCATGGTCTTCTGGGCTGGCTGATGGTTCTGGTCTTGACTGGGCTCACTCATGCAGCTATACAGCCAGCTGCAGCGTGGCCAGGCAACTCGACTGGCTCAGGCTGGGCTCGTTCACACATTTGGAGCCGGACTGGTTCTAGACTGGTCTACGCTTCAGCTGGGATGACTCAGCTCTTCCCCACATGTCTCTCACCTCCCTCCAGTAGTTCGGCCCAGGCTTGGCCCCTCTGCCTCCTCTCTCCTCCATGCAGTCGATCGCCCCACACACCACTTCTGGGAACACAGTCCTTGAGTACCAATCTGCTATCACTCCTGTCTTCTGAACACCAGGATGCTTCCGTGAGGCCTACAGCACCAAATCCAAATGCAAGCCCTGAAATCTAAGGCTTGTCACAACTTCCATCGTTTTGTCTGTTTCTAGTCTCGTCTCCTGAATAACCACTTCAAAGCAGCCTTAATTGGTTGGAAGAAACCTGTTCTGGCACCTAGAGTACCAAGATCACATGATCTGGGGGTGGGGTAGCAGGGAGACTGTGTGATCACTTGACTGGGGTTCAAATTCAGGCTCCACCCCTTTCTAGCCGGGTGCCCTCCACAGGTTATTCACAGTGCTTTCCCCACTTCCTTCAGTCATGGAGGGAGATCGGAGCAGTCCTTTCCTCTGAGGGTCGTTCACCGAGTTCACCTACACAAAACACTCAGCACAGACCCCAGCGTGGTGAGTGTTCAGTGAAGTAATCCTGACAGAGAGCAGCTAGCAACGAAAATGATAAAAGTGGCCAGTGGTCAATGACCCTCTCTACACAGCACAGGAGACACCCAGAAGGGGGGAGGGGTAGGAAAGACAGTGGATTAGGGCCGGCCTCTTCCTTCTCTTCGTACACTATACACACTCCATGCCAGGGTACAGCACTCTTAGCATACTTTTCTTTCCAGATCTTTCTTCCCTGCTGGACTGTGATCTCCATGCGGATAGCAGCTGTCTTATTCAGCCCGTGGAAGGAAAGAAGAGCTGTCAGGGATGAGAAGGGGTGCGTGAACTTGACGTTAGCTCCAGAGAGTAAAAATCAAAAGGGTGGTTGTTATAGGGTGGTGGGTGGGGGGCTAAGACAACCCATCTTCAGCAAGCCTGCCCTCCTGTCCTAAGACTTCAGTGTTTTTTTCCGCCTGGCCTTGCTTCAAAGGGCCTTTCAGAAGGGCTTGGATCTATTCTCAGCCAGAACTTCCCCTCTCAGTTCCCTCCTTTGCATTGTTTATTTACATGTCTCCCCTCCTAGATTTTAGACTCTATTAAGAGCTATTAAGATAATTTTCCTTCATCCTTGTAACTGCAATAAATAAAAATGAAAAAACTAAGTACAAGAAAACAAGACATGTTGGTATATAACTCAACGTAAGGAAAAGCTTGCAAATTGCGGACGCTTTCAAGAGAAGAAAGGGCACATCCCCTGCATTGGAGGTTTGCAAACAGGCGCTGCAACCACCTATGGGGAAAGCAGAGGTGAAGTTTGTGGGCACTGGAGGGCTTTTCTGGGCTCTTCCAAGCAAAATCTTCAGAATGCCAGGGTGACTACGTTCTTCTTTGATATTCCAGTCTCTTACGTCTGCACAGAGGGGAACAAGACCTTGGAGGCAGCCATCCCGAGACATAGGGCCCTCGGCCTTGTAGCTCCCTGGTCACTGGACATTGCCTTGTGTGAGCCTGGCTGACCCACTTCCGGGATGCACTCCCTAAGGCCAGCTCCACAGAAATGCCAGGTATGCAATCTCTTAATTGGGTCCTTGGCAGAGAATGAGGATGATTCATTGGCTCCACCGCTCAAGCCCACATGCAAGCAAGCAAGGTTAGAAAGAGTTCCCGGCCAGAGCAGAGAATGCCAATTTCCACTTGGCAGGGCGGCAGGCATTTCAGAGCAGATTACAGGGCAATTCTAACCAGCCGTCACAAGGGCCGAGTGTTGTTCTAACCAGTTGCCCCTGTGTGAACCCTCCTCTCCAGCCAGGCCAGTCTGTCCTGTCCCCTGACCACGTGCTTACTTCTGCCTCCCTCCCCCATGTACACACTGTGCACGCCCCCGAAATGCATGCACTCCCCACTGCTAACAGCCCCCCTTTATCCACTGCGGCCTCCAAGGCTGAAGGTCATTTCGTTTCTGAAACCTCCACAGACCCCCTGACCATGGGGATCTCAGCAACTGTAGTACCACCTCCTGGCTACTGGAATAGTAACAACTGTCATGTTTGACGCGCTTACTGTGTGCCCAGAACACAGTAGGCAACTGTATACACTGTGCTGATCCCCAGAACATTGCTGCAAGGAAGGAAAGTCTTCCCACTTTAAAGATGAGGCAATGGAGCTTTTAATCTGTTTGCTAAAGCAAGTGCATGACAAAACCGGAGCTTCCTGCCTCTGAATCCCACATGCTTTCTGTGCAAAAATCAAACGTAATTTTTTTTTCTTATGGGCTCCCCTCGACATTGGGAGATGCCCTGTGTTCCTTGTAGCCGTGAACTTGATCTGGCAGTTCTATGTCCCCCAACATATTTGCCATGAGATACAAGCAAAATTCCTTCCAATAAAATTTGCCTTGTGCCTGATCTATTTCAGAGTGGATTCCTGTCGCTTGCCATCACCAAGAGTCCTAGGAAATAGTTTGGAAATTTATATCTCACTGTATAACCGTAGGTGTTGGAGTGAGTGTGGGCCTCAAAGGGTCGCCTACAGCAGGAACTAAGCTAACCCCTGGGCAGCCTCAGACATAGCGACCGCCTGTGACTACGTGTCTGCGAATTTCCATCTCAGGCATGTGAATGATTTGGGCAACGGAATTTTCCCAAACTCTTTTTGGGAGAGATAAGGTATCAAGATGTATATTTAAAAAGCACATTCTACAAAAACTCCCAGGGCGGCCGGACAATAAGGGAAAATTATTTTAGTGCTGTTTCAACGGGGAGCCATCCAATTAGCCAGAAATTGTCCCTCCGGTTGCTCCCTCGTCCCTCCCTGCACAGCCCCACCCCTGCACCTGCTTCAAACTGCGCTGTTGAGCCCTGTAGTTAAGAATCTTGGGGTGTTGTTTCTGTGATGCACAGCTTGGTACGTGACATCCGGTGGGGCCGGTACTGGTGTGGCATAAACACCTTGGAGCTGCTGGAGCAAAAGACCACAACAAACCCCAAGGCCTGCAGGGGCCTAGGGGGAGGGGGCGGGGGGCAGATGAATGATCAACAGCCACGCAAGCTCGGTGCTGATGGCGGCCTCCAGCTTCCATGTTGGGGAGACCAAGGGCAGAATGGGGGAGCCCAAGAGCTTTTCCCACTCCGAAGGCAGCCGTGCCCGGTCTGCCCAGCTGTTGCCAGCTGCGATATTGTGATTTCTCATAAGAAATATATACTTGGTCTTCATCCGCTTCTGGCCTGGAGCTCCTAAAACTCCTGGCATTGCCTCCGTGGTGAGAGGAGAAAGGTCTTTTGTTCTGTGACTGGGATGACTTTTGGAAAGCACCTCAGGATGGAGGCTGGGTGCCAGGAGCACCAATCTTGTGATTAGAGGGTTGGAACTGTTAGTAACCTGCACCCCATGACTTGCCCCAACCCACTCCCAGCCTCCCAACCTCCAAGGAGGGAAGAGGGGCTGGAGGTTGAATTGATCACCGATGGCCAACGGTGTAATCAATCATGACTGTGCAATGAGCCTCCATAAAAACCCAAAAGGACAGCTGGGAGAGCTTCCAGGTTGGTGACCACATGGGCATTTGGGGGCATCTTTCCCCTGGAGAGGACAGGACGCTCTGTGCCCTTTCCCCACCACCTGTAGGGTCAGACGCTCTGGGTAGACAGGTGTCAGAACTGAGTTGGCTTGTAGGACACCCAGTTGACATCCAGATCAATTGCTTGTGGGTGGTGTGGGGGAATCCCCCGGCAGCATCTCAGCTGATGGAAATCCCCCTGATGAGATACATGTACAAGGTCATGGGGACGACACACCTTTGCCCGTGTCCCTGCAAGTCATTGCCTTGTTAACCTCCCTAACCCGAGACTCTTCAATATTCCCAATTGCTTCTTGGACTCACGTCCGATCTTCTGAACAGAGAGCATAATGTTCTTTCCCTTCCACTGTGCTTCCTCCAAGGTCATTCTGGGAGCTTTGAAATTTGACACATTCATTTACCTACTTGTCCTGAGCACCCACTACACAGGGTGTGGCATTCAGCTCTGGGGATATGAGTCAAATCAGACCCAGGCTCTGCTTGAGAAGCTTCAATAGTCAATTGTATAATATGTGTCAACTTGGCTTGGCCATGGTGCTTAGATATTTGGTCACACACCAGTATAGATGTTGCTATGCAGGTATTTTTTAGATGTGACTAACATTTAAATCAGGGGACTTTGAATAAAGTAGATGACCCTCCATAATGTGGGTGGCCTTGTCCAATCTGTTGAAGGCTTTAAGAGAAAAGACTGAGGTTCCTGGAGGGAGAGAATTCTCTGCCCCTGGACTGCCTTTGGACCCAAGCTGCAATGTCAGTTCTTCCCAAGGTCCCCAGCCTTCCATTCTGTCCTGCAGATTTGCAGATTCTGGACTTGCCAGTCTTCACAACCACATGAGTCAGTTTCTTAGACCGGGGGTGGCGAACCTATGGCACACGTGCCCAAAGTGGCACGCAGAGCAATTATTTTGGCGTGCGGAGCTGTGAATACCATTTAAAAAATTATTGTTTATGCTCTTATAGACATAAAAATAGTCGATACCTCTATCTCACTCGATGGGTTGGCACGCGAATCGAGCGAGTATACTCTTATTTCATAAACTTTGGCACTCAACCGCCAAAAGGTTCGCCACCTCTGTCTTAGACTCTCTCTCTTTCTCACATTCATACACACACACACACACACACACACACACACACACACACACACACACCCTATTGGTTCTGTTTCTGTAGAGAACCATAACTAACACAGGAACTCATAGTCTCATGGGAAATATACCGGCTATGACTTTCTTTCATCACAGTAAATTCAAATGTGATATGAGGGCACAGGGAAATGAGGGAAAGGGTAATTTCTCCCCAGACTCATAAGCAACATTTTGTATATTTGTGCTATATGCATTTGGGGGGGGGAAGGCATCAACAAATTTTGGACCTCACCCCCAAAAAAGGACAAGGACCACTCAATGTCCTGATCTTGGATGGCCCTGACATTCTATAGTCCAGTGGGACATGAAGCATTTCTATGGTTTGTTTTCCTCTCATCAACCAGGGCCTAGCAAACTTTGGGTGCTCGTTCCAAATGAAACCACCGAAGAATGGTAGAATCTGATATTCATGGGTTCAAATTCTGTCTCTGCCATTTACCAACTCAATGACTTAACCTCCCTGGGCCTCAATTCCTTCATCCATAAAATGGAGAAATACCATGTCAGGGAGAAATGTGATGGATAGGCACAGTGCCCAATGCAGAGCAGGTGCTCCGAAAATGTCCCTGGACTTGTTTATTCATCCAGATGCACCCAGCTCCTGAGCAGCCACCAACGAATGCGAAGATGTTTACCTTTCAGTCTTGTATGCACTTACCCACTGACTGGGTTTGCACCCAACCACAAGGAGAGAAACAACGCACCTACTCCTATGAATCCAAACTCCTAAGATGGGACCACTATGGTCCCCCTGCAGAGGCAGCCTTGCTTTTCTTGGCTGCCAGTTGGTGGAAACTGTATCTCCCTCAAAGAACTGTCCAAACGCCAGGATTTACCAGGTCTCTCTGTTCTCAACTCCAGCAGGCAGAAAAGCCCGGAGCCTGGAGTTTGCCTCTGGAGCTGGAGAGGCCGGCCATCCAGTTCTGCCCAACAGCACCCTGCCCTTCAGGCTCTGCCATGCCCAGGATCAAACCAGGCACCTCGCATAAACTGGGCACCTCGCAGTTTGCAAGGATTTGATGATTGAAGTCAAACAAAGCTGGGGCTCGCTATCTTGCAGGGACTGTAAGCAGGTTGTATTATTACTTTTTATTATTATTACCCTAACTCTTGCAGGGAAAGGTGGTCACTGGAGTCCTTGCTATAAATGTCCCCTTTGCCTAACCTCCTTTGGACTGCCACCAAGAGAGCCCTGGCAAGTTCAATGCCTTTGGGAAGTGTGCTTCTCACTTTACATCTTGGGTCACTGAGCTGGGCAGGCGGGCAGCACTCCTCCCCTTTCCAGATGAGCCATCTGAGGCCAAAGAGGTGACGCCACTTGCCCAGTGGGGCACGGCTGGGAAGCAAGGGAAGTCGACCACTCCCTATTGTTCCTGCGCCATCTCACTGACTGCATGAGGGTCAGAAGGTTGACATGGCAGCCAAGAGCTTCTTGGCAAGAGCATCTTGGTCAGGGGGTCACAGAGCAGAAGGACGCATGGGAACTTTGTCCCTCATTATGTCCTGTTGAACCTGGCCCTCCCTCTCCCGGCAAAGTCAACTGCCAGCAGCGTTCTTGCCCTTGGGTGGTCATGAGGCATTCTGACTTCTAATTTGGGCTGATTACTTTGGACAAGTTGACCAGTCTCTCTATTCTCATCTTCCCATTTATGAGTCTGGGATAATAATAGCTTCCTCTCTTTGGGAAAAATTTCAATGGCTTTTTTTTTTTTGAACAGGGTTGGTTACATCATTTGTTCCCCTGCATTCGCTTTGTTTGGGTAGGCAGGAAATTATGTGCTGCCAGCAGCCAGTAATCACTAATCACACTGACAATTCGTAACAAATGGACCGCCAAATGCATTTCAAGACTAGATCCCTACTTCCTAATGAGATGTTCTCCTGGGTGGGTTGGAGCTGAGGGTCAGGCACTGCAGGGCTGTGGTTAGAAGCCGGACTACAATAGAAAGCCCTTGACTGACAGAGCCTCAGGCGAGGCTGGCAGATGCTGGTGAAGTCATGTCACCTAAGTCTATGACTCTTCCACCATAAAATGAGGCCACTGAACTACAAGACCCAGGGTCCTCTTCTTCAGTGAAGCTGCTCTGAATCCACCTTCGATAATCATTTAATAAAAATAGTTCTGTCGCCCTGGTCCCTCCCAACCTTCATCTTTCCCCAGCTCCACCCACAGTCCACTCAGCTACCAACAAAAATCTGATCGTCTCACTCTGGGTAAGAGTCTTCTGATAGCTGAGGAACAGGCCTGAAAATCACGATATAATATGCAGTCATTTAAAATGATGTATAAATTGAAAAATAAAATTAAATGTAAAAAAAGGATAAATAAATAAAATGTGTAAAAAGAGCTTTCAATAACATGGGGGGCGGAGTTTATGTTAGGTGAGAAAGGCAGGAGACAAAATTATGCAATAACATCTCAATAATTAAAAATGCGTAAGACAAAGAAAGACTAGAAGGAAATATTATAAGGTGTTAACAGTAGTGAATCATCTCAGCCTACCTACTATGTGCTAGAGCTGAGATTCCAACCCAGGTCCCTGAGTGGAGAGAAACAGTGTGTGATAATTAATGTCAAATACTTTGCAGAGGGGAAGCTGAGATGGCTCAGCAAGTTAGGCACTTGCTTTGGGGCCCCCGGGGGCCAAGGATTGAGGAGACCGAGGATCGAGTCCCAGCCCCGGCCCGTGTGGACCCACATGCTGAACTGGGGTGTGCTTCCCACGTGGGAGGCCCCCAGTTTGGTTCTCACCCCCAGTTCAGCCCCTGGCTCAAGGAGGTATGTCTCCCATGCAGAAGGCCCCCAACCCAGTTCCTGCCCTGCGTGGCCCCCGCCCACCTGTGTGGAATGAAACCATGTCGATAACTGATGATGTACAAACATGGAGACGACTTTGGGCCCTCCCCCTTCTCTCTGTCTGTCAAAAACAATAAAAAATAAATCTTAAAAAAAATATTTTGAGGAGTTTAAAGACAAAAGAGTATTGGGAATTGTGGTGTGGGCCAAAAGGGTCTATTTAGAGACGTTGTCACTCATCTGCCATGTCCTTTACTAGGGATTATAATCGAACAAATGAGTGAATGCATTCTTTTTTATCATTCACTTCATTCCTTTCCTTTAGCAAAATGTGTGCACATATTAAGAACACTGGTTTCATTCATCCCCCAGCCTCAGCCTCCAAATACCTGAAGCTAAGCGACAAATCTTTGCTACCTTAAGCAGTGAATGTTCTTATTTCTTCCACTACATCACCACTAGAGGTCCTATTATAGATTATTAAATAGCTAAATTCCTTGATGGTTCAGACAAAAACCATGTCCTTTTTCTCTGGGCTGGACCACTGTCTTTGAAATGACACTTTCTTTAAACAGATAGGTCATGTATCCTGGTCTTAGCAGCTCAGGAATCCCAAGATGCTCCTGTGGGCCAAACCTAACAATCTCCTCTTTCACAAATCGCCCGGGGTTTCTGGACACGGCCCTAATAACCACTCCCTCACTGATTGCAGACACATCACCCGGGCTGAGGCTCACTCTTTGGAACACAGCACGTAATATGAGCTAGATAATTATAGACCCAAGAGGTAGGTAAAAATCACTGCATGTATTATGTTCTTAAAGAAAAGGATCAGCTATAAACAAAAACGACCCTGTTTCATGAGATGATGAGGTACAAGGCCTTGACTCTAAGAACACAACTCCACCTAAATGACTGAGGAGGAACCATTCACTCGGGTTCACTGGTTCTCCATGGGGCAAATCTCTGAAACCATTTTTAAAAATGTGTGGAGAGGTATCAGTGTTGTTATGATCATGGCATTCTGCTTGGAGTTGGGAGAATAGGATTCAAATCTCAAGCTATTATAGATCTTCCGTGGGTTTTTTGCAAGTTCCAAAGCCACCTTAATCTTCATTGTTACTAACCAAAAATAAAAATAAATGTAGCTAACAGATATAGCACATAACGGACACTCTAGAAAATGTGAGTGGGATATAAAATTCACATAGAAGGGAAAAAATCAATAGCACTTCTTAAATAGGTAGATCTTTCCAATACAGGACTCACGAGAGCACCGTGTCACCTATCACTGTAGACTGTTAGTGCTGAGTGCGACCTCCAGGCTCATAACTCTAGAACCCGGAGCCACGTGCCTCGGGGGCTCCCCACTTACACAGCCTTCACGTGTGAGGTGAATGTCTGGAGTCTTTGCCTCCCTCATATCCACAGTCCCATCTCATGGTAACAATAACCCCATTTTCTTCCCATAAACCACCCTGTTCCACTCTCCACATAGTTCAGGTAGGACCAACCTGTCCCATGATACAGTGGCAGCCATATGGACAATCCAGTGTCCGTCCCACTACCCACAGGATGGCATCAGGCCCAGAACCGTGAGAGTTGTTCTCTTCACGTCGGGGCTGCTCAGCTGGTGGCGTGTCAGCCTGCATTGATGGACACGTTCGCAGTCACCTGGGGAGACCCTTCCTGAAAAGAGCCAACAGCCCAGAGAGCAGTGGCAAGAGATAGAAAGACAGGCTCCTGGTGGCATCCTCGGGCTCCTGGACCAGCCATGCCTAAAGCTATAGCTTGTTCAAAACTTTTGAGGACCAGGAGCCATTACATTGCCTTTGGCATAGGCCAGTTTGAGCTGAGTTCCTATCATCTGTGACCACAAAAGAATCCTGCCCAATACAAGAGGTTTCATGAATTCCTTGAAGAAGTATGTAAATTTTATATACATATTCATAGGTATATTTTTCTAGAGAGAGGATCAGCTTTACTGATGGGTCCCTGAATTCAAATAATTAAAACTGGCCATTCTAATCCAATGCTCACATGTTACAGATGAGAATGCCAAGACCTAAGACACAACAGAATACCTTGTCTCAGGTCACACAACAAAGTGTAAATGGAGGAGGTCATTGGGAGGACATGACCACTGGTTGACCCACAAGCTGGACCCAGGAACCAGAAGGCTCTTCATCCCCTCTGCTGGTCCTTGGAATGTGCCTATCACTTGCCTTCCTCACACTAGGAGCTACCCAGGGACACAGCCTTGAGACAGTAAGGTTGAGACCAGTGGGATGGTATAGGTGACTGAACGGGACCATACCCTATTAAGGCCTCTAATGAACTTTTAAGATTCTGATTGGGCAAGTGTGGAGATCTGCCAGTCTTACAGCTGCCCAAGACAAGCTTTCCCTTTCTTCGTAAACCTACCTCCTACCAATCTGCAATCCTTACCCTCTGTGTACAGGGCCAATTTGTGAACCAACATTTTGTGATAGAACACGAACCAGAACTCAGTTCTGCTGACTCATCCTCACCCGGTGTCTCCCACCTCACCAGCAGAGCCCACCTCTGGCCACTCAGAGCCACCAGGGAGCTGCTAGCCATCACCATGTACAGGCTGTCCCCTAGGCCAAGTAAGTCAAGATGTTGAGCAGCGAGGACTTCAGCACTGATATTTTACAAAGATCCCTGAAGATGCTAAGGTGCAGTTAAGATGAGGTTCCCTGCTTTACACCATGAAAACAATGATGAAAGAATGCATACAACCCAATCTGTCCAATATTTATTTATACGCATGAAATAAATACTTTACTACCATAAAAACGAACATCTTACCCTACGCAGGCACTGTGCTAGATGTTGAGGTGCAAAATTGAAAAAGACATAGGAGCTGCCCTGAAAAATACTTCCCCTTTTGTGTAAAAGAAAATAAGAAGCACCAGTCAGTAAAGGGCTACTTTTCATCTGCAAAATAGAATTCTTGGCAGCCCTGCCTTCAAATTCTCAGCCACCTAACTCCCTCTTGGTCTTTCAAGTTCAGTAAACAGGTCCTTTAGAAGATACCGTGGAGTGTTTACATCTGTTTGGAACAGTCCTATTTAGGGAATGTATGGAATTTGAGTATATTTACAAAAATTCTCCTCAAAGGTAGTTTTTGTGTGATTGAACTTAAATTGCTGTCAGCACAAAATAAGCTACTATATCAACAACATGCTTTCGGTAAGCCTCATGGTAACCATAAAGCAGAAATCTACAGTAGATTCACAAAAGATAACAATAAAGAGAAGGGAATCAAAACATACCACGCTGGAAAATCATCAAATCGCAAAGGAAGACAGCAAGAGAGGAAGAAAGAACAAAGGAAATACAAAACAGCTAGAAAACAATGAGACGACACTAATAAGTCCTTACCTGTCAATAATTACTCTCAATGCAAATAAATTGAATTCTCCAATCAAAGGATATAGAGTGGCTGGATTAAAACACAAGACCCAAAGATTTGCTGCCTACAAGAGACTCACTTCAGCGTTAGGACACATATAGGTTCAAAATGAAGGGATAGAAAAAGATATTGGATGCAAGTGGAAATCAAAAGAGAGCAAGGATAATTATATTCATATCATATAAAATAAGACTTTAAGCTAAAAATAGTAACAAGAGACAAAAAAGGTCATTATACAATGATAAAGGAGTCAATACATCAAGAAGATATAACAAAACATATTTTGTGTCAAATCAACACATTGTATACTTTAAACTTACGAAGAGTATGTCAATTATATGTCAATAAAGCTAGAAAACATTTAATTTTTTAATTTCCTTTAAAGAACGCAGTCTATAGATAAATTTGCCTCCTTCCCATATTTTTTCTAGAGACACCTACTAACTTTCCCTAGTTTTTTATTTACATAATTCTGTATGAACTGTCCCACCCTGCTTCCACTCTATTCTGATCCCATTCGTGGCTACCATATGGGAAGTGCAGATGTAGGGCATTTCCATGATTGCAGAAAATTCCATTGCACAATGCTGACCATGAAGGAAGCAAAAGAACAAGAGAAAAAGAGGAGTGGTCTATCTCAGAGTCAAGTAGGGCTCGATTTGCCAATCTAGCACCTGGGGGTGGGAGAGAAGTGGAGAAGCAGGAAGGAGAGAATGAAAACCAATCTACATGATTCAACAAACAGTGAAGCCTCCCAGTGATAAAGCCCAGCCTAATCTGTGCTTCCGGCTCTGATCAAGAAATGCATGTCATCCTCTCAAAGTGACACAGAGGTGGGACAGAGGAGCAAAAGATCCCGTCTGCTTTCAAGGTGTGCATGTGAGACTCCGATTAACCAAAAAATCATTTCTTTTTTTCAAAGAAGTGACCATAGCCTGGAGTAAGTGCACTTGCTACCCAGAATAAGTGTGAAATCCAAGAGGACTGATGGACCCATTTAGGTTCAGGTGCCCACTTTGGATCAGTCGTTCTAGTGGAGGTTGTAAGAATATGGCAGCAGAAGGCATGGCTGCATGATTGGAGCATGACTGTCACTTATGGACATCCCACTCTAGGCAGACAGAAAGGCAGGGATCCACAACACTGCGAGGGGACCCTTCACTTCACTTCTCACTGCCTTTAGCCAGTCTTGGCTTGCTTGTTCCTGGTTGTTGAGATTTTTCAAGGACAAGGATCCTGTTTCCTCCACTGTGCCCAGCACAGTGTTCCCCAAACAGTTTCTTCTTGCTTCTCAACAACTATTTAACTGGATGATAGTAGATGTCATTTACTGAGCCCTACCTTGGGCCAGGGACAATGCTACAGGCTCCGTATGTGTTACCTCACTTAAGGAGGATAGCAACCTTAGGTAATAGATTCTATTCACCCTGCTTTTCAGATGAAGAAATTGAGTCTCATCGAGGTCAAGTAACTTGCTCAAGGTGACACAACCAGTAAGTGCTGGATGTGGAATTCAAAATTCCCATGGATATGACTTTCATGATGCTAAATATTTAAAAATGAATGAGTGAATGCTATCGCAATAGATTTGCTGAAATACCAAAAAAATACTCACAAAATGATTACTTAAAATTGATTCTACTTAAAAGGAGGTACATAGGAGGCCACATTCAAGATGACTTTTGAGTACTACAATTGATGTCTGTTTTCTGTGAAGACAAAGCCACATTCATACAATATTTAAGGAGCAAAAATGTGGGCTATCACATGCTTAATAACGATATCCTAAATGGAGACAATAAAATTATCAATAAAGTTGCCTGCCGGCCTTTTCTTGGCAAAGCCAGCCTGACCTTAGGCCTTTACTTGTTTTTACTATGCTGTTGACCTCTGAATGGCAATAACTTACAGTTTGTAAGTGACATACAATTAGCATCCAGCATGTGCTGTAGCTTATTCTTTGTTGTTGTTGGAGCCAAGAGCTAAACAGTAAAAGGTAAATCTACCTTCCTCAATTCTTTATGTTCTAATTCAAATGCTGTCCGAGTTTTTGCCTCCTCTCAATACCTTCCAACAAGCGGTCTACATTCTAGCCTGCTTGCCAGTCCTGGAACAGGTACTGCACATTCCTTCTTCATACCCTAGCTCATTGCTCCAGGAGAGGTATTGCAAGCCAATGAAAGAGGCAGAAAATACATCTAGAGCACACAAATAGTAGAGAAATAGAGCAGCAGAGCAGAACCCACAGCCTCTCTCTGGGTGACGAGGAAAGTAGACGGATCACTTTGGGGGTGCTTTGGAGAGCACGCGGGACAGCAGCAAAGCTTCTCAGCAAGAATACGTTATTGCTGAGACAGGAAAATAGGGGGTCCCCCAAACTGATATCCTCACACACAACTGATGGAAGCGTGAACGGATGGAAACATCAATACAAATCACAGTTTGTAAATGTACAGCGCCTTTGACCCAACAATTCCACTGCTAGAGACACACTCTATGGATAGAACCTAATAAGTACACACAGATGATACTCATTTGTTTGTTAACAGCACAAAAGTATAAATAAAGAAAAGTAGAAAAGAAACAGGGAAAACAAACTGAGTTTTCATCTTTAAAGGCCTGATTATATGAATTATGGTAGATCCACAGAACATATTATAAAGCTGTTAAAAAAATCAGTTTAATCTATATATGCTAATTCTTTCATTAAAAAAGAAAAACAAAAACTATGTGCTGTGTGTCCATCCTGTCCTTGGCACTGGAGATGTAGCAGAAAATGAGACATGCATGGTTCCCCTCTCAAAGAGAAAGAGGGGTGGGAGACAGTTACCAAGCCCACACATAAATAAGATGATCTTGGGGAGCAATAAATGCTACGTGATGACACAACAGGGTGATGCGCTGCTAAAGGGAGCTGGGAGAGGGCTTGCTGGGTGTCTATGGAAGACCTCTTTGAGGGAGCCATGTGAGAGCTGAGACCTGAATGACCAGGAGGAGCCAACCCCTGCTTAAAGAATATCAAGACGTAGAGGAACAACATTTTAGGGATAGTCAACAGCAAGAGCAAAAGCCATGAGGTGGAAATGAGCTTGGCTTCTTCAAGGGAAGGACCAAATGCCAGCGGGGCTGGAGCTGAGTGAGTGTGGTTAACAGTGGGAGAAGATGAGTTTGGGAAAATACCGGAGACCCGTGTTTCTTCTGTTGCATGTCTTATACTTGTGTCCTTGGCTTCTCCATCAGTAAAACGGAGTTACCAGTCATTGACAGCTTTTATCTCCTAGAATCTCTACAGGAAATCTGTGCAACAGGCTGGACAGGCATTATTATTCCTCACTTTACAGGTGAGGATATGACTCAAAATGTTTAGTGAGTGTGCCTCCAAATCACACGTTTTGTAGTCAGCAGAATCAGGACTCAAGTTCAGGTCTCCTGATGACTATCACAATGTACTTTCCATCTTACAGAAGTCTCTTCCACCCCATTTGTGAAGTTCAATAACAGCAACCCTAGTTCTGAAGAGAGTCTTTATAACCCAGTTCTTTTTAAGAGGGATTTAACTCCCAGGATGTAGATAAATTGAGTCTTTCAGTGTGCAGCTTAAAGCCACCATGGGTTTTATTTTTGGTATAATTTGTTGCTTATCTATTTACGTCTCCTACAAAATGTGAGGGGCCAATGTGGTGAAACTGTCCAAGGTGCAGAACTTGGGTAGGCATGGAAGTTAGGGGTGAAATGTATAGTGAGGGATACCAGCAGTGCCCACTGTATGTACCTAAGGTCACAGTTTGTGAATTGTGGGACTGGGATTTGAACTGGTGCTCTTTCCAATAACTGGGATAGTGCACCTGGCACATGATAATGGCCCAAAGAGCTTTAACTGCTGTTATTGTATCACATACAGTGTTATTAGAAGGGTCTCTCCCTAACCATCCAGTCTGACAGCAGAGTCCACCCTAAGGTCCACAGGATTAAAAAGAGCAGGTTGGGGGAATACCAATTGATTCCCATGCCATGAAACCTCCCTGCCTAATTTACACAGAAGCCGGGCAGTCTCGCTCCATTTCTCAGAAGAACCTGCTGGGGACTAGGAGATTAATCAGACTTCATTAATCCTGCAAACTAAACCATAGCGTGTTCACCAGTGCACTCAGGCATTATCATCAATCACCTGAATGAAGGCTCACCTGTCTGAGCAGAGGCACAGGCTGCCCTGGAGCCCCGGGGGCAGAAGGTCACGACACCCATGGCTTCCTGGTGGCTCCCCTGCTTTCTGAGCCTCCTGTGACCCATGGGACCAGCTGCGCAACACTCCAGTTTGATCATTAACAGGGTCATGTCATTAGCCCACCAGTTCTGAAGGAGTTCTAGGGCTCCATATTTTCGCTAGGAATTAGTAAAGACTAAGCTACGTTCAGAGAAGATTAGATATTTGAGAGGCATTGATTAGCTTCTTAAGTCAAAACCTGAATAGGCCTGAGAAGTCCTGAAAGGATTAGTCATGTGTCCAAGGTCACACAAGTCATTAATGCCAGATCTGCGACTCCTGAGTCTCAGTCTAGTGCTCTTTCCATTCCAATTCATCTGCCTAAGGGCTTGGGGTAGATTAGAATACATTAAAAAATATTTATTCCCCCCTGGGACCAGCATACTCCTTTCCTTGGTCTTGGTCACATGATTTCCTTTGGCCATGGAATAGAAGCAGATCAGCTGCAAGCCGAGGCTGAAATGCACTTTAGCTCAGCTGGGCACGCTCTGCCTTTGGCATGAGTAGACTGAACCTTGACAAGTTCTTGAGTCCAAGAATGAGACTCGGGCAGCAAGCAGAACCCGGCCCAGCCTGCAGCATAGAGACACCCAGGCCTGTTCAGCCGAGATCAGTGTGTCCCCACTGATGCACAGACGCAGGAGTGAAGTAGATGCCCATCTCTCACGTTTTTGTGCCTGCACATTATGCAGCAGTATTCGCCTGATTCCAGGCATATCCTGCAAACGAATGTACAATCCCTGGGATTCAGAAGTATGCACGAGAAGGACCCTCAGCTTCAGCAGAGTTCATCTGAATCTTGGTTTGGGGAGTTGGTTACTTCGGGACCTCGGGACATTAAAACTCCCCAAGACACAATTTCTTAAACTCCAAAATGAAGGTAAATACTTACCTTATAGGGGAATACTTACCTATAGGGGAATTCTATGGACTGAATTATGACTCCGCCCACCCCCCAAAAAAAACTGAAGCCCTAACCCCACAGTGTGTGTTTGTAGATGGAGCCTATAAGGAGGTAATTAAGTTTAAATAAGGTCTCAAAGGTAGGGCCTGGTCTGATAGGATTGGAGTCCTTATAACAGACACCAAAGTGCTCAGTTGCATGCGTTCTCTCTCTCTCTCTCTCTCTCTCTCTCTCTCTCTCTCTCTCTCTCTCTCTCTCTCTCTCCCAGCCCCCCATCCAACCACCACCCCAATTTCAGCCACTAAGTGAGGACACAGGGAGAAGGTAGCTGCTCCAACTGCTAATCTGGGACATCAGAGATTTCTCCAAAGCTGTGAGATATAAATTTCTGTGGCTTAAGCTACCCAGCCTGCGGTGTTTGGTTATAGCAACCTGAGCTGACAGTTACAGAGAAATTCAGAATTTTCTCTTAACTGCCTAGCACATAGTGGGGATGAGATTACAAATCTCTACCTGGAGAGTTGGAAACAGGTGGGCTCTAACTACACTGAGAATCAGTAATGTCAGAAATGCACTCTCCTCTAAGGTGGTCATAAAACCCTGATTTTTAGCTAGGCCCATGACACCCAAAACAAAAAAAACCGTATTTCCCAGATTTCTGTGTGATTTGGCCCTGGGACAAAGTTAGGCCCAAGAAGATATATTTAAAGGGAAGCGCCTGCCACATACAACTTCTGGGACACGCCCTTAAAAAGCCCGAGAGAGCGTCCTTGCCCCTTTCTCAATTTTACTGGCTGGAGTGTGGGCATCATGGCTGGAGCTCAGGCAACCATTTCAAATAGGAAACCACATGCCATGTTCAGCAGAAAGGAGACAGAAAGAGGCTAGGTCCTGAGACCTGGGTACCAGCCCTGGGTCACCTGCCTGTGCACTTCTGTGACATCAGAGAAAAAGAAACGACTAACTTGATGAAGCCCCTATTATTTATGGCAGCCCTACTCAGCACTACCTGGGAGCTTCTGGGAAATGCAAATTCTCAGTCCCCTCTACAGAACCCCTAAATCAGAGTCTCTGGGGCCAAGGAGTCTGCATTCAACAAGCTCTCCAGGAGGTTCCTACCCTCCTCGCTAAAGTTTCGGCGGCATTGCCTTACCCACCTAACCAGATACCTAAGAGCGTCGTCTGAAATTGCAGGTTTTACCCAGGACTTGGCAGGTGATACAAAGCCAGGAAGGATGGCAAAGCCAATACCTGGCAGTGCCAAGCTGTAAAGTGATTTTGACAGAGTGGAACACTGAGCCAAAGCCCAGCCCATGAATGTAACGGGGGAATACAAAAAGCAAATCAAAAAACATTCTTTTCTTTTATTGCAGAAAATATAAAATGTTCTACTCTTTCACTTCCTACATTAAAAAGAAGAAAAGTAAAATTACCTATTTTAAAATACAGCAAATAATATTATAAATCAATGCCAATTATGGCTAGTGAAAGGCATGAGGTTAATGAGAGAAGATCAGGAAGGGAATGAGAACAAAACTCAAAAGGAATAAAGAGACACAGAATCAGGGAAGTAAAGAAGAGAACTGAGTATCTTCAGGATCAATCTGAAGATACTACGGTGACCTGCACAACGGGAGATAATCACCATGAGTCAGATTATATTGAAATCTATGTGCCCTGCACTGTGTTGTGTGTTCTGCAAATTTATTCTCTCAGGAACTCTGAGGTAAGATCTATTGTTACCACTGTTTCTCAGACACAAAAACTGAAGCACAGAGAGGCTAAGTAAGTTTCCCAAGGCCACACAGCTAGCTCCAGCAGGATGTGAACCTGGATGGCTAGAGTTCAGGGCTGTACCCTCAGTCACCCTGGTGTACTCTACCCTGTGGTACTGCCCCACTCTTGTGGCTGATCACTTTCTACTGATGAAAGCCTAGCATAAACATTAGGAAATCCATTACCTCATATAATAGTCCAGGAGTAAGATGGGATCCAGGTGTAGTAGGAGCATCAGCTCAAAGATGTCAGCACAAATACAAGTGCTTTTCACTCAGCATCTGGCTTCATCCTAAGGCTGGTTCTGCTCATAGTTGCAAGATGGCAGTCAACAGTCTGGAAGCTTTGTGTTTTTTCATGGCCAGAAAGGGAGAGAAGTTGTCACTCTGAATGTGGAATATACTGAAATATGTATGCCTGAATTCAGTTTTATTGTACTAATTCAGGCAAATGACAGTTCCTAGACAATAGGAATCATCAATGGGAATTGTATGAGTTACCTGTGGTAGATTACTCAGCCCCTAACCCTAGAATCAAGGATGGAGTCACCTAATCAGGGTTTTGTGGTACTCAGGACAAATGGGCTCCACTAATAGTTGTTGCAATTCTCTTTTTCCTTATAACGAAAATCAAGGGGATGCCGGGATGGCTCAGTGGGTTAAGCGGTCCCTTTGCAGCCCTGGGGCCCAAAGATTGAATCCTGGCCCATGCGGATCCATGCTGAACTGGGGTGTGGCCCCAGTTTGGTTCTCACCTGGGCAAGCTTCGCATGTGGGAGGTTCCTGGTTCAGCCCCCAGCTCATGGGGGCATGCCTCCCATGCTGGAGGCCCCTGGTCCAGTTCCTGCCCTGCATGGCCCTGTGCCCACCTGTGTGGAACAAAACCATGATGAAAACTGATGACGTGCAACTATGGAGACTGCTCTGGGCCCTCCTCCTTCTCTCTGTCTCTGTCTTTCTCTCTGTCAAAAACAAACAACAACAACAAAAAAACAATAAAAATAAATTTTTATAGCAAATCAAGTCTTCTAATTTTTTTGGAATCCTAGTGCAATAATAAACACTGAGAAAGTCATAAAATATTCAGTAGAAATATTCATTAGAAAGTACTTTGTGTATAAAATTTAAAAACCCTCTTCCCAACTATTCAACAGCCTTCCTAATTTTCAGAGGCATCACAGGGGATGATACTTTGGGGCCCCCATGCTTTCCTCTGACAGGTAAAAATTATATTCTGTAAGGGGAGACCAGCTTCCAGTGGTGGTAGTAACCTGCGCTTGAGGAGAAAGGCAGTGTCCAGCACTTATTGAATGTCTAGGTGCTTTATTACTTCTTTATTTATTTATTTATTTATTTATTTAAGATTTATTTATTGTTTTTGACAGAGAGAGAGAGAGATACAGAGTCAGAGACAGAGAGAAGGGGGAGGGCCCAGAACAGTCTCTATAGTTGCGCATCATTGGTTTTTCCACATAGTTTCATTCCACAGGTGGGCGTGGGGCTGCACAGGGCAGGAACTGGGCCGGGGTCTCACCCGGTGAGAACTGAACTGGGGGCACTCCCCAGTTCAGCATGTGGGTCCGCACGGGCCGGGGCCAGGATTCGATCCTTGGTCCCCGGGGCTCCAAAGTGAGCGCCTAACCCACTGAGCTATCCCGGCTTCCCCAACTTACTTATTTTTAACAATTGCAAGGAGATAATATTATGCCCATTTTGTAGTGAGACAACCAAGGCCCAGAATTGTTGTGCAATTTGCTCAATGCCACTTAGCTTGTCAAGTGGTACAGGTGAATTTCAAACTCAAGTCTATCTGATTCTACAACCTAAGTTCCTTCCATCACACCATGCTGACCCAATCCAAGATAATTTTTACTTGTTGAAATTATTAGCACTGAACCTGTGAACTAAGATTTCTTGACTCTTACTTGCTTTCTGGTCTATGTCAGTTATGAGAACCACTCTTGGCTTATAATAAACTTTATAACAATTTATATTTCTTGAACACTTACGTTGTGCCAACTTTGCTAAATACTTTATGTGTACAATCTCGGTTTATCTGCCAACAACCCTGTTACACAGTTTATTATGGAAAATGCTTTTACTTGCTAGTGATAGAATCCCAACTTAATCGTGTACCAATGTCCACATCCACAATTCTTTTCTAGTTATTAATCTGTCTAAACTTAATTGCAGGTATGTTAAATTTATCTGACTTCAATGGGAAAACCACATTGTAATCTCTTCTCCTTGAGCCATTCTGTCCAATTTAAAATATTTAATTAGTGTCACCTCAATCATTCAGAAGTTGTAATAGAGGGACCACACTCCATTGGTCTTTGCCACAAGGCTAAACTTTAACCAGACTTTGTCACTTAAAGACTTCAATTTTGGGGAAGCCGGTATAACTCAGTGGGATAAGCACTCACTTTGCAGCGCCGGGGACCAAGGATCGAATCCTGGCCCATGTGGAACCATATGCTGAACTGGGAGCTCCCCCAGTTCAGTTCTCTCTCTCTCTGTCTCTGTATCTCTCTCTCTCTCTCTCTCTCTCTCTCTCTCTCTCTCTCTGTCAACATAAATAAATAAATAAAAATATATTAAAAGAGTAGCATAAATTTATAAAAAAACAAACAAACAAAAAACTACCCTGGTCATCAAAGAAGGTGTTATTTTTTTAATATATTTTATAAATAAAGACATCAATTTTATCTTTTATTGTTTGGAAATCAGAATCAATTACATTCTCTAATCCCCCGAGTCCTCAAATTTCTGGACATTTCTACTTTGTATGATATCTCCAAAATGGACAATTCTTTCTAAACTCAACTTCCTTTTATAGTACTTCATTATGTACAGACCACAGCACCTCAGGTCTATGAGTAACATACTGTTTAGGTAACCTCTTTACCTAAAACCACAAGCTCATTCAATACATACCTGTCTTCCCAGTGATCTTACCAAATGTGTAACTACTAGATAACATGGTTGCCATTTTTTCATCCTGCAGTAATGTATTTTTTGCTTCTTACTCCCAAGCCCCTACATTAAGTCCCCATCATTTATGGCAGCACCTCAATTATAAATCCCAGCAGCTGTATCAATCAGCTTAGCCTAAGGAATGCTGGAGTAACAGCAAACACTTCCCACATGTATACAACACGAAAGATTTATTCTGTTCTCATGTCCATAGCCTTTGCAGGTTGGTTGTGATTTTGCTTCATGTCCTCTTCATTCAAAGACTCAAAGATACAGACACTATCTAGGACTTACCAGCTTGTGGCAAAACACACAAACAAAACTGGACATATTTAGCTCCTTTTAGAAATGGCACATGTACGTCTGGTCACATTCCATTCACCAAAGTAAGTCATATGGTCAAGCCCAACTTCAATAGGTGAAATATTTCCAGGGAAGGGGAGCATAAAGACTCAGCATGAAGACAGCAGATAGTTTTGAGCAAATAACACAAATAACACCAGTAGTCATATGCCGGTAAATGTTTAACAACTGCCTCTTGGGGAATAAATACTCTGATATGCAGCATTTGCCAATTTCCACGGTGTAAATACTCCTACGATGGCCAAGGTTAAGCTACCAATCAGATGTCATGGAATACAGAATTAGGAAGAGATGTTTGTAGTCAGGTATCGTGAGCCAGTGTGAGCAGGCTACAGCACAGCACTGAGTTCATCCCTTGTTAAACAATCACTAGCGTAAATTAAGTGATACCTATTCACATTTCACAATACGAGTATGAAATGTTGCTGTGCACTAGGGCAAGAAGGAGAATATTACTAGGTTTGACTTAATTGCCTTAAGCCTAACCCAGGATTTGTAGTAGAAATGAGGATTTAGACAACTCAAAATTTAATCTTCACAGTATTTGCTATTCCTGTGTTATTGGCAAATTCAAGTGGAGAGTAAGAATGTTAGATTGAAATAAAAATCATCTTTGCCTCTATAAATAAGATTCAGCCCCAGGTTCCTCCTTTGCAGAAACTCTTATTAAAGAGCTGGCACTCCTCCAAGAAAAATAAGGTAGAGATTATTCAAAACCTTCTAATTCCAAATTATTCATGATGGGAGTTGCTTGATGAGTATGCCTATTTTTTAATATGTTTACCATATTAACTTTTTTTCCCAGTAAAGTTTGCTTAAAATATCTATGATTTTGGAATTAGTTCTTACATATTTAAGTCTTAAGTTATTATTTTTCAAAGAACACTCTAAGCACATTGTTGTCACCGCTGTAATGACGTTGGGCAAGTTGCTTACATTCCCTGAATTTGTTTTCTTATCTATAAGATAGGACAACTCCTTATTCCTTATTACTTCTTAAACCCGGAAAGGCTGTTATGAACTTAAATATCCAGCATATGTAAAGCACCCAGAAGAGTACCTTGCACATAATAGTCACTCAATAAAAAATCATTATCATGCATTACTGAGGATACCAATAAGAACTTTCATGATTATTATGGAGGCACAGGACTGGAGGGTTTGAGGAACTATCTACTTTAGTCAGTAGCTTCAGAGAATATGGCAGGCGTGATCTGGCTGTTGTTCCTGAGTACATCTGACAGGAATGACTTTTGCAGCTCCCCTGGAAGCATGCACGTTATTGTAACTCAACAAACCTCACCTCCCTCATTGTTAGTGCATTATGTCTGTGAGCCTCTAGGTTGGTTCAAATTGTCAGTCCAACAGAAAGAATGAATGGTTTGCCCCAGGGTGAAATCTCAGCCTGCAGGGAATAGACCCTGAACCCCAACCTCAGGGAGAATGAGAAGCTCACTCAACCACACTGCAGTCCTTCAAGCTGGTTCTCACATGAAATACCAAGAGGAAATTCCATCTCTACAGACATGCTGCAGGAGCTGGGGGACCAGTCAAGCACAGATGCCTGGCATAACGTGCATGCCACACGTGGTTGTAGAGACTGTGATGATGACTCATAGCAAAAGCAGCTTGTCACCTTCCTCGGGACCACTCATCCATTCTTCCTACAGTTCTGGGAATAATCACAACGATTATTTCAGACTTCTTTAAGCTGCTTAACTTAAAACATAATGTTGAAGATACTGATGTTGATAATGATAATAGTAAGAATGGTGAAAGCTGCTTAAGACATTGTATCCTACAATTTTGTAGCAGGCATGTATGTTTGTGTGTATATGTATAGGTGAGACTATGTACAAATGCATGTATGTATGTATGTATTGGTTCCTCCTGGGTGGCTTTTTTTAAAAACTAATTATCAGCTTCTGGAATTGCACATCGTTTTCCAGCAGTAACAGTGACTTACTATGTATACAGTAAGGCCATCGATGACTTGGACGCAATATAATAGAGATTATTAGAAGCCAAGGCTCGCTTCATTGGGTGTTCTAAAACTAAGACTTTAACCCTACTTGTATGAGCAGCGCCATGAATCTGATGTAAAAATATGGTCATATTGTTTACTTTTCCAATTAATCCATTGAGTAAAACTTGCTTCCATAACAAATAACCTCCCAAACATTTCTATGTGGAGATCGGCTTTCCTCCACAGAGTGACCCAGGGACCCAAGTCTAATTATGCTCTCCCTGGACAATGGAGCCATAAGCTCACTCTTACGAAAGATGGTTTCCCCAGAGCTCCCAGAAAACCATATTGCAGCCAGCTTAACTTTCTGGCAGCTCTCCCGATAAAACTAAGAGGAAAAAAGGGGTAAGGGACTCTATAAAAAGCTTTCTATTTACTTGGCCATCTTGGTATATTGAATTGTTTGAAATGGATGAACCAGGGGAAGTCGGGATCGTTCAGCAGGATAAGCGTTCACTTTGCAGCCCCAGGGACTAAGGATCAAATCCTGGCCCTGACCCATGCGGACCCATATGCTGAACTGGGGTGTGCTTCTCATGTGGGAGGCCCCCAGTTGGGTTCTCACTCCCCATTTCAGCCCCTGGCTCGAGGAGACGTGCCTCCCATGCGGAGGCCCCCAGCCCAGTTCCTGCCCTAGGTGACTTGCACCCATGTGGAGCAAACCCATGCTGAAAACTGATGACGTACAACTATGGAGACTGCTCTGGGCCCACCCCCTTCTCTCTGTCTCTGTTGCTGTCTCTGTCTCTGTCAAAAACAATAAAATAAATCTTAAAAAAAAAAGAAAAGAAGAAATGGATGAATCAGGTGTCATCTCCAGGTTTTAGTGGGCAAGTATCTATCAAATAAAGAGGATTTGGAGAATACCTGCATATATAAAATGACATAAACTGGAAAAAGCATAAGCTTTTATTTTTTGAAGGAACTGGTTAACAGTTTTCTAGGATTTATAGTGAGTGGTTAATACATTGTTGAATCCAGCCTTTTGAATCATGTCTAGAACTTAGATGCTCCTTTGTTGTTTATTAGAATAATTACATGAATGGTAGTGATATTAGTCTAATAAAGACTTTGGAATATGCACAAATCTGTAGATGAAACTTTGTACAATAAAATTCACTTCATTTTTTTGAGATGAAAACTGGTGCACATTCAATAAATATTGACTTGCATTATCAAAGGCACAATCAGGATCAATTAAATTGCCAAAGTAGACAGAGATGCGCCTCGTACATGTCACTCAGGAGTGTCACATCTGTTTATGTGGGCTGAGAACTGTACAGTCCTGGAGGATGTCATTGATAGAGATGCCCATGTAAATAGACCCCCCCATCCACCTACCCACCCACCACCACCACCAACTCACCCCCAAGCTGTGGAGTGTGCAGCATGCGTCCAGGTGCTAATTCCACTACATCAGCCTTAACAGGCTATGAAGGCAGAAAAGCTGATTCCCCTTTTCACCGACGGAGCTGCTCTGGCTAACTGGGTAGTTGTGGGCTCTCACTTCCCACTTCTTCCTAATTCACCACTTCCCACATGTATGTTCTGGTCAAGGAAGCTGACCTTCCCAAATACAGGAGCGCGCCTTCTAGTCAAGGGTGTGCTTGCAACTCTGCTGGACCCCACTCAGCCCCTAGGCCAGGGGTGGCGAACCTTTTGGCGATTGAGTGCCAAAGTTTATGAAATAGTATACTCGCTCGACTCGCGTGCCAACCCATCGAGTGAGATAGAGGTATCGATTATTTTTATGTCTATAAGAGCATAAACAATAATTTTTTAAATGGTATTCACAGCTCCGCATGCCGAAATAATAGCTCCACATGCCACTTTGGGCACACGTGCCATAGGTTCGCCACCCCCGCTCTAGGTAATTCTAGAACAAAAGGGTTGTGACTTTTAAGTGCTTACTTATTACTGGCACAATATTGGGTATGGCTTTGTGAGAATCAAAGCAATGTAATAATCTTTTTTCCTTCATGGATCTTTCAATACATTCATTCCTTCCATAAACAATCATTGAGTGTTCGTTTGGTGCCAGGCCCCCAGGTGTGTAATAAGAATTACAAACACGAATAACATAAGCCAAGGTCCCTGTCTTCAAGTAGCTCATATTCCAATAGATAAGACATGTAAGCACATACAGTACATTGACTACACAGAGGAACAGCTACACCAGAGTTCTGCAGCATGAATGTCCCCCCCCCCCCCCCAGACCTAGACAGCACAGATCAGGTGAACCTGGGACAGAGGGCCTGAGCAGAGAATTCTAGGGAGGTGAATGTGTGTGCACAAAGAACACAGTATGTATGAGGTTTCTGCAAGGTTTCAACGTCCGTGGAACAAGAGTTCTTGCGAAAATAGTAGGAGAACTCACTGGAGAAATTAGTTGAGGATGAGGCATCAAAAGCCATTGAAGAAGTTTGGTTTATTTCCCCAAAAGGCAAGGAGCCCTGGAAGACTTTTATGCTGTTTAGAGACATGCTCAACGTTCTGCCTTTCAGAAAAGCCTATCTGGAGGCTGGGGTCTGGTACAAATTGGGCTGGACTGGTACAAGTTGAGGTGGCTATCAGCACCGTGTCAGAGGAAGACTTTATGGGACTCAAAGACCGACTGAATGGAGATGGGGGTAAACAGAGAATGATGCATGCTACTGCGTGTTTGACAATGCCATTAACATCGTCAAGGATAAGAGGACTAGGTTTGGTAGGGGTTTACACACATACACCTAGTGAGTTAAACAGCGTATTCAAAGAACACTGCTACGTATGAGAATACCACTGACTTTGGATCCAGCTTGTCCGACCTGTACTCCCCGGGATGCATGCAACCCAGGGTGGCTTTGAGTTCAGCCCAACACAAACTTCTAAACTTCCTTAAAACATAAGGGTTTTTTTTTGCATTTTTTAAAAGCTCATCAGTGTTAGTGTATTTATGTGTGGCCCGAGACAATTCTTCCAATGTGGCCCAGGGAAGCCAAAAGGTTGGACACCCCTGCTTTAGACGATTGTGCCTAATTAGAGAAAGGAACAAGTGCTACCAGTTCAGAGGAAGCAAAACCTGCTCGCTGCTCTCTCTCTTTTTCAAGACTCATTTTTGCATCATTCCCGCCACCCCCCCACCCCCCTTTCTGAGAGCAACATCACTGATACACCTTGGAGTAATTTGCCTATTATCTCATCCTTAGCATCTGATAATCGCTTATTCTAAATCCCTAGTAGCAGTTATGAAGAAATAACAACGTCTTCTCCCCTGGACCTCCTACTTCTTGCTCTGCTCAGTTCCTTGTGCTACTGCCAATATTTTTTTCTCTTTTTCCTCATTGTTTGAGTGTGGCCTGTAATTTCTGGTGCATTTCAGAATAATCCAAGATTTATGGGGAATTTATAACTGCTCAGAAAATCTTTGGTTCTGAGATATAAATATAAACAGGTTAAGTCTTCCCCTAACAACTTTATGAAATAGGCAGGGAGCCCATCCAGCGATCCGGGAGCTAGATGTTCAGTATGTTGCGGTACTGAGGAAGGTGCCGGAAATGCTAAGTGGAACTAGACATGATTCCTGCCACTAGAGTTTTGTCGTCTGATGGAGAAGGTAAGAAAATCAAGCCTCAACGGAATGGGTAATAAGTGATATATATTAGACCATGAAATGCTATTGTAGCAAGGAATAGGAACAGCCCACCTATGCCGCTTTCTGTAGGCGACATGTGAATATATCACAAAGCACAAAGTCTACTAGAGACAGCGTCCCAAGCAAGGAACATACTAAGTGCTCTGGAGAAGAGGCTATTTCATTGCAGCTTGTCAGACTCAGCAAGACTTTTTGGAAGAGACTAACATGTTAGCAGGAACTTGAAAGAGTCAAGTGAATGAGTTCCTGGAAAGAAAGTAGGAAATGTAAGGGCATGCTTGAGGAACTGAGTGATATCCTTTACCAAGGTCAGCTTAAGGTTTGGGGCACCGGACACAGAGATTTAAAAGAGTCAATGACTTCTTTAGTGTCAGGGAGTGGCAAAAACCCAGGATTCAAGTTCAATACCCTTCATCCTACATGATCTTCCCTTAGGGAGAGAGGGGGGAAAAAAACAGGAAAACCTTAGAGTCACAGATATAGTACTTCTATAAAAGTCATCAGTAAGTCTAGAGTTAAACAGAACTATAGCATTCAAGAAATGCCAGGAGGCAGTAAGTGAGAGCTAAGTTAAAGGAAAGAGCTCTCTCCAAACACAGGTTTGAGAAGTGATGTGGTCACCAGTGCCTTTGACTCCTAACGTGCCCGCACAGACTTGAGGTCCCAGGCCCCCCTCAGAAAGGCATCCTTGCCTACTTGGGGGACGCTGGGTAAATGTTGGTTCACTGGGTTCATCTTTCCTCAGCTACCTAGAAATTGTAGAGGATCTGGAGAACCTTGTCACTGAGTTTAAACTTTAACCAAAACTTATGACGAAACCTAGGCATCCCAAAGGAGCTTAGAAAAGCACCATTTTGTTCCTTGTTCAGCAGCAAATGGAGAAGCCAAATAACTGCTCTCCAAAAGCTGCACCATGGTTGTCCAAGCCAGTCTATCCAAAGTTTTACCAAAGTTTTGCCAAACTTTTGCAGTTATGGGAGGTCGGTGGGTGAGGACTAAGAAAAGATCCACAAATAGCACAGGAAGCTCTTTTAAGGATTTCCTGGATTCCGTCTCCTGAAGGGAAGGCCATATCCAACAAAGAATACTGAACTTGAAGCCTGAGTCTCTCTGCCACTATCTGACAGTGAACAAGTCATTTAATCTTTTAAACCTCTGTGTCCTGTGTCCCATTTGTAAAATAAGGAGGTTGTGGGGTCCACGCTAATAAAGTATTTTTAGGGCCTACCATGTCCCAGGTAGGCTTTACTAATCCCGTTTTACTCAAGACAGTCACTTCAGAGTGTTTAAGTAACTTTTGCAAAGTCACACAGCATTGGCGGCGGGGGCCACCCTGCAACCCGGGGTTGCCTGCCTACGCGATCCCAGTTTGACGCTGGTTAACGTCCCCTAAGTGGGGCCTCGGCTTCCCTTCCCTCAAGCACCCGTCTGCCCCTTTTCCTGCTCTTCCTCCTCCCTGAACTCCGGGGCAACGCACTCGCTGCACCACCCAGCACGCTCGGGACCTCAGCGAGGGCTCTCGTCCGGCCTCGGGACGTTTTCCACGCCGCTCGCGCCACGCCCAGGGCTCCTCCTTGGATTGGTCCAATTCGGGGAGGCGACCAGGAGGCCCCGCCCCAAGCCCCACCTCCCCGCGCCAGCGCTCTGGGCGCACGCGCTCCGAGCGTGCGTGCGTGCGTGCGTGTGAGTGAGCACGTGAGGTCCCGGAACGTGCACAGCGGGCGTACGGGGGGGGCAGGAAATGGGAGGTGGCGAGGGGCTGGGCGGCCGTTGTCATGACAGTGACGTCAGGCGTCAGGGAGCGAACCCGGCCCTGCGCGCCCGGCGCGCGCGCGCACCCGCGCGGAGCCGTGCGCGCGCGCGTGCACCGGCCGCTCTCGCTCCGACACACTGGAGGGAAAGGTCAAACTAAAGGCGAGGGAGCGCGGAGGCCGGCGCCGCCGCCGCGCGCCATGGCGGCCGCGGCCGAGGCTGGCGCTTCCCCGCCGACGCCGCTGAGACGCCGCGCCCCCTTTCCCGGTGACCCCCTTCTCGCGCGTTCACGCGCCCTCGCCCCCCTGGAGCGCGGGGCGCGCGCGCGCCGGCCGGGAGCGGGCGCCCGGGGCTGGGGGTCGGGGGTTCATGGCGGCCTCCTCGCGCGACCCCCGACCCTGTCGCGCAGCCCCAAGGCGACAGTCCGCCAGGTGAGTGAGGATGTCGGCGACTCCCACGAGCTCAGCCCCCCACCGGACCCCCTGCCCGGGGCGCGCTGACAGGCGCTGGGGGCCCGGCCTCTGGGGGGCGTCGCGGGGTCGGCTGGTCGTGGGGCCTGTTTTGGTGTCGCCCCTGCTCCCTCGGGATCGGGCCCAGGGGCGGTGGGCGTCTTGGGACCGGGGCGGTGGGCAGGGTGACCCGGGCATGGGGTCGGGGTGGGCCCCTCTCCCCGGGGCGCTTGGGGACCAGGGGCCCCGCAGGAAGCGTCCAGGAAATGCTCGTTGGGTAGTTTTTTGGGGGAGAAACTCTGCCCTTGGGAAGAGGTGCCCCGCTTCGGCCCCGGCCAGCGAAAGTGGCGGATTTTGCAGCAAAAACTCAGGGCAAACAGGCAGGACGGGACCGAAGGGCCCGGAGGACCCGCCTGGACGGGGACCAGACGGGCGCCGAGTGCGCCTGTGGGCAGCCCGGGGGCACGATGGGCCCACGTGGCCGTGCCAGTGCTTGGTGTTCGCTGCTTATGGTTATTTTAGGACTAAATGGTGGGAAAAAAGTTACTTGAAAGAGAGGGGACTGCTTGAATGGTCGTAGAAGTCCTTCCCTGTTTGTGCAGGAAATGGGAGCATCTTTCACACATACACCCCCAACCGAATCCATGCCCAGTGGACTTAAAAAATCATAAAAAGCCCTAAAACAAGGTCATGTTTGTCTGATGGGTTTCAGGTGTCGGGCTCCGTGTTCCTGGGGGGACACCCAAGTACTCGATGTGACCCCGCAGTCCCCTTTTTTGTCATAAGCTCTGGATCCCCTCAAAGCGGAGTTGGGTTAGAACTGCCAGGGTTAAGGAAGCGCATTGACCCGGTGCCACCCACCCATCAGGATCTCCCCTAAAGGAACTTGGAAAACTGCTGCCATCCCAACACTCTGCTGATGGTGAAAAACCAAGGCTTCTGCCGATTTTTTTTCTTCTTTAATTTTCCACTGTTACAATGCATGCTGCCTGTTCACCAAACGTTAGAGTGAATTACCCATAGTTAAACTCTTCTGCACTGAGTCCCTTTTGTCTTTTTTCAGTTAATGGAAATTTCAAATACAGTAGTTTAAAACTGGTAAGTTTTTTGGAGTATAAGCCTAGCTTACACATCATATCAAGGGGGTAATGTGTTTTAAATTGTACACCTCATTCAAGAAAACGTCTGGTTGGTGAAAGGTGCGTGATTGTGACAGCTGGGGAAATGTTTGAGCGAGTGTTTGGTGAAGAAGAAAACAGCCAGCACATCCTGCCCGGTGAATTTGATGTGAGCTGGTAGGTTCAGCATATCCAAACGGATTCCCTACTAACCCTTCCTGATATTTTCTAGAATTACTTCTGTGTGTGGATTATAGATCTTTGGTTATTTGTCGTTTTCAAAAAAGTTCTGTCAACAGAGAACCCTCGTTTTGAAATTGAGTTGTGGCATGTAGCCAGGGTACTGAAGGTTTTCAGTACAAGATGTAAGGGAGGATTGTTTAAAATAGTTCAGGGTCTTGTTATTTCTTTATGTGCCACACTTTTTGGATCTGGTTCTGTATGATGATGTCCTTGTTTCATCTTGCTCCTATTGGCTTTTGCTGGCAGATGTCTGTGCACAATCCTGTGATGGGGAACTTGAATGTTACAACCGAAACATCGTTTTCTGTAATAAACAAGTGAAAAAGTTTTTATTTATTTCTCTTCCTTCACTTTTTAAAAGGAACTCTAGAATGGGGCAAATCAGCACTTATGCAGCATATCCCCCCTCTTGTAGGTCTCATTGACCTTGGTAGCATCATGGAGGTCATGTGTTCATGGAGATAAACAGTTCTTGTTTCTACCAGGTGATAAGACACATGGGAAAGTGATCTGACATATGCATACCTTGATTTTCTTAAAATAATTATTATTGGGATAATTCATTGACTTCTTTTTGGGAATACATACATTTCTACTTTACATTAAAAAATGTTGACTTAATTTCTTTTTTTCTGCTATTTGCTTTTATATCCTACCACAGATGAACAGCTGTTTTGGGGGATGACATTTTTAAAACTTGAGAAATGGGGCAAGGACAGTAATGCTGGGATGAATTTGGCCTATGAAAGCAACTGTGCTCACTTTAAGCAATTTGATGTTTTCAGGTATAAGATTACAAAACAAATAGGTACGTTGTATGAGAATTTCATATTTTACAAAAAGTGTAACTAAAAGGTGCCTTCCAATGGTGTCTCTTTTATGGAACTTATAAAATGTCATTTGATTTATGAAAAATCATTCGGCATATAACAGTTTAGGAACAGATTTTTGGCATAATGCAAGATTTATTAGTGTGTTCCTTGAATTATCTCTTGGTGGGGGGCAAAGTTATTATTTATGGATTTCTTAAATTCAGAGTTTGTTGCTAATGTGCTACCTACTGATGTTTTAACTGAATGGAAAATTTGTCATTTGATTTCACTATACCATTTCCGGAGTACATTCAAACCTAATTAGAATACCAAACTTCTATGGTCAGGTTTGTCTGGAATGCCACCCGAGGTAGTTCAGTCAGTGTATCAAAAAGCACCACATTGTAAGATGTTCTCACTAGGACGGTGATTCTATAACACAGGCCACCATGTGGTTATACCCAGACTTCAGCAAAATCAAAATAAATGGATTTAGTCTAAAAGGCCACATGTAATGACAACCATTACCTTGAATTTTTCTCTAGGTGCAAATTATTATCCAGAATTAAAGGCTTGATTTTCCTAAACTGAAGTTCTATTTGGGTCAGTTGTGAAAAATTCTATTTTGATAAAAGAACCAACTGCGTACACTTTAAATTTTCAAGGAGCTTTATTTTTTCTTTTTGTTAGTGTAGTTGAGTTTATTTGAGATCACATGAGAAATTGAGTAAAGTACTTGGGGAGTTTTCATTCTGAAATCATTTTGCTTTGGTGATGTAAAAAAGAAAAATGTACGTGAGTTAATATGAGTAGAACTTGCTTATGGGTTAGTTCAAACTTTATATTGGGGTAGAGGAGAAAGGGAGGAACTAGACACAATCTTCATTAAGGATAATTAATCAAATTTAGTTTGCTTCATACTGTTCATGCCTGGCTTCCTAAGAATGATACCTCTCCTCCCCACTTTTAGAGAAGTCTTAGAGAAGGGATTTAAAGGATGAGAGCTAACTAAGCCTGCAAGTATATTAGTGTTCAAAGTATCTTTTGAGAGCTATGATAAGTTTTTGTTTTGTTGTTATGCATTAGACAGAAAGGAAGAAATTATTTTCATGCTGACTAAGGCTTGACAGCCCAACTTTGGGGTAATGGGCACAGTTTTATGCTCCTTAGCATAATCGAATGTTGTAAAAGTAGAGAGAACCACTTGAGTGATGCCCCTGATTTTTAGTACAGACTCTTATTTTCTCTACAGAACAAATGCATAAAAATGAAGATTGAAGAAGTGATATTAAGAGGAATATTAAATTTTGTTTTAAACCCCGGGGGGGCTGTCTCAAAGGATTGCTAATTTTAGATCCTGGTGAGGTCAATCAATGTATTACTTGGATTTATCATTAATGAGGGCATGTAATTAAAAAAAATTAAGTACATGCAAAAAAAAAAAATGGTACTACTGCATTTTAAGTATATTTGTGCCAAGATACGTTAGAACAGAGGTAATGATTAAGTTTTTAATTGGAATTTAAGGCTGATTTATGTTCTCAATTTCATTATTTAACCCAGTGTCACTTTAAAAGTGTCAATTTTTCTGTTCCTAGTTTTTTTTGTTGTTGTTTTTTAATAAAATGCAGTCAGTAATGCAACCTACTTTATGTAAATTGGGTTTTTAAATAATATTTACTAGACCTATTAAGCATAAAATATTACCTACTAATACTGATATGTGTATGCGCAGCCACTATGTGTGATTTCAAAACGTTTAGACCTTGTAATCTGCAGGAACTTGGGTAAAAGTTTTAAAATTAAGAAAGGCTGAGTGATAAAATTTATTTTTGTATAATATAGAGAGTTATCTTTATCTCCCCTCAAATTTATAGCAGAATAGTTAGCTATTTTTACAAAATTAGGAAGTGTAGACTGCCCAGAAATGATCCATTGAATGCTGTTGGACTGAGCTTACAGTATCATGTGAAAATGGTATTTTCATTATAAAGACATTTACATTGTTTCTGTTTAAGTACCGTTTCTTAAACATGATGGTAAATGAACATATTGTACATGTTGGTTAAATGATATATTGAAGAATTTATATCCTTATATCCTATGCTTCTTTCTCCTGTTCATTCTTTTAATAATTTTCAATAGTTGGCCTTTATTTATCCATGTACTGAGGAAGAACTTTTAATTCATGATAGAGTGGCCCAGGGAGGTTTTAGTTATTTCCTAGTGTCTTCCCTAATGGAGAAAAGTGAGATTCTGTAATTCTTACTGTGTGTTAAATCTTGTTTTTGAGAATTTGTTTTCAATTAATCTATTTATGAGGAGATGACACTTTAAAAATTTTTGAGAATGTTTAAATGGCTGTGTTCCCTGAAAATGTTAGTGCAAAGAGCAGGGAAGAAGGGTAAAGGTAGAGAGGAGGACTTTAGAAATTAGATGATATTGTATAAAGAAAGTCAATATAATTATTTTGATATTAAACATTAAATTGATCATTATAAGAGTCCGGAAGACGTAACACCCTTTTTTAAGTTTACCAGCTCATAAAAAAGGGGTGTTAACTTTTTCTGGACCCTGTATATCTTTTCTCTAGGATTGTAATCTTGCTTTTTTATTAGTGCTTCTCATTGTGAAGAGTCAAGAGTAGTAAATTGCCAGTACAGACATAGCATATCTTCACTCAGTTTTACATGTTATTCCTGGTAACATATTAGAGGCTGTGAGAAAGATAAGCAATTTTATACTGATGATCATTTTCAGTCATCACATTTAGAATTCCACATTTTATAGGGTGTGAGAACAGATGCTCAAGTGATAGGTGGGGAAGGATTTTTCAGATATAAAGCTATTGTTAAGAAAATTCAAAGGGGAAGCTGGATGGCTCAGTGGGTTAAGGGCTCACTTTGCAGCCCCCGGGGACTGAGGATAGAATCCCAGCCCCGGCCCGTGCGTCCGGACCCATATGCTGAACTGGGGAGTGCCCCAGTTTGGTTCTCACTGGGGTGAGACCCCGGCCCAGTTTCTGCCCTGTGCAGCCCCGTGCCCACCTGTGGAATGAAACTATGTGGAAAAACC
>PVKE010000114.1:175274-207447 GCA_004027555.1 Craseonycteris thonglongyai | reverse complement strand
CTTCCCACCCCCAGCCCTGGGTTTGGCCTCTGGCTCAAGGGGATATACCTCCCATGCAGGAGGTCTGCTGCCCAACTCCTACTTTGTGCGGCCCCTGCCCACCTGTGTGGAACAAAACCATGTCAAAAACTGATGACGTACAACTATGGAGACTGCTCTGGGCCCTCCCCCTTCTCTCTGTCTCTCTCTGCCTCTGTCTGTATCTGTCAAAAGCAATAAAATAAATCTTAAAAAAAAACCCTCAAAATGAATTGAAGGCTTAAATGTAAGAACAGAAACCATACCTCTTCTAGAAGAAAGTGTAAGGGAAAATCTCCTTGATATTGGGTTTTGCAAGGATATTTTGGATTTGACACCAAAAAAGCACAGGCAACAAAAGCAAACATCAACAAGTGGGACTACATCAAACTAGAAAGCTACGTACAGCAAGTAAAACCATCAATAAAATGAAATGGCCACCTATGGAATGGGAGACAGTATTTGCAAACCACATATCTGATAATATAAAAAATATCTAAGGAACTTATGTGTATATAGCCCAATAGCAAAAAAATCAAATAGTTTGATTAAAAAATGGGCAAGGGATCTAAATAGACATTTTTCCAAAGAAGACATACAAATGGTCAACAGATATATGAAAAAGTTCAACATTGCTAATCGTCAGAAAAATTCAAATCAAAACCACAATGAGCTATCACCTCACACTTGTTAGGGTATGTGTTATCAAAATGACAAGAGATAACAGTTGGTGAGGGTTTGGAAAAAAGGGGATCCTTGTGTACTATTAGTGGGAATGTAAATTGGTATAGCCACTATGGAAAAGAGTATAAAACATCTTCAAAAAATTAAAAATAGAACTACCATGTGACCTAGCAATCCTACTTCAGGGTATATATCCAAAGCTAATGAAATCACTATCTTAAAGAGATAACTAACTGCAGCATTACTTGAAATAGCAACCTAAATGCCATTTGACAGGTAAGTAATAAAAATGCAATATGATGGAATATTATTCAGCCACAAAAAGAAGGAAATCCTGTCATTTGTGACAGTGAGAATGAACTTGGTGGACATTATACTAAGTGAAATAGGCCAGACACAGAAAGACAAATACTCTGTGACTGCACTTAATTTATACGTGGAATCTAAAGTTGAGCTCATAGAGCTACAGAATAGAATGATGGTTGCCAGGGGCTGAGAGGTGGGTTATATGAGGGAGATGTTGGTCAAATGTACAAACTTAGAGATAAAAGACCAATTCTGGGGATCTAATGTACAGCCTGTTAATAATACTGTATTGTGTGCTTGAAATTTGCTATGAGGGTAAATCCTCAGTGTTCTCACCACACACACCCAAAATGATAACTATGTGTTGGCAGATGCATTAATTTGATTATGATAATCATTTCACATATATTAAATATACATACATTAAATTATCACATTGTACAGTCTAGCTATAAATAGTTTTTATTTGTAAATTATACCTCAATAAAACTAGAAAAAATTTGAAAAGTTAAAGATAAAGCTAAAAAAGAGAGCAAATATTCCAACAAAAGCACAGGGTGAACAACACTGAAACATTCTGAACAGGGTTAAAAGATAAGTGGGATGTGAGTAGAATGAATGTGAAAGACAGCGTGTATCAAGTTGATGAGAGACTCGATCCACGAGTTCAAGTACTTCAATGTCCCCTAAGCAACGTAAACACACAGGAAACAGTTATGAGCTACAGTAAAACTGGAAGACAATGAGAAATATTTTAGAGGATATAGAGGTCAAATAAGCAAGAAAAGGGTGATAGCTAAGGCCTGAACATAAATAAAATCAGAGAGGCATTAGTGAACCACCATTTTTCAAGTGAGAAAAAACTCTCCTGTTAAAATAAAAGTCCACACCCCTCAGCAATACTGCCCCCAAATAAGGATTCCTTAAGAAAAGCTTAAGCTAAAAACATTTTATTGTTAAAAGAATTAGAAAAAATGCTAGAGCGATTTCTTAAATCCAAAGAAAAGGAATCCCAGATTGAAAAATGAAAATTCAGGAAAAAAACAAAAAGCAACAAAAGGATAATATAGAGATAAACATAAGTGAATATTGCTTGATAAAGCAACACTAGAAATGTTTCATGGAGATTAAGATGTAATAATATGTAGAATTAAAATATATGTCATGAGTAACACACGTCAGTAAGGGTAACAGTAGAATTAAAAATGTTCTAAGATGTTCCCTTTGGGGAATGTGGTAAAAGTAATTATTTTATTAGAGTACATTAAGTAAAAGTATTCATGATGTAATCATCAGTATAACTACACAAACATCTGTGTATGATATAATTAACAAGTTTATAGAGGGATCAATGGAATAATAAAATCATTCATTTAAAATAAGTCAAGTAAAGAGACTAAAGGAACATTAACCAGTTAGGTCAAGCACGGGGAAAGATTAAGATGGCTGAAATAATCTTAAATCTACCAGTAATGATGTGAAATGTAAATACACAAAATACTGATTTCTTTTTAATGGCTGTGTGATGGAGTCTATAGTACTGTTATCAAATGTTTTGGTTATTTTTTATTTTTTAAGAATCCATTTTTCTTTAAGATTTATTTTATTGTTTTTGACAGAGAGAGAGAGAGGGAGAGAGACAGAGACAGAGAGAAGGGGGCGGGCCCAGAGCAGTCTCCATAGTTGTGTGTCATCAATTTTCAACATGGTTTCGTTCCACACAGGCGGACCAGGGGCTGCACAGGGCGGGAACTGGGCTGGGGGCCTCCGCATGGGAGGCACACCCCATTTCAGCATGTGGGTCCACACGGGCCAGGGCTGGGATTTGATCCTCAGTCCTCGCGGCTACAAAGTGAGCGCTTAACCCACTGAGCCATCCCAGCTTCCCCTGGGTTATTTTTTAATTGAAAGAAAGAAAGAAAGAAAGAATTTCAAGAGCAACAGTAGAGCACTAGGCCAAGTGGGGGGCCCTTTGAACATGGGGTCCTGTGAATCTGTTCAGGCCATACATTCATGACCCCTGCCTGCCCTGACAATGATTGTTTTCACCCAAGAGATCACTGTCACCTCTGATTGGTACAATCAGAAAAATTCAAAAGAAGATGGCATTTGAGCTGCATTTTGGAAGAGTTAAAATCTCAGTTTTTCAAGGTCGAAGGAGTGGGGTTATCACACACAGAACTACGAGACAGCGCAGGTGGTATTCCCGACGTTGGCTCGACCAAGTTTACTGGGGCAAATAGTTGTCATGTGGGAAATCTATCTAGAAAGACAGGTAGAGGGCAGCTTATGACTTTAGGAGGCCCTCAGAAACCCTTAGAAAGTATCTTAAAGTCATGCTCCTGGACATGAACCCAGCAGTGGTGCAGAAAGCACTGGAGCCATCCCACCTGAGGCGGGGACCAAAGCAGGGGAGCAGGCCCTCTGTAGTTGAAGGTAGCCATTCAGAGTGTAGTTATGGCCACGCTATTCTGAAATGTCCTATTCCCTGCTCTTCCCACCTGTCTCTATAAATTCACCTATTCTGGATGTTTTATATCCAGAATAGGATATTTATATCCTATTATATTCATATTTGTCCATTTTTGTTTGGCTTATTTTGCTCAGCATCGTATTTTCAAGGCCCACTGGGTGCTGCTGATCACTGTGCGTTGCTGGTCGCTGTGCACTGCTGGTCGCTGGGTGCTGCTGGTCGCTGTGCACTGCTGGTCGCTGGGTGCTGCTGGTCGCTGTGCACTGCTGGTCGCTGGGTGCTGCTGGTCGCTGTGCACTGCTGGTCGCTGGGTGTTGCTGGTCACTGTGCATTGCTGGTTGCTGTGTGCTGCTGGTCGCTGTGCACTGCTGGTCGCTGTGCATCACAGGAACTGGGCACAGGAGGAAAGGCCAGGCTTGTAGGAGCCTGGTGCTGGCACACTGCTTGTACTCAGGAGCCCTGTGCTGGGGAAGCTGGGCATGCTGCAAGTACACCCAATGAAAAAAGAAAAACTCTTCCCTTTTGCAATGCTTGCCAAGGGCCCTCTGCTGACATAGCTTAACATCCAGCCATCTGGCAAAGGACAAATATTGAAAGGGCCCAGATCCATTTCAATGGACCGGCAGAAAGGGTGAATTTGGAGCTGCTGGGCAATAGATCAGTAACTAGCACAGGGTGGTTTGTTAGGCAACAAAAGTTAACTGAGGGAGATGCATATGAGACCATTTTGGATGATCTTCCAAGTTTCTTAACCTTCTTTGTACGTTTTCCAGCTCTTTATCTTTTTATGTTGTAGCCTGGGACATTTCTCAAAGATCCAAGTCTTTCCTCAGCTCTGACCAGTCTATTGTTAACCTATACATTGAATTTTCAATTCCAAAACCAATATATATATATATATTTTATTTCTAGATGAGGTATTTGGATCTGGTGTTGTCACACACACACACACACACACACACACACACACTCATTCTTTTTATGATGATTTCTACACTTTTAAAAATATAATTTTATACATTCTTATTTTATCCGCTCTTTCCCATTTTTACTAGTATTTCAAATTCTTGGTAATTTTCCTGTTTGTTGTGTCTGTGGTGAGTTGTTTCCTCTTTTGGTTTATAATTTTTGTTTGTGAGCTTATTTCTTCAGGATTTTGTATCCCTGAGGAAGTCAGTTGTACTTTCAACAAAGAAAATCTCCCTGGAGAGTAGTTTATAATTTTTTTTTCTACCATGCAACTAGAGAGGTCACCAGTCTGAGACTAATTTTCATACTATAAGTTTAGCTTGTAAATTTCCACACAATCGAAGGTATTATAAATTGCAACTCCACACCCTTGCATGGTGTAGCTTTGGAACTTCAATATTTCATGGGAAGTGTTTTTCCTCCCAGGACCCTGTTAAGGTACACTTTATTCTTCCATTTCTTTTTTGGAAAGTAAGGAGAGTTTTTTAGGCCCCCTTTTAAAGAAAAGACAGCTCATCCAGGGTCTTAGTTTATTTAAGGGTCCAATTTCCAGCTCCTTCCCCAATGTGGGCCCAAGATTCCATCTCCTATCCTTGCCTGAGCGTTAGAATCCCACCCCTAGTCTTTGGGGCATATATCCAGATCTATTTCCTGCTTTCACCTCACATCTGAGACCTCAAGTTATTAGTTTACTATTCATGCTGACCCCTGAAGCTTTTGAGCTCAGCTATACATCTAAAACAATTTTTGCTGCATTTTATCTGATGTTTCTATGTGTTTGTGGAGTTGTCGTAAGGTAGAAGTGGCATTTGCATGATCTCAGTATATGCCTTGCTTCTGGAACCCGAGTTTCAGATCTTTCATCATTCTAGAATTTACAACTGAAGATTTTAAGCTGTAGAGTGACATGATCAAATGTCTTTTACAATAATAAAGCCCGGGAGATCTAAGAATTGCTGTTAGAAGAAAGTGGTTCATGAGTGGAGGACCCGATAGAATGCTATTACAATAGCCAAGATTTACAGTTCATGAGGTAAAGCGTCTCCCTTCTCCCTGGGCCCCTCAAGGAGAGTCCTTATCCTTTAATTGAGGATAGACTGTGAACTTGTGTGGATAATGGAGGCTTCAAAGGAGCAGGTAAAAACTGCTCTCATTTGTGAGGGCTGTTGAGGACTTGCTTAGATGGTGAGAAGAGGAAAGAGCTTTCTCTTGGGGTAGAAAGACACAGAATAGAGCCAAGAAAAGAAAGTAGTAGGAATGCACATGGCTTAGTAAGGAACTGGGGTAGGAAAGTGTGACCAGAGTGGAGGGGCCAACGGCGGGAGGGGAGTGGAAGGTAGTTGCAACAACCAGTGGAACCAGATGGGAAGTTAATCCCCTATAGATAGTCTCATTGTTGGTGATTATGAATAGCATTTCTGCAAACACTTTACTAGGCTTTGCCAGTGCAGAAGCCAAAAAGGATATTTTGTTTAGATTAACATATGAAGGCAATTGGGTCCAAAAATGTAGTTGTCCCAATTTTCAGGTCATGCAAATGTTCTGTTGCCATGACAAACTGAGTTTAAATTCCAGAAAGAAAAATAAATGTTTGGCAACTGATTTAAATCATCTACGTCCGACTCTAGTTATACACAGATTTTCTGCTGGGCGGGAGGTTGGCACCCCTAACACTGCATTGTTAAGGCTTAACTTTACATCACAGTGTTGCTTTGGTGGCTACAGCTTCCATTTTTCACTTGATTTTAACATTATTTAGTAGAGAGTGGATACAAGTAGCAGTTTGATTTGCTTTATATTAAAAAAAAAAAAATGAGACTAGTGGTGGCTTACAGAGAAACTTTAGATGTTTTGTTTTTCACACTAAAATTTGCACGGCCAAAATTATCCCCAGGAATAATGTTTCACAAATGTGCCTCTCTTCATCATCATCAAATATTTTGGAGAGTTTGAGTAACGGTTACATCTGTTGAAGAGAAGTGACTCACTAACCTATGGTAAATGCAGACGTGGAGGCAGGAAACGGCCTAAGTGATGGATTTACCACACAGAGCAGAAAAAGAAGCCAAGAGCAAGATGCCTTCCATTTGTTTTTTTAAAAAAGACGAATCATTATGGATTAGCTCAATTTTAAACTCAACAGTGTTTTAACGGTTTATCCTTCTTAATAGTCTGATGAAAGAGAGAAACACACTTATTCATTTTTGTGTGTGTGTATAGGATTCCCATAAAATTTTCAAATAACAGCTTTCAACTTATAGACTGCCAGTGGGAATGAGTGTCTATTGCTGTGGCAGGCACTTAATAATCTTACTTGAATACCAGGCCTGTGGCCAGGAAAAACTGATACATGTGGTAAACTATAATACACCAGCCTTTTCGTACACGTCTGGGGATATTCAGTACCTGCCAGGGTGGCTGATGGAGAGTAGATACCCAATAAAGCTTTGCTGAATGGCTGGATATATGTGCAAATGAATGCCTGAAAGGATAGGATAGAGCCTCCTATACATTCATTTTGATAACAGGGTATACAACAGGGACTATAAGCAGGCCAAATGAGAGAAAATTTTATCCAGAGAGCACTTCAAGCAAAGTGGAACGAATCTAAGCTTTCTTTTACATCCTCATTTGGGAGATGTTGATTTATTTAAAGTCGCTCTACAGTTTCCAGCTTTTAATGGGTGTCGTGTGTTCTGTCATCATTTGTGATGGGATCCAAGGAAGCCTAGAATTTCTTTCTATCACAAAACATCAGAACAGTGTGAGTCCCCCGCCTCTGGCCAAGTGGAGCAGTGTGGACATGCCAGGCACCCATATGGAGGCAGGCAGACAGGCGAGGCTGGGAGCAGCAGGGTGCGAGCGGTTTTTTAGAAACCCTGGAGGCCCGTTGAGGTTGGTGTGAGGTGCTAGAGAAGGCAATGGGGGAGAAAAGACCATCTGGGAGCTTCAGGTAAGAGTCCAGAAGGAAGATGACGAAAACCTCGGTCAGAATGGTGGCCACAGGGACAGAGAGGAGGGACATTTGAGATGTTGGGACTTGGTGACTGATGGGATGTGAGGAGTGAGACAGAGAGAGGGTCCACGGTGGGGCCCAGGTCCTGCAGGGCTGGCATGTGGTGCAGATACCTGGCATCCCAAGAGGCAGGAAGTGGACGGCCCGGGGGTGCAGCCACCACAGGCTTCCGGGATAAAGTCACAAAACCATGCCAGTGAGACTCTGGACTTTAAGTCTCACCAAGAGCTCGCTGAAGAACTTGCAATCCCTTTGTAAGGAAAGGATTTTGTTGTTATTTACAAATGGAACTGTGCGAAATGATTTCTTCAAAGGCTCTGCAGCATCAAGCTCCCCTTCTGGCTTCTGGGGCACCCCGCTGTGGGTAGTGTTGGTGAGACCCAGAGCATTGCTTCTCATTGTGGGAGTGAAGCTGAGCTCCTACCTCCTCCCCCACCCCCATACTCTGGCTGCCATGATTCAGGCTCATACCCAGGGTTCAACCAATTAAGCCTGGGTGCGGTAATGGTTAATTATACACTTGGCTAGGCTGCGGTACCCAGATATCTGGTCAAACACTAGTCCAGATGGTGCGTTGAAGGTACTGTTGGATGAAATGAACCTTTAAATCAGTAGCCTTTGAGTAAAACAGATTACCTTCCACAATGTGGGTGGGCCTCAGACATTCAGTTGAAGGCCTTACAGGTCTTCCCTGAGCCCCCACCCTGCCTGCCGGCCCTGCAGACAGAAGATACAGTCAGTTTGTACTGCTTGCAATAATGAGCCTGGCCTAATAAAACTATACGTGTTCAACGTGACAAACTGCAAACACCAGAAAAGGAGAAAGAAACAGAAGGAAGTCGCATATACCACGATACTACTAATTTAAACCTTTTCCCACTTTCCTTCCAAGTTCTTCTATACATGTGTTCTACACTACATTTATAGGTGTATGGTGTCTTATCCTGCTTGCTCATTCAGCCTTCTGTTATAAAGCATGTGGATGTGTCACTAACCTACTGGTACTCTTACCGATACTCTTGGCCCCATTTCAGTCTTCTTAATGCATATGCCTTCTGTTCATAATACTTCTTATTGTCTTTGTATCATCTCCTGTCATGTGGGACCCATTTGGTGTTTTATTCACTTTCATCTCCTTGAGTGATTTGAAAACAGATGATCCATTTAAGTCCTCTTGTGGTTATCTTTAGGTTTAAAGTCACATAGTTAAAATCAATTTCTCTAGTTATTAAAGTTAAGAACAACATTTGCCCTTATGTACAGATTTCCTTTCCCCATACCCTCTCCCTGTTTTTTTTTTTGTGTGTGTGTGTATGTTATAACATAGGTTAAACATTTGCTCATACATTTTTTAAGAATTGTTTTTGTTTAGTTTTGAAACCACATTCCCCCATCGTATGTATACGTTCAACCGGTTTCAATACGTATTACATGACATTCCTATTCTTTGAATGATGTTTTCAGGAACGTATACAATAGGGCATTTTTTGAGCCTGTGCCTATTTGAGACCATCTTTGTTACCTCCACACATGAATGACAAGTGGGCTTGCTCAGAGGAGTGTTTTCAAGCGATTAATAGGAACTCCCAATGGCAGTGAGTCAGAGCCTACTGCCTTCTTCCCAGCCATTCATTACCATGCTGGCTTAGGGGAAAGGCAGGTATGATTCAAAAGGTGATTTTCAACCCAAGCTCATCCACTCTGCAGTTAGTGGAAATTCCCCCACACTTTGGCCTATGGTTTTCAACCCTCTCTAATGTCCTGTGGTATTGCAAGTTCATATATTTGTGTGTGTGTACACTCACAGGTATTCCAGTGGGAAGTTCAGAGGGTCTACCATGGAAGCACTGGGGTCGGCTGCCACAGTGACCCCAAATGCCAGCACTATGTTATCTGCTTGTCTTAATTTCCTAACCCTATTTTCAGAGGCTATTTTAGATTTTCTTTGTCGGTATTAGTTAAGCTTCTTTAGTTGTAGGTAACTGAAACTAGCTTGACCTGGCCTAAGCAAGAAGAGGAACTGTCACAGAAGAATACAGGAAAGTTTCATGGAACCCAAGAGTAAAAATATAACTGGGTCTTAATAAGGAAGTGGAAAGTTCTTAGGACTCTCTGCTTCTTATTTCTGTTTCTCTCTTTAGTACTTCATACAGATGAGTAGAAATTGCTCATGTTGACTGAGAACTTAGTCTATGCCACAAGAGCCCTCAGAAAAATATATTTTTTAATCCTCTGAGAACACAGAAATTAAGTTGCCCTATTATCACCCCCATCTGGCCCTTAAGAGCCTTGTTCCAGAGCTGATACCCCCTCACCTCTACTATACTCAGGTGGGTCCAGATTAGGATGGCATCTCAGAGGCCACACCCTCTAAGGTATTTGTCTGACCATCTTCCATGGTGGCTGGGAGTGTGGGAGGGGGACATGATCTCATTCGGGGGCAGCCTTAGCTAAGCAAAACCCTTCCCTAGATTGAGCTCAAATCTGCCTCTCTGAAAAATTTCCCACCTCCAGGTTTCTGCCCCAGAGGCCACCCTGACCCCTCTAAGCCTCAGCCTCAATGACTGCCTTTGACATGTTTCAGAACTGAGTGTTGTGGCTGCTTTGGATTTTCATCCTCAATGACCTCAACTGTCCCTGAGTTTTTAGTGTCCCTGTCACCCTATGTCCCATCCTCAAATGGGCCTCAGATCTTGTGAACCACCCTTGATATGACAGTTACATATGGTAGAGCACTGGTTTTCATCTTTATCAGACCCAACGCCTACTTCCTTCTCACAACAAATATTTTGTAATACCTCCCCTACTATCAAGAAATAAAATTAGGGGGATACCGGGATGGCTCAGTGGGTTGAGTGCTCATCTTGCAGCCCCAGGGTCCAAGGATTGTATCCTGACCCTGGCCCTGGCCTGTGCGGACCCATATGCTGAATTGAGGTGTGGTCCTCCTGTTTGGTTCTCGCCAGGGTGACTTTCCCATGTGGGAGGCCCCTGGTTTGGCTACTGCCTCCAGATGAGCTTCCCATGTAGGAGGTCCCTAACTTACAGGGGAGTGCCTCCCATGCAGGAGGCCCCTAGCCCGGTTCTTGCCCTGGGCAGACTGGCGCCCACCTGCGAAGTGAAACTCTATGGAAAACTAATGACGTACAAGTATGGAGACTATTCTGGGCCCTCCCCCTTCTCTCTGTCTCTGTCTCTGTCAAAAATAATAAAAATACATCTTAAATAAATAAATAAATAAATAAAATTCATGGGATGCTGGGATAACTCAGTGGTTGAATGTTTGTCTCACAGTTGTGGAGTCCAGGGTTCAATTCCTGGCCCTGGCCTGTGTAGACCCAAATGCTGAACTTCTGCACAACTGGTAGCTGCCGGGATGGCAGCAAAGGTTCTTGCTTCCCATGCAGGAGGCCCAAGTTCAGTTTCCATTCTCTGTGGCCCCATATCCACCTGCGTCAAATGAAACTGTGTCACAACTAGTGGTGTACAACTATGGAGACAGCTCTGGGCCTTCCCCCTTTCTCTGTCTCTCTCACCTTCTCTCAAACAATAAAATAAAATCTTAAAAAAACAAAGAAAGAAAAGATAGTAGCTGAAGTTACAGCTAGTGAGGAGAAGCAATAATTTGATGCAGGTTATTGGAATCCAAAGCCAACATTTAAAAAAAAAGAAAAAAAGAAAAAAAAAATATACACACACACACACACACAAATACACATACACACATACAAATACACATAACTGCCTAATTAAAACTACATAATTTAAAAACAAATATAATGTCTTAATTATAAAATTAAGATGGAATAAAAGAAAAGTAATTTATGAAAATAATACATGACTGCTCAGTCACAGCTACACTGGAAGCCATAATGAAACATTTATTTGTACCTCCTTATAATAAATGTTTGTGCGCATTCACAAGAAGTAAAGAGATCAGAAGCCCCTCTGCAGAAAAAAGCACAGAAAATGAAAGAGTAAAGGTATGCACTAGATAAAATAATAGATATGCACTAGATAAAATAACTGTCCAAATTTATTTATATATAATGAAAGAAAGTGGGGTGGGGTAAAGGGAAGCTCATTTAATTAAAGTCACAAAAGGTACCAAAACAAATGAGAGATTATGGAAAAGGAGGACGTCTGATATCCTTACAGGTGAACCGCGAATTCACCTTTAAGTGTGCTGTCCAAGTAAGTTCCTGCCTCTTGACACAGCACAGCGAATCACCAAAATATAGCTTTTGTAGCAATCTCCTTAACGTCCCTCTGGCAGCTGAGCTTTGGAGATGGTGGGCTTCCATAGGCAATGGGGCACAGAATGGACTGGAAGGAGAAATAGTCGCACAAGGTAGACCTCTGGGGACCATGTCAGAGCACGACTGAAAAATAATAGGCCACTAAAGACTAATTAATTTCAATACGCAACCTCACAATGTATTTCTTATCATTGTATGACAAAATCAATATACACATAATAATCGTATGAAAAAAATGTATTAATGGAAGAATCCTTTTAATGGAATGAAACTGGACCTTTGTATTCATGTTTCTCAGCTAGTTGAGCACTTTTTTGGTTGCCAGGTAGTTAAAAGGAGGCTCAGAACAGCTCTGTTCTGCAGCTGCATGTGAAAATTCCAAGGGCTGAGTGATGAAGGTGTGTGTTGGCAGGCAGCATGGCCATAGGTGACCTCATTTTCCCCAAATAGTGAGCAAATTCTTGGTAAAGGTTCAAACAAAACAAAGTACAGTCTTCTCTCAATTTACATGGTAGTTGTATTCTAGGAAAATACAGTGACTGTGAAAACTGTAAAAAAAAAAAAAGAAAAAGAAAAAGACTTTGCATTTATATATAAAATGGAGTTCCAGGGTGAGGTATTTATTAAAAAAAATTTTTTTTCACCTCATGAATGTCTGGTGAGACACTTGAGATTCATGTAGACATGGGGCAATTCTTTATGCTGTGGTAGTGCCCACACATTGCAGGAAGTCTGGGATCTATAGGCCTCACCTACTAAAAACCCCAGTAGTTCATCCCTCATTCAATAATAATGACAATAGGAAACTGACCCACAAAATTCCAAATAGTCCTTCATGCTGTCCCCACTGCTGGTACAGGAGACTACTGTACCAGCACCTCTGATGTGATTCCCTCCTGGAGGGTGTAGGCTAGCAGAGGTGTTCCCAGATCCTTCCACACACTCATGCAATTTTGGTTCAGAGGACAAACTAGCTCCAAATGTGTTTCATGAGCAACCATTCTATTCTCTATTCTTCATTTACCATTTTTTTAAGCTTAAAAGAAAACGTGGTAAAATACACATAAAATTTATCTTTTTAAAGTATACAGTTCAGGGGTCTTAAGTACATTGACATTGTATAGCTTTTTAATAGTATTTGACATTTATTCAAGTTTAGAGGAAGGTTATAAAGAGCCCCTGCGGAATGCCCTAGGTACACCTGTTCTGTGGAGATCAGTTCCAGATGGTGCAGCTACAAGGTGGGGAAGGCTCAGCACCCAATCTCTTGCCCCCTGCTCTCCCACCTCCACTACTTTGCTGACCCACAGGACATTTTCTTATAAGAAATGAACCTGGGAACCCACTGGGATTTGAAGGTGAACTTATTTCTATAGCATAACCATGCCTATCTTGACTCATATCTCTCTCCTCTAGTTTCAGAGATATGATTTAAATAGAAGAAAAAGGTTATCTCCCCTACCGACAGTACAAACAAGTTGTCAGCGAGAGCAAATGCCAGTTGTGAAATGTGTACCAGGGCTGTCGGGAAAAAATCCAGCCATACGTGCCTCTAGTTTTCATATGACATGGCCAGATGCTTTCCGGACAGCCCTCGTATAGAAATAGTGTTGTGAAGCTGTTCACATAAAAAGGAAGCTCTGAAGAGTGCAGGAACATCCATTTAAAGAAATGGGGGTGGGGGCCCAAATTCCTGGAATTTAAGGCACACTGTCTGACGACTTGCCTCACAATCTCATGTGAATCATTCCTGAAAGGGACTTCAGGTTCTTTCTAACTTCCTTCATTCCTATAATGCTAAGTCTTCAAGTCACACTTCCTCATTAAAGAAAAAACCGATCTCTGTTCATAGATTTTGTTTTTTTTAACTTCTCACATCTTTTTCACTTATGGTGAGGTGAGAAGCATAGCTTTTGTCCAGCAACTGTTTAGTTTAGTATTTCTGCATTAAAGATATTTTGACTATTACATGGCTACCAAAAGTTACTCAACACTGAAACGGTATTTAAGGCTAAATTAGAGGTATTTCCTTCACTTAGTGTGCTTTTTTATTGTTCATATGAAAACTTATAACAATTTTATGTATACAAGTAGAGTGAATAAGATAATGAATTCTTATAAAATTGTCATTTTGACTTTACAGCTGTTAACGTTTTGTCATGAATTTTGTCATACGTGCTGTGTTTTCTTTCTTTGCTGAAGAATTTTTTTAAATGTTTTTTATTTTATTTTATTTATTTTTGACAGAGAGAGAGAGAGAAAGACAGAGAGAGAGAGAGAGAGAGAGAGAGAACTAAACTGGGGGAGCTCCCAGTTCAGCACATGGTTCCGCACGGGCCGGGGCCGGGATTCGATCCCCGGCGCTGCAAAGTGAGCGCTTAACCCACTGAGCCATCCCGGCTTCCCCTGAAGAATTTTAAGGCTGGTCTCAGGCTGAAAAACACTGAAACATTTCACCCTTAAATACTTCACTACACATGTCTTCAAAATAAGGATATTTTCTCATGTACCATTGTCATGCCTAATGAAATTAACAATATATTCTTGTATAATAGCTGATACCTAGTCCATATTCAAATGACCCCAAACACATATTTTTATATTTCATTTTTATATTTAGTTTGATTTGGGATCGAAACTAGGTGGCAATTGCATTTGACTGTTTAGTTTTCAGTCTCCATTAATCAATTTACTTTATTTTAAAATTCATCTTAAAAAAAACCCAAAAACAAACAAACAAATAAATAAATAAAGGGGAAGCCGGGATGACTCCGTGGGTTAAGTGCTCACTTTGCAGCCCCTGGGACCGAGGATCAAATCCCGGCCATGTGGACCCATATGCTGAACAGGGGAGTGCCCCCAGTTCAGTTCTCACCGGGATGAGACCCCGGCCCAGTTCCTGCCCTGTGCAGCCCCGCGCCCACCTGTGGAATGAAACTATGTGGAAAAACCAATGATGTGCAACCATGGAGACTGTTCTGGGCCTTCCCCCTTCTCTCTGTCTCTGTCTCTGTCTCTCTCTTTCTCTGTCAAAAACAATAATAAATAACAATAATAAAAATAAAATTCATCTTGATTTGTTTCCTTTCATTAAAAAAATAACTATACTTTCCCACTGTTTTTGGTGGTAAAAGTTGAACAAGATGACATTCTTACTTTTTATCTGGGAAATCTAGTATTTTTAAAAAGCGTCTCATATGTAAAAAATATATATATATTATATGTATATATTTGTAATATATATTATATATAATATATATGTAATATAGATGATATACATTAATATATTATGTATCATATTTATATTATATATACTAGCTAAATGCTATTTTTTGGAAGTAAAGCATTGAAAATATCCAGCTACTAGGGTGCTAGAAGATAAGAGCAAAATTTGATGTTTTTCATGTTTGTAAAGTTCATCTGGGTTACAGAAAGAAGCTTCCTTTAATTATAAACCTGTAAGCATAATGGCATCTCAGGATTAAGACTTTTTAAAGACGTTGTACTCTTTCCTCAAACAAGTTTCCTAGTTAAAAAAAAAAAAAAGATTAAAAGCATGTCATTTATTTGTCTGTTTTAGCAGTTTCTAAAGGCAATGTGATTTAGAAGTAGAAAAAAATACTACTTAGAGATTTAGGGAGTAAGAAGACGTGGGTTAGTTCTGCCTTTACAATGAACTACTAATTTTAAAAAATCCTATAAGTTGTCTGACCCTTGGTTTCTTCTTGAGAAAGTTTAGCCGAGTTGATGGAAGAGATATACTTGGAACATTCTAGAATTTCACAATATAATTGACTAAAAAAAAAGAAATCTTTTATTTTTGTCTTCCCAACAAATACACCAGGCCTGAGGCTGCCATCCAAGGGTAGGTCTTCAAAGCAGGCTTCTTGGAGCCATCACCTAATTTCCTTGATGCTGCCACCTGTTAGAACACTTCTGCAAATACTTGCAGAAATAGTTTATATGACATACAAGAAAGTAAGTACGTGGTGGCCATATCTCTGATTTTACTTACTAAGCACTTACTGCGCATTGCTACTTAGTGGGAGAACTGTGCCAGGTGCTGGGGTCGCTGAGGCAGTGGTGGGCACAAGGTTGACCAAGACTAAGCTCCTGCCTGCCCAGGAACTGGTGATCTGGTGGGAGGGAGCAGATGCGTAAACTTAGGGAGTATCTTCAGCATAACATTGACATCTCCAAAGCCAAGATCCTTGGGTTTGAGGAATGGACCTCCTCGGCTATGAAGACTTAAGCTTATCATTTGACAAGGATAAAGTGACTCTCATCTGATACTTTTCACAAGTGATTCTAGTGTCCCCAGTTAAGCACCGGGTGAAGATATAAACAATAGCCAGCCTGAAGCCAAAGTGAACACCCGACACACTCAGTAATCTAAATAATTAATACATACTCTGTTAAGAAGTAAGGACATTGAAGTGGGTGCTTATCACACTATGAAAGAATTTTGGTACTTTTGTGTTTCCAGATAACCCCAGTTAAATATTCTAGGGTTCAAGTGTTTCCACTGGGGGTTGATTTCTGCTGGATTATTATTTTTTTCCCCCAAACCTCGTTAGATGGTTTCCTTCACAATCATACCAATACGTATCTCTTACGTTGACCAGGAATTTTAGTTAGTTGTTCGTCACTTGTTGATGTGCCTTGGTGTTGACTCCCAGGTAAGAAACTGGAGAAAAGCCATCATTACTCCACGCAACACAGGAGCTTGTCCTACTGGACAGAAGTGTTTCCCTGAAGTGGGCTGATTAGCACTTGGTGTGGGCTGACTTGAGACTTGTCACATTACTGATGCAACACCCACAGTTTGTGCCAAGAAGAAAGGTGTCACATTGCTAAGTGCTGGAGAGAAGTCTTTGTTGAGGAAGATGGGCACAGCCTTTCAAAACCATTATTTATTCATTCAAGAAACAGACATTGGGGAAGCTGGGATGGCTCAGTGGGTCGAGCGCTCGCTTTGCAGTGCCGGGGACCGAGGATCGAATCCCGGCCCCGGCCCGTGCGGACCCATGTGCTGAGCTGGGGAATTCCCCCAATTCGGTTCTCTCTCTGTCTCTGTATCTCTCTCTCTGTCAAAAAAATAAAAAAAATAAAACGTCAAGACTAAACACATTTATATAAAAAAAAAGAAACAGACATTGCAAACCTCCCAGGGACCAGGCCTGGGTGCTATGGTTTATGGTTAGTTACTTCTGGTGTTCCAGTCAGTCCAGACAGGTGACAGAGTGCATAGTCCCAGAGGAGACCAGTGGACTTTCAAGATAGAGATCAAATTCATTCTTTACTTCACTATTAGAAAAAGCAATTTCCATTGGATATATTAAGACTACAGAAATGTCTTTTGCATGGAACGGACAATGGTAATGGAAGATTACCATCAGTAATTTAGACTCATTGAATTAATTTAACTTGCATAAGCAGTTTGGGAAGGTGAAGAATTATAGATGATGGAAAAGTAATTCAGCAGCATAAACTAGAACTGCAGGAGACTGATAAATACTCACAGATTTTCTAACACAGTCTGTTTACAAACAAAACAAAATGAAACAGCAAAAACGATCTTACTAAAAACCCACAATCACAGACCTCAAATGGACCAAAGGGACTTCGATAAAAATTGCTCTCATCCTCTGGTTTCCCAAAGGGATCCAACAGTGATTATTAAAAGGGTTAGAAGCTAGAACCAACAGGATTTAAATTAATCCAGCTGTTCCACTCTCCAAGCACCCAACTCAGCAAGCTACAGGGGCTGTTGCTTCTGCTACTTAGGGACTGAAGAGACAGCCAGAAAGGTGGTTGGTTTCCTCTCTTCATCCCACCACCAAGTGCTGGAGGTCACGATGAGCGGGAGGGCGAAGCTATCAGGGACAGAGGGGACAAGTGGCTGGCGGTGGAGTGTGGTTGCAGAGACAAGCCGCAGCTACACCATCAAAGCAGAGCTCGGAAGCGGTGCTAGGCCCCTCCTGGGAGATCCCAGGAGTTTTCCTGGTGAGTCATGCCAGTGGCCACACGCACTCTATGCACCTGCCCTGCTCAGGGTGAGAAGACTGAACAGGGATTGGCAATGGGGGCAGAGAAGAAGGGCTGTTGGGCATGATTCCTGTGCCCTGACCTTCCCTGTCAACCGCACAACCAGCTGACCACAAATGAACAAAATCCAAGAAACAATCCCCTCGCCCTTCCTCTCCTACTTTTCCCTTCTGTCATGTTCTTCCTGTTTCAAATTCTCCCTTCTCTATCAGCCACCTGTCCTTACGCTTGATTTTAATATATCAAGCTTGGGAAAGCAGAGTCATGTTAGAGACTGCTGGTTTCCCCCATCAGTAGTTGTTTTTCGTCCTTGTTCAGAGACCTCTCAGGGGACACTCAGAACAATGACTACATTTCCCAGTGTCCCTTGCAGCTCACTGTGGCCACATGACTAAGTTCTGGCCAATGAGAAATAATAAGCAGCAGGCTGTGCAACTTCCTGGCAGTATCTCTAAAGGGAGAGGGCGTGCCCCTTCTCCCTACAGTCCTTGTTCCTGCTGGTGGGAATATGGACTGTGGGCATGCTGGCTAGAACTCAAGCACCCACGGGGACCCAGAAGTGGGCAGAGGTTGGTGAAGCAAGAAGATAAATAGATCCTGGGTCCCTGAGGATTGTGGAGCTGCCATAGCAACGCTGCCATAACTGATGTGAGGGCCAAATACAGTCTCTCTTATTCAGTTAAGCCCTTGTTACTTTGGGTTTTCTCTTACTCACATCTAACACTAAGTGATAGGAGAGCTGTAACTTGCTTTAAGTTAAAATGATGAAACGAGAACTTACTCTAGTCCAGGCAGCATTTTAAGAGTTATAGGGTTGTTAACACAACCACCCTATCAAGAAGCTGTAGGGACTGGCCCACAGGCAGATGGATGAGCTGGCAGGCAGTCACGGTCTCCCCGCTGCAGGGGAACGCTGCTATGAGACAGCCAGTTCTGTACACTGGTGGGCAGTCAAGGTCTACTGGCTTCTTGGGATACTGTGTACATGGGAGCAGGGCCTGCCAGATGGGTTCTGCCGCAGAACGCTCTTTGTTTTGCTGTACTTATAACCTGGCTTTTTCTCTGCCTGTGTGCAGAGCACTACCCCTCTGGACAGCCTCCACCAGGGACTCTCTCCCATTTGTAAGTCTCAAGAAACCTATGTCTCACACTCAGCCACCTGCTGTGTTCTTTGGGCTTGTGGCTTCTCAGGCACACATCTTGAAACTACTTGGACTCAGAACATTCCATTTTAATCCTCTTCTGACTCTTTAGGTACACTATACCTCTTTGCGTTTTGTAGTAGTTGTTTTAGTGCTTACAATGCATATCTTTTTATCACAGTCCCCTTAGAGGAATTTGTACTACATCTAATATCTCATAAGACCTTACAGCAGTGCAGTTCCACGTGACACACACACACTTTGTGCCACTGTTGTCATATGTATTGCATCTGCCTCCGATTGGGCTGATGCTTTCTTTCTAAAAGGAGCATGAGAGTTCAGGAAGTTTCCTCGGGGTGAGGGCAGAAAAGAAGCTGCAAACATCCCAATCTCACCAGGTGCAGTTTCCTTCTTTCCAGGGTAAACTCGACTCCAGTTTCGAACTGCTTTTAGTCACTCTTCACTGCTTTCAAATATTAAAATAAAAATTCCCTTGCTATCTCCAGGGCGTAAGCTCACCACACTACTTGGTCATTACCAGAAGCGAATCTCCACCGTCAACCTTTTCCAGAGACTGCTGTAAGAAAGTAAAGGCCTCCATTGAAATCCACTAGCAAACATGCACTACTTTGCGAAGAAGCACATACTCAGGCTGAGACTTACCTTCAGGCCTTCATGCAGCCAGCAGGTCCTGTGACGAAGATGAGACCACGTGGTCACACAGACGTGAATCCCCGGGGGTTACCGAGGAGGTGCTGGGCCTGACCGCAGATCCGGCCCTTCCCCCTCGATGGTTTCTGGGATGGTGGCTACATGCCGGTCCATAAGAACTGTGACCTGTTCTTATGACCTTGGAAAACAAGAATGGTGCAAATTCAACCAAATGGTTTCTTATAGAGTGTGGGTTTCAATGCTTCTGGAACATTGGCTCATCTTCACAAAGTCCTAGAGCTAAAGAAACACTCTCTGGATTGTTATATATTAGCTAGGCGGACAGGGTGGACACACAGACAGGATGGACACACAGAGAGGGTGACACCACCTGATGGTTGGAGTCACAGCTCTAGAAGGCAACACTAGGCAAGCAGCCCCACTGGAAGACTTGTGCCCTCCGGAGGGTACTACCTATGTGGGGGCAGCCGTGCATTACACATTCACATTAACGTCAGTAACGGATATTGTGATTTCCTGAAGGCGGGCAATTGACGATTGTGATGTCTAAATATTACGTCCTGAGGTGGTGCTGCTACACTGAAACACTGTGTACCAGGTTTAGCAAAAGCAAAGCAAACAAATCAACTGAAGCAGGATGCCCAGTTAAATTTGAATGTCAGATAAAGAAGGAATACTTTTTTTAGGATAGGTATATTCTGCTTCTCTTACAACTATTATAGGAAACAAAACTCATGCTAAAAAAATCGGTTGCCATTGATCTGAAATTCACGTTTACCTGAGAGCCCTGGCAAATTTAACTGCAACTCCAGGGTCGAGACTCAGTGCTGCCAACGAGGACAGAACTCTGGCCCTGGGAGACCACGCTATAGGGAATGGGCCTCTGGCTGGGAGGTTCAGGATCCCACTCCTGGGAGGAAGGAGCACACGCACTGGGAGGTCAAGTTCACAAGCCACCCAAGAGCCACCAGCTGGACTCTCCTAAAGAGAGTCCTCCTTTCGGAGCTCCTCTAAACATAATATTTAGCTCTATCAGAGCTTTGATGTGAGCGTACTGTACAATTACTCATTTGTTAATTGCCACGACATCCTGTGGAGGTTGGCGAATATTTCTACTACCCTCATTTTGCAGCAAAGTAAACAGGGACAGAGAAGGAGGCTGACTCATGGGGCAGCCCAGGGGGCCAGGGGCGGGTAGCTGAGAGAAACCAGCGGGACCCAAACAAAAAACAGACAAGAGGAATGAAGCTGCTCAGAACCCCCTGGAAACTCCACATTCTAAACAACCCGATTCTCTTTCAAGAAAATAAACCAGCACAAAAATATGCAGAAATGGAATTATCGAGGGCAGATTTTTATTTCCCACCCCCTGGGCAAAAATGAATTTCCTTGTAAGTGCCTGAAAAAGGAAGCTAATAAGAGAGACAAAACAGTTCCATCCTGTAATAAGGACGATGGACATTAACTGAAGATCTCCTATGTCAGCCAGGCACTTTACATATTCGATTGCATTTAATCGTCACAAGTCTGCCTACAGGTACTGACCGTCCCCACGTTACTGATGGGTGAGTGTAGGCTCCGAGGGCCCGAGAAACTCGTGAGACCCACAGTGCTGTCACGTGGGGGCGGTGAGACCGAAACCCAAGGCCTGCCTGACTTATTCCGTTTTCTGCATAGACCCTTTAACCCCCACGCAGGAAACTATCAGCACACGCAAATCGAATTAAATTAGTTGTCCTTTTGAATACTATTTAAGTGAACTTTTTAATCTCGTTTTATGTCATCCATGATTCTAAAGCGATCTCAGGGCGAGGGCCGAGCACAGCCACCAACAGTCTGGCTAAGCTCCTAGCCCCGCGATGACACTCCCAAACTCACTACGGCTGGTCTCCCAGGAACACAGGCAGGCATCCCCGTCAGTCATCCTTTGGGAGCTGGGACACTGATTTGCAGAAAGGTTACGGGATTTGCCTCAGGTCACTAGGGCCGGAGATGGGACCAGAACACAGCTACTGACTTTCCCTTGTCCTTGCTGGGAAACTTGAGGGAATTACAGTGTGTCCCCAATTCTCAATATAGAGTAGCACACCTTTTTCCTTCACCTGTGTTTCTCACCTCCTGTCCCAGGACCAGAAGTCGGTGTCAGGACTCCCTGCCGATACACGTTTAGAAGCCGCCTGTTCTAGCAACTCCTGGGGAGAAAGGGAAGCTTTTTGCCACCAGCTCTGACCCACCTGCCCAGCCTCCTCCGCTCCCTTCCCTGCGGGAGGCGCTCATTCAGGGCACACAGGTGGGGGTTACTGCACAGACTGAGGTGGGACAAAACACAGCGCTCAGCTTTCCCCAGATACACAAAGGGAGGGGAGCCCGGCCCGTTTTGCTGAGAGGGGCCTGCAGGACCACTCCCCTGCAGAGCATCTCTTCCTGTGGCAGACACAGGGTCAGGTGGTAGCAAGACTCACCTTCCCCCTGGAGCCATCGCTGCTCCGGAAGCTCTGTCCATCCGTCTCTTTACCTCTAGTCCCTCCTTCATGTGGGACTCTCACTCTAGCTCTGCCTCCCTCCCTCCTCTCACTTCCAGCCCTTCTCTGCCTGGCCTCTTCACCTCCTCTTGGATGCTTGCCCACCCTCTCTGTCACCCTGGGCTGTTAGGTGTCTTTCATTTGTACCTCTAGAGACCCAACTGCTGTACTAGGAGGAATTTGCCAAAGAGAATAAGACCCTGAGAAACGAGGTCAGCAATGCCGGCTCTGGCCAGGTACAGCTGGGTGTCTTCCCCAAAACAGCCTCACAGGTGGGATTAACTGCATGCACACAGAGCCTTGCAGGTGGAAGTCCTAATCGTCAGAGCAGAGGGAGAGAGAAAGAGAGGGAGAGAGAGAGAGAGAGAGAGAGAGAGAGAGAAAGAGAGAAGGGAGGGGAGGGAACAGACCAGAGGGGAAGAGAGGAGAGGAGAGGAGAGAGGAGGCATCTTCTCTAACTCACACACTGACCACTGGCAGCCAGAAAGCCACTTGACTAGGGTGACCAGACGTCATGCTTTTGGTGGGACAGTCCCTATTTTTAACAATGTGTCCCGCGTCCCGCGGCGTTTTAAAAAAAGTCCCGATTTTTGGAAAGAATGCACGACAAGCTAGGGAACGGCGTAAGATAGACCCAATTTTTAATCAAGAACCCCCTCCCCCCCCCAGTCAATGGTGTCCCGCTTCACCAATGTTCAAATCTGGTCACCTTACACTTGACTGATGTCCCACGTGGACTCCTCAGGTGACACCAGCTCACTGACCCCGCTCTCCCCCATCCTCCCACATAGCCCCTTTCTTTACTTCTCTTCTGAGGGGAAGACACAAGTGTCTCCACCTCGTGTGTTATAGACCCGTCCAGCACAGCCACAACTGGCCCCTGCCCTCAGCTCCACCTGAGTGACTTATCAAAGGACCGGGGCTTATTTTTAAGGACATTCACAAAGATGACACAGATGACTGTGCATTTAATTGTCCTCTAGCGATATTTAAAAAAAAAACAGCTTTTAAAAAGTATACGTTTTGGGGGAAGCCGGGATCGCTCAGTGGGTTAGGCGCTCACTTTGCAGCCCCGGGGACCGAGGATCGAATCCCGGCCCCGGCCTGTGTGGACCCATATGCTGAGCTAGGGAGTGCCCCCAATTCGGTTCTCACCGGGGTGAGACCCCGGCCCAGTTCCTGCCCTGTGCAGCCCCGCCCACCTGTGGAATGAAACTATGTGGAAAAACCAATGATGTGCAACTATGGAGACTGTTCTGGGCCCTCCTCCTTCTCTCTGTCTCTGTATCTCTCTCTATTTCTCTCTCTGCCAAAAACAATAAAAAAACAAATCTTTAAAAAATATATACATATACGTTTTTAAATGATTACAACATGCAATTTACAGACAGAAAGTAGGAATTAGCTCCATTTACATCGGGGGAGACTGATAATGTAGTTTAGAGGAAGGGCTTTGAAGGCAGATAGTTTTAGGTTCAAACCTCAGACCCATCTCCTGCAAGTTGCTTAACCTAAGCTTCAAACAGGCTTGTAAATACTTGGAAGGGCTTCCCAAATTTCTCCCAGTCTTCCTATAATTCTAGTATTTTACAGAAATTTGCTGCTGTATGTGGATATAAGACACCTAAAGAAATTCAGAATGCTGATCCATATCTCGGTCATTCTCGATAGTTTATTTTCTCATTTAATAGTGAAGGTAATAATTATTTGGTCCAGAGCCTACAAGCCTGAGTAGCAGTTATAGTAAATTTATAGATAGCTCCTTGAATAATCAGTTTATTGTGCTGTACCTTAAACTTTGGTAGAGGATTGTTTCTTTTTCCTTCCCAGAAAAGCTAGCACAATTTTTCTTTTAAAACCCTTTCAGTGATAATTTTCTTTCAAATGTAAATTTTGTGTTGCATGAGATTCAGACATCCTATGAAATTCTTAGCCAAATAAAATAATAAATCACTCACTTAGAAAAAAGATCTTTTCTGCCAAATGGCATACCCATTTAACTTTGGCTTGAGTGGATGGAAATTTTTATTTTGAATTACTAAACTAAATGAACCTCGGGTAAGGGAAATTCCTGTTTTACTCAGGCAGCAAACTCATAGCTGATGTTATTAAAATGCCCGCAGTCTCCCAAGTGTCTCCAAAGCTAGTAAACAGTGAGTCTCTGTCTTCCTGCTCTTGTGAACTCACGCTCCCAGACACACGCTGCACTGAGCCAGGCTCAGTGGGCCGTCTCACGCTCCCATCCTGCCTGATGAGCTAAATCAATAGTCTCAAGGCCCTGGATGAAGTTCACGTCTCGTTAGCTGAACGATGATTCTGCATAAACATGGAGAAGACATTAAGCCCCGGGCAGGCCTCAGTTCTGTAATTTGCAAGCCTACTGCAAAATGAAAATGCAGGGTTCCTTTTTAAAAACGATTAAGCATTTAAAGACAGCGAGCAATGAGTTGTAAACCCAGGGCTGGGCCCTTCTGAGCGTGGGTTGTGTGAGTGCACAGGTCACACGCCTGCCCCGGATGCCTGCCTTGCCCCTGGGGTCTATCTTTCCAGCTTTCAGACTGTTGGCCTCTTCTTCTCCAACCTGTCATCTGGGTCCCCTCTCTCCTCTCAATCACCAAGTTCTGCTTCTGTCACCTAGACACCTTGCAAACACACCCACTTCCCCCTTTTCCATTCCAGATGGGTCATTCTCCTCCACACCCAGCCTGCCCAGTGCAGCCCACCCTGCTCACAGAGGGGTCCTGCCCACCCACGTGGACAAGCTGTGGGAGGCGTCTCATTGCCCTTGGTGGAAGGTCCCAAACGAGACCATGGACTCCAGACTTGGCCCTTTCTGTTCTGCTTCCTTTCCTGACATCACCAGCTCATGCCCCGCCCTCTCTGGCTGGCTCTGGGTGTTTTAGTCACCCTGGCCTTCTCCCACACTGTCCCTCAAATCGGGACTTCCATGCCTCTGAGCCTCCTTACAGGCTGTCTCTTTGGCCCTTGCCATTCTTTCTCCTGGTCTTCACCTGACTCGCTGTAGTCAGCCATCAGGTCTTGGCTTAAGTATAATGTTCTCAGGAGCTCTCCCTGCCCCCCAGACTAGGATGGGTCCCTTGGGCCCCCCACCCATCTCCCCCAGCCCAGCACTCTCTTGGCCAGTCGGCACAACTCGTTACACTTGCTCAGGATTTCTCCTGCCCATGAAAGTGGGGTCCCACCCTGATTTGTTCCCAGGGTGCCTACACCACCAAAGAAACTCCGCAAGTAAGTACCTGTTGATTGGTGGGTTCATTGGCTCAAGGCTCTGTCTTGGATTCGGTTCCATGAAGCAAGAGGATGTCTGTCAATTAGTGAGGAGGGAATCGTGCTTGATGTCACTGCTAGGGCACAAAAGGCAGTTGAGCATGGACTGCTTTGATCAGCAGGTGGCTCTGTCGAACGACAGTGTGACCCACCTGAACAAGTACCGCTCATTGAAAATGGCCACTGCTTGTGTTGATCGTCAGTGTGTTTAAAAAATATTTTTAAAGTAGGCGATTAAAAAAAATTCCTCTGTTTTTCTAGTTTGTGATAAGATGCATGTGTTACCTTAATTACCATAATAAACCACCTCGCCCCAGCATATTTTGCTTAAAAAAAAAAAAAAAAAAAGGCACCAGGCAAGAGGAATTTCCTGGTGGGGTTTATTTTCTTTGCAAATGTATTTCTTCCGGCTGGAAAGGGGAAACATCTCCCCTGCCCCAACCCCGGCTCCACACGCGATAGAAAAGAGGGTGTTAAGAGGAAGTTGGTGTGGAGTCAATGGTACTCATTAATATTCTTCAGAAACATGTATATAAAAGCAAGAAAGCCAAGCTGCCCGTAACACAAAGCCATGCACGCTGCTCAGACCAGGGATGGGCTTCCGCTTCTGCAGCCCTGAACTGGGCAACAAGCGAGGGCAACTGTCTTCTACGCCAAGGCCACGGCTGAGCAAAGCTATGGTTTCCGGCCACCCTGGATAATCTGTCCTCAAACACTTAGTGCCTTCCGTTATCGTCCTCTTCTGCTATTTAGTTAAGAAAGGAAATGACACCAAACTGAAGGAGAGTCTATGGGATAGAGTAGGCAGGGATCGGATATCTAGGAAGGCTGGCAGGTTAGATAAACATGAGGCAGGCCGGTCAGCTCGTGATGACGTGCGGGGTGACCAACCCTCGCAGTTTGCTCAGCACTGAGGTGTTACCTGGACGCCGACTTAACACTGAGATGGTCCTGGACAAGCTCAGCACCTGATGGCTTGTGAGCTCACGGGTGTGCCTCTCCCAGGCCTCAAAGTTCAGAAGGCACCCGGTTTGATGCCACCCAGCTCAACATTGCTCCCCCAAGACTCCACCCAAGAACCTCAAGACACTGCCATGTCCCAGGGAAGTTTTGAGAATCAACTCTGGCAGAAAAATTGGGAACCCAGACCATCTCGTTTTATCTTTAGCATGTCACTTTGTTTTTATTTTCTGGGAGGAAATCCTTTAACTTTTGTTTTAAAATGATTTGTGATTAAGAGAAAAGAGGATCCTGGTATGAACTGAGTTTTAGATACATTGGAAAGGTCCCAACTGTTCCCTTTTAAGTTGCACTAAATGCAAATTTCAGTTCCTAAAAATCCCAAATAAGGCAATAAATGTTATGGAAAGGAGGTTTGATTTCATCTCTTTTCCTAAAGTGATGACATAGTAGGAAAATTGCTGATGGCGGAAAAACATGTCAGGGGTTCATGCTAACACAGAGACGTGTTGCAGAGCGGTCACAGCGATTACTCGTGCTTCTGCTGCAGTAGGTGGAACACAGGAAAGCTTAGGGTCTGGTCTCAGTGCGGGCGATCATAAAAATAATTATGTTGAGCAGCACTTTATACACACTACCTCCAGTGTTTCTGTGTATCCCACGAAGCCAATGACATCATCATCCTCTGAGGACACTAAGAGAGTTTAAATGAACCGAAGACAGACACCTGGGGCTGGTGGCCTCCAAGGTCAACAGCAATGGACTGATACCAGGCTGCATTTCATTTTCTTCAAAGATGGCAACAGGCCTATTTTCTACCCACCTTATAGCTCCCGTGCTAGATCTGCCAATCAGAGCCGGAAGTTATAAAGCCAGAGAGCTGAGCACCCCAGCTAAGCAGGAGAGATGAGACAGTCCGAAGCTGTTCTGTACTTTTAAAAAAGGTTCTCTACGTATCTCCTTTATTTAGGGAATTGTTCTTTATGAAGAACACTCTCCTTCACTGGGAAGAAAAGGAAGGACAGTAGCAGTAATAACAGTACTAGTGATAAAGAAAGTGCTTCCTCTTCTGTGGGACTTGTCACATGCCAAATGCATTGACCTACAGTTTTTCTCATTTTTAAAACAGTCTGATGAGGATGCTGAGGCTCTGCAAGGTAACTGAGCTGTTGATTCGATCCCAAGGCTAACCCCCCAAATTCTAGCTCTGTACACTTTAGCACATTATTATTTTTTACTTAGTTTCTTTACGTTTACAGGTTAGGAAACTAACAACCACTGAGGCTAAAGGACTTGCTAAATTCACATCCTTAGAATTAACAGGGCTCACACCCAAGTTATCGGAAGTCTCTGCAGAAAGAACTCAGAGCCAGTGCCTGAGAGAAGCTGCAAGGCTTTCCATGCTAAACCAGCCTGGAGCCCAAAGTCCCCATGGGACGACGTGATTCTGGAGTAAGAATTTGTGCTAGTTAGAGATCTTTCGATTGTACGGGACAGAAAACACCCAGAGTGAAACAAACAGGAAAATGTCAGTTTCCAGGACTGTCAAACAGAACCAGAAAGAGCCTGCGGCAGGGCCTCAGGAAGCAATCCCGGGGAGCCTTGGGAAGAAATCAAAGCCTCCTCTCTGTTTTGGTGGACCGCCATCCCCCTCGTTCCTAAGTGCATGTGGGTGCATAATCACTGGCCGCCCCCACGTTTGCACATTGTAAATCCAGCTATTGGGAAAGGTTTCTTTGTTTCATTTCTTTCTTTTTTTCTTTTGTGCTGGAGAAGAGCCAGTGAGTGGCTAAGCCTGGTGGGTGGGTAGGTACCTACACTGCTGTAGATAGGAGACAGGTGATGTCGGACAAACAAAGCCAGCCTAACTAACCCCTTGGAACAGGAAGATGAGGGTTACCAGAGAACTGGGAATCATTGTGAGCCAGACAGACCATTTGCTAGGTGTCTTTGTGTACCCAGGTGTTAGGATTCAAAATAAGTTAGATGAAGCAGTATAATAACATCTAGACCGAACCCATGATGCAGTCGAACAGTGCCTCAATTAGTGAATAGATACTGAAGTATTTATTTCATTAACATCTTCCAGAAAAGATGTATGTATTATACTATAAATAAGGTCTTTATTGCTGTGATCCATTTCTTTAGGGGTTTTTATTTTTTAAAAATTTTGTAATGATAATTTAATGGGGGGAAGTGTGCTAATAGACTTGCAGTCAGCTGTGCTGATGAGCCGCAGAGCATTCAGAAGTGTTTTTGGTACGGAAGAGCCTGCCACGATAGATTTTCCTGGCTAATATCCGGCTTATTCCTGAAGCTCCCTTGTGAATAAATATTGCAGTCTTTTTTAAGAGAGTCAGGATGGAACATTAGCAGATGTGAAATTTCTAGCTCACGAGGGTGGATGCTGCCCAATCTAACCCAAGTCCTTTCCCTCTGGAAAATTACTGAACTACATTCAAATGAAAAACAAGTCAACTTAAAAAATAAAGTAAAATAAATGCCTCAAAGCTCCCCCCGCCCTGTTGTAGCTGTTTATTTGTGCAATGTGGTGGGATTGGGAATCTGTGTTCATAGACACCCGCCCTTGAGGATTCCAGATCTAATTCTTTGTGGAGGAGGGTAGGTCCGAGATGGAGGATTAGCTGTCTCTCAGGGTAACATTCATCGCTGAAGGGACCAACCTCCTTCTGACTGAAAAGGCTTATTAACTCCCCACTGTACTCCTAGTGCCTTTTCAGAGCATCTGCATCTCAGGTTTACACTCAGCCTCCGTTACTATTTTAAGTTAATTTGGCTCATTTCCATGCAAACGCTCAAAGCCCTGGCCTCTGCCATTATATTTTGCAAGAGCTATTAGGTGCTGCCAGCACATTTTAGGGTTTCGTGTTACCAGGCAGTAGCTGTGATTTTCTGACACATGGTTGTTGAATTCCATACCGTATGGAGTGGGAGACTTCCGTCACATTTGGCTCCACAAGGCAGTGTCAGGGCCTGGCCACTTGGGCAGCATTTCTGCTCCGCAGGGCTTTGCTCCAGGAAGCTCATTTCCCAGCTGCCATGTGGTGGCTCCGCCCATGAAATGATTCATCGGCAGCTCGTAGGGAAAAACAGACTGTGTAGGAAGGTGCCCTACGGTGACACATCTGGGTTTTTTTCCCTGTCCTCTGCTGGGTAACCCTGACTTTACTATCACATGTTCGAGGTGGAAAGGTGACGTAATGAAACTGATTTACAAAAGCCACATACAGAAACCAGTGTGATATTTTTTTAGCCTCAGTGCGGTTAGGGTTCACTTCCTCTGCATGCTTACTGCAGAGCGCAGGCTTCTGGATGTGGCGGGGGGACAGAGCCAGCTTCTGATTCGAGGGTTACTGGCTGTTACTGCTGCTGTAATGTATATGTTCTCCTCAGTGTTACCTCCGTGGCCTCAATTAAATGTGAGCGTTGTCTTTCTCTGCATCGGATGGCCACTCCGACAAGAAAGCCAGCGAGCAGGAGCAAAACAGTGATGTGAAAGCAGATTCAGAGAGGTCACGGGGGTTATTTTTGATCCAGAATATCAGAGTTAAACGTACCTTGTTTCAGTGCAGCAACTGACTCAAAAAGAAACCTAAACGTGCCCATACAAAGTGAGTATAACTTTGCATCACATGCACATGGAACTTTAAAAGGCAGCCCGGACATGTCAGTGTGTCAATATTCGTAAGGGGACCGAGACGAGGTTAATGAACCCTGACACCAACTTTGCTTCCTTCCTCCGCTTGTGGAACTCCTGCCTGGTGAGATTCTGACTTACTTCGTAGATACTATACTTGGAGAACAAGAAGCAGCGTTTTTGGGCAGTTTTTGCCCCACACTAGAATGTTAACGAGACAGATTCTAGATTTTCCTGTAATTCACTGGGGGTACTTGGCCGTGTTTCTTAACCTGCAGTGTTTTCCGGGATAAAATTTCACGCTTCCTCACCTCGGTGTTTTGAGGAATTGCCAATAAGACAGATTGTCAAGCCCCTGGGACATGTAAGCTGTTAATCGGCAGTGAGTTAGGCTGCTTGGATGGAGTAAGGCAGGTGCACAGACAGACAGGGGGTGACTCATGAAGAAGGTGAGGTTCTCCCTGGGAGGGAAGCTCACCTGTTGTCTACAGCTGGGAAGAGCCCGTCACTCTTCCCAGTGGCTCCTCCCCTGACCCACTTCTGGGTCAATCACCTGCACCTCGTCACCGTGGCTTGTTTCTTCACATTTGATCTGTCCTGTTCCCTTCTTTGCCTCACCGTGTTTGTTAAGCACGGGTTAGCAGGGGGAGTAGGCCCTTTTCTGTAGGGATCTGCCTCTGCCATCAGAAGGGCTGGGTTGTGTGTAGAAAACCTCTTCTCATTCTGGGAGGGTGTGGCCTGGAACACAGGGCAGCTTCGGGCCCTGCCCGGCCCTTCCTGCCCCAGGGCAGAAGAGCCCCCACCCCACACAGCATTGGAGAGGGCGGGTGGACCATGCCTGGAAGGGCTGCAGTTTATCACCCACCCTCACGATGCCCACCTCAGGTCCATTCTCAGGTCCATTCTCAGGTCGTGAAGAGGCAGCTCCAGTTACACCCTGTGGGGTGTAATCTGCATGGAGTGAGCTGGAAAGAGTCCGGAGGGCATTTCTGTGTGTTTTATTTTCCATTTGATTGGGGACATTTGGTAGGGTCATAGAATTTCTCCCCCCTCCTTCACAGAAGAAACCTCATGCTTGAAAAATGCAGCAAAGCCAATGAAAAGAGGAGAGGCCTCTGGTTACAAAACCGAATCTGCCACTTGGCCAGCGGTGCTGGGGGTGCTGATCCCACAGCGGCTTCCAGACCCAGCTTTTCCCTCCCAGCCCCACACAGCGACTGTGGGCTGGTGAGAGGTGCGGCCCCCTCAGGCGATCACTGCCCCCAAGAACCTTCTTGTCCGCTTGCTTCCTGGAGGGAGCCTTCCTCCCTGGTCCGGAGCCTTCCCCCACAGAGCTGTTTACTCAGGATCCGAGTTCGGGTTTTCCCTGAGCCGTCCTCACACGTTCCTGAGCACAGCGCGTCTACAGTGGAAACGGAAGTGCCAGCTCTAAAGATCCACTCAGCCTCCTCAGACACACTTGTTCTGGACACATGTACTCCCTTCCTGGATCCTGAAAAGCAGGCTTCATGGTGTGCATCCCCCTTTCAGGCCTGCTTTCACCAGACCCTTTTGATAGCCTGGGACAGGGCCGGTCGGGAACTGTTAGCCCCATTTTACAAATGGGGAAACTGAGGCTCAGAGCAGTTCAGTAGAATACGTCTAAGGTCATACACGTCTAAGGTCATACAGTCGGTGCGCACCAGCGCGTGCTTCTAGGTCAACCCTTCCCCGTCCTGCAAACATCTGCCTTTTTAAAGAGCCCATGTTGTGCTTAAAACCTCCCTCTGCTCTCCGGCGTCCAATTCTAGGAGAATTGGAAAGTGGTGACTTAGCCAACCTCTGACTTGCTTTGTCGCACACACAAAACAAGGCTCTCTCTGTTGTGCCGAATGAGATCACCCGCGAGACAGACAGCCACGACACAGAAAATTTGGTGGAATCAGACCCTCTTCTGCCAATTGGTGAGGGAGATTTTATTTAGCAGATTCGAATCTGGGCTGCCACCCCGGTTTCATCCAGGAGCAACAAGCCCTGACTTACACCAAGTTTTTCCTTTTATTCACAATTCAAACAGAGGGGAGGGGTGCCGAGTGCGCGATTCTATTGGTGTCATGCAGAGTTTAAGCCTTACAGTTGCATACCTTAGCTAAGAGCAACAGCCTTCATCCTTGAACAT
>PVKE010000114.1:103900-175174 GCA_004027555.1 Craseonycteris thonglongyai | reverse complement strand
CTCTACCTTGCTTTTCCAAAGAACGTATTACCTCCTTAAGAGTGCTCTTCAATTCCAAGTATAACGGACAAAGCGCATCACTTGACACATACTATTGTCTGATTGGAAAACAAGACATACTCGTACTGGCAACACTCTACAAATAAGTAATTCGATAAAACTAACTCCACAAAAAAGGAACCAAAGAAAAACGTGTCAGTTGTTCTGATACAATCAGCAGATTACCTAGAATACTGTCAAAAATCCACATCTGTGTGGAGGGTGGCAGGGTGGTTGGGGAGGTGGGTCCTGCCCCGAAGAACAAGTGTGTTATCACCGCTGTTGTGTAGAATTGGCACGTATGGGGGTAATGAGAAGCAGGCCAATGAGCTGGGAGTTGGTTTTCCTCTTATTTTTTGAATTCTCTACCGACAATGCACCAGGCCCCCTCCCCACCCCCACTCCCTCAGCACGCCACCCAGTGTAACCAGTGATTCAGGCTACTCATCAGATCAGAACGTTTCAACATTATTTGTATTTTTATATATTTTTTCTTTTTTAATAAGTAAATCTCACTTCTCCCAGCCTGTTTGCCCCCAGCTGCCTGCAGCTTCATGTCAGCTGGCCAGAGACAGCGAGAGCCGGAACCCCCTCCCCATTCGGGAGTGGGGTCTGGGGTCAGCCCTTGCCCCCACCCCCACCCCCTCAAGCACAGTGTGGGCGACCAGTCCATCAGAATGGCCTCTGCCCCGATTGGGGGTTTCTTTTGACCCCGGAATCCAGCCCCGAGTGTCAGGCCAGACAACTGGTAGCTCAGGCCCTGCCGCCTGCTTCTTCCCTGTCCCCAGATCCTCTGCATCCCTGCTGGCTGGTCCCTGCATCAGCCTGGCCAGAGCTCTCAGAGCAGTGACACTGGCATCCCCTGAAGCTCAGAACGGTCCTGTCTAAACCCCCCACTACCAGCCTCTGTCTTCAGCCAGCCTCACGCAGCCTCAGCAGCGTGGAGGGGGCCCCTCTGGTCCGGCTTCAGGGGTGTGCTGGTCAGCGTTAACAACCAGCTCTCCGGAAGAAGAGAGCCCCGAGCGATGCTTCCCGGTGTAAGCCTGTCCCCCCAGCTCGGCCAGCTACCTCCACAGCGTCACTGAACGTGGAGCTGGGAAGAGAGAAGCACAGCAGGACACGGGGATTCCGCCCCCCCGCCCCCACCCCACACGGATGGGACAGAATAACCCTGACAGCACAGAACATGCAAATCATTAGGAAGGGATGCGTTTTGGATGTTTGCTACTCCTGTTTTGAGTATCATGTATTCAGTTGGTAAGTGTATGTAATTTAATGTTTAATAATGGCTGTGTTTGACAGCAGCTTGCAAAATTCCCGAAAGCGTAACGGTGGGTTCTCCGCAGCCTGTCTGGGCCAGCTCCCACGCGGCCCTGCCTGCTGGGATTCGGAGGCCTTGCGTGGCTCAGCTGTGCTCCCTCTGCCCAGGGCAGCGGTCTGCAGGACCTCAGTATTCCCCCCAGCCGGGGCCCTGTGACTTCCCTTCCCCTGGCTGCTGAGTTCAATGTATGAATTCTAGGCCCTAATCTACGTGGCCTTCCAGGGGCCTGCAACACCCCCTTCTTGAAACTCTCCAACACCAGCCTTTCTTGCCATTATTTTTAAACCTCTTCTGAGGGGTCATGTCCCTCTGCTGTCCCTGTGATGGAGCTGTGTCCCAGGATCTGACCAGGATGGCCATCCTCCATTCTCCTCACTCTGAAGGTCAGTGCGTGTTTCCCCAACCTGTGCCTTTGGCCCAGAATTCTCTTTTGAGCTCCGGTTTCATGTAATCATATGTAACTGCCTACAGCACAGTCTTCCTGTGACAATCTCATACTCACCACGTGCCATCATTCCAATGTGCACCCCTCCCCGTTCATTATTTATATTCTTCAATCAGGCATTCATGCTACCATTCATTCCAGAAATATGTATTGAACAACTACTACGCACTATGTGCTGATAACGCAGCCTTGAACAAGCCAGTCCCAGTCCTCACAGGGCTTATTCAGAGGAAATGGTGTCACCAGCCACCTGGTGACCTAAGCCAGAACCTTCGAGTCACCCTTGATACCGGCCACTCCCACGTTATGTACTGATAATCATTTGGGCAGTACATCTGAGCTCTTCTACCTCATAAACAGACCGGGAATCCTTCCTGTCCTTCCATCCCCACCATGACTGTCTTTTCAGGTCCTTGTCACGTCTCTCCTGCATCACACAGGAAGCCCCTCACTGCTCCTTCCACCAAGAGACTCACTGCATTCTAGTCCATTCTCCACCCTGCTGGCAGGATGATATATTTGAAATCATATTATTTCCTTGTCTCTCCCAAATACCTTCACAGTCCTCAGAACAAAATTCATGCTCCGTGGCATGATCTAAAAGGCCTTTTAGGTGACTTGGCCCGCGTCTACTTCTTAGTCTTCTTGTCACCATTCCACTTGGGACCTCTGCTTCAGCCACAGGGACCGTTCTCAGGCCTCCCTACCTTTTCCTCTGCCCGGAACCCCTCCACCCGCCCACGTGTCCACCCCCACCCCCATTCCCTTCTCTGATCGCCTGCTCCTCCTACGCGTCCTTCAAAACTTGTTCTGAAGCAGGTTTGCCAGGATGCCTGTGCAGTGGGTATTGCAACACAAGGGCGGGTGTCGTTCGCATCTGTCGTCATTATGGAGGATCGGGACCATTTTCTGGCATGTGGTGGTAAAGTGAACGGCGCCACTAAGGACATCGTCAGGGCTGCTCCTGTCATCTCCTACTGCGAGTGTCCACTGGCCCTCTCAGTGTGCATTTGGTGACACTTCTCTGTTATGGCTATGGCACACCATGCCATAATCATCTATTCATTAGTCCCCATGCTCCTTTGGAAATGAGTTCTTAAAGGAGGGGACTGGGTCTCTTGTCTCTCTATCTCTAACAACAAGATGTGTGCAGAGCCCGTCGTAAGTAAGGAATTCGCCCATAAACCTTTGTTAGATGGATGGATAGGTGACAGTACAGTGAGGTGACTGAGGTCATGGGACCCCCCAAGAGAATCCAGGAGATGCCTCTCCCATGGAGTGTGTCTGGGACGCATAACTCCACAAAGTAGCTACTCATACGATGAGTGTGAAGCTTAACGAGAAAAGTGGTGTCAAGCCCAAGCACACAGGTAAGAAATGGTAACTCTTGTAATAACTGAATGTTTTTAAGTGCTTAGGTTGCTTCTGTGTCATGCTTCTGAGTTCACTTGTCTGTATTTCCTCCTCCGTGTCTTAATCATCCTAATTTTACTCAAGAAGTGGCATGATTCTGATGAACTGCTACTCTTGGGAAAGGGGGTGGAGTATGTGTGGTGGGGAATTTCGGTGTAAAAGATGGATTGCTGTTCCAAAATTTAGTGTGGGGATGACGTGACATGGCACATACGTGACAGCTACAATCCGAGGGGACGGCTGTTCACACCACCTGGATTATCTGGCCATTCCCAACAGCTTCAGGGCTTGGAGCCTGGCCTCGTTTGCATATTGGCACCCCTTCCTTCCTCATTCCTGAAATGCTCCACTTCCTATTGCCACCGCTCTCTGCCGGCTGCAGCCAGACCTGCTCCATGTGTTTGACTATGTTGCCCCCTAGGGATCAGCCCGATTTTCAATGAGTATTTCCGTGCTAGCTGGAGTATCTCCTACCTGTGAGCTGTGTCAAAAACTACTGGGGTGCAGAAGTAATTCCTACCCTGGAGGTATGATATCCTCATCCAAGGAGCTAGAAACTTTGATACTCTTGGGAAAATATAAACCAAGACTAAAAATCAGGAGGACTCTGCATACAAGGATGTAGGAGTTATTGTGCCTAGATGTAGATTCATAATGACTGACGGCAAGGAATTGTATTTATGGAGGGCTTGCAATTTACAGAGTACTGTGACATACAGTTTCTAATTTAACCCTTTCAACCACACCAGAGACAATGATATAAAAGAAATAGAGTAGACATTTTGTTGGAGACCGATACTCAGTTATCGGATGTGATTATTGGCAACTGTCGTGTCAGTCAGCTGATGCTATGTCTCATCTCAAAGGTCACACTTGAAACAAAAGTCTAGTTTCAGAGAAAAAAAATCACATGAGCATGACTCACCAGCATTATCTTTCCATAGCACTGAGCTTTCTACCTACCTCTGCAGTAATATCTGAGAAGATCAAAGCAGAGGTAGCCAGATGCGATTACTGCCGAGGACTCTTGTGGGTAATTTTCAATTTCTATCTTGCAACCACAATCCTAGAGATTATGAAAGGACATATTTAGGATTAAAAGTATTTAGCTTCGTTTCTTTGTAGAAATGGAAAATTTAAATCATTCTAAAGTGTTTTTTTCTTTTTAAGATGCAAAACAACTTCTCCCCAAGCAACTGTTTTTAAATCCCTCACATTTGAGCTTAAACAAACCACAGTGACACTGCCACATTATCATCTATTTGAGTAAGTTAAATCAAATAATGGAAAATGGTCCTTTTTCCCCCCTTTTAGTCTTTGAGGGAAAAAAGTGAACTCCAAAATTATGCCCCTCTCTTTTGCTGCACACCTTCAAAGAGAAATGCCCACAAACCCCGAGTTGCTGTTTTCTTGTCTCAGATGCACCCTCTTCCCTACCTGAAGGAAGCAGTGACTAATGCGCAGAACTATGGTGCAACAGAGGCGACTAGGAAAGAGAGACAACTGAAAGAGAGAATTTCTCCCTGGAGATTGTGAAATAGCCTATTTTAGGAGAGAAAACACCTTTCCTAGGTTCCCCTAGGGAAGCTCCGTCACATGCCGATTTCTGATCTATTGCTAAATCACCCACTGGTCAGGGGAAATGCGTTACCATAGTGGTCTGAATGGAGGAATGAATATTGACTGGGGAGATAACCACTGATTTGGAGACCGTGTCTAAGAACTTTGATAGCTGGATGATCTGGTCTTTGGTTTTAGGCAGATCTGAAGTCTTTGCAGGTCTTTGGTGATGTATGAAAGCACAAAAGAGATGCAAGTACATTTGTCCTCCAGATTTGAAAAGCAGGACATAGCTGCTATGCCCATGTGGGCAATTTAGGGTCTTGTGGAGAAAATCTTCAATTCCAGGAGTCTTCCTGTCAATAGCAGGAGAGGGAATGGTTACTGGCTCTCTCCCTGATCCAATTCTCTCTATGACTCTCCTTTCAGGGCACCTCGGCGGCCCCTGGGTAATGATAATATTGCCCCAATAACTTCAAACCCCAGCCATTTACTTTCAGCCAAAAAGAAAGTCCTCTGATTTGGGATTAGAAGAACGTCACAAGTGAGGTGCATCTTCTGACCTTACTTTCAGAAGGGCAGCCACCAAATGCAGGGCAATTGGAGTTTGTTTTCTCCAGGACCCGTCTGCCTGGAAGGCCAGTTGGATCTCTGTGATTCCGAAGCATCATCTATGGGCAGCGCTTCCTTTGCCTGTGATTGTTTGTCTTTCTGGAAACACCTGAGCCTCCCTCAAGTGCTTTCTTGGGAGTTGTAACTGGAGAACAGTCAGGCCAGTGGAGATGTTTCATGTCAGGCAAATGTGAGGCAGGTCAGAGTCCAGTTGAGAGATGGAGAAGAAATCCTGTCAGTCATGCCTCGGGGTCCTTTCAGCTCTGTGGACTTGGGTTCCAATCTATCAAGCGATGTGCCTCTACTTCAGGGCCCCTGCAGTGTGTCTACCTTCTTGGATGGCTGCAGAGACCCTTTTCTCCCTGCTGTCTGATTCTGAACACAACATTTGATGCTTTGAGGTTCTGATAGCTGCACAGTTATAAGGCAGAGCTCTTATTCAGAAACTTTGTCACAGAAACCCAGAGGCCCACAACAGAGTATGACATCTGAATGTCTATCTGATGACTTCCTTGCATGCCCATTCCATACAAAGTTAGGTATGTATAGACCCAGTTCCAAGAAAGCATTTTTTCGCCTTGACTCATTGTGGGCATCTGATGCATGCAGACACTGTTAGGAGCCTCCCTCACGGCCACCTCGACTACTGCCTCGCTAACAGAAGGCTGATCATGTCCAGGTCTCTGCGTTTCCCAGTTCCAGCCCCAGCAGCCGAATCTTGACGACTTTGAGCCAATATGGTGGCCCCAGTGACTGGTTTAGAGTGAAGACAGGACCTCTTCTGGCCAATAGGACATGTGGGGAAATCTGGAGGCTTCTGAAGAAGGTTTCTATGTTTCTTAAAAAACAGAGAAGAAAGAGACAGCCCCTCATCCTCTTCTGGATTTAGTCATAGCTGTTTGTAATCCAGGGATGTGGCAACTGTCTCGCGAGAAGGAAGGGAACCAGCCAGAGGACACAATTGACCTATTGGGTATGGTGGACAGATGAAATGGAAATTACTTGGATTCTCAAGAGTTATGAGTTATTGAATCAACCCTGAAATGGCTCTATCTCTGAATTTCTTGTTTTATGAGATTAACCCCCTTGTTTAGAGAGTTAAATCTGAAAGCATCCTAAACAATAATCCATAATTACCTCTTGTCCCTATTCACAGGCTGCTGTTCCCTCTGGCCCCTATATCGGTACCTTCTTCCCTTTATCTCAGCAGGAGTTTTTCTAAGGGGGTTGGCGGGGGGAGGGGGTGTTTCCATTCCTGAAGCTCGCTTTGAAGTAGAGAAATACACGTTAGCACAATTGCCACAACTGATGGTAACTACTCCCATTTCTTCAGCACATACCCTGTGTGAGGCCAGTGTTAAGGCCTTTGTGTGCACCATCTTATTTAATTATCAAAATGACTCCATGAGATAGGGACTGTAGTTATTCCCATTGGATAAATAAGAAAATGAAGGCCCACAAAAGTTGTCATTGTCCCAAGTTCTCAAAGCTAGTAAGTGATAGAGCCAAAGGTCATACCAGATTCTGGCCACACCCTTGCCTGTCACCTGAACTCTCAACCCCACCAATCATGGGAACAGAAGACGCATGGGGGCAGTGATCTCTTCACCTGATGGTTTCTCAGAATCAATCAGTGAGTTCTCGGGGAGATATGAAATCTAATTAGACTCTAAAGGTAATTGAGTATATAAATTTGCTGCTTGATATGAATTCTCTTGTGAGTTTTATTTAGCCTCCCTGTACTTTAGATTCTCTATTTGTGAGGTTGTGACAGAGACTTTCCACTCCCTACTTCCTCAGGATATGAAAAGAGAAATGTGATAATGTATCTAAAAGCATTTTGCAATATTGAGTGGAAAAATACCACTGGGTGCCAGGCCATTGTTAATGGGATTTTAATAACTCCTCCCAACTCTTAGGATGTTGGTAGGGTAATGGAACATCTTAATTTGTTGAAAATTTTCCATACTGCTCTTTAAGCTCGCAGGAGAAAAGGCTTTGTGAAAATGAGAAATCAGAGAATTATCAGCTATCAGTCAAACATTCTTTAATGTTCAAGGTTTTACACTGGACAGAAGGCAATGTTGTATTGAGTAAGGGGTGTTTGTAAAACATAAGTAAAGGATGTACCCTTTTTGAAAGGAAAAATTTCTTACAGATATCTGAGGTCAACCTAAATTATTTTTTGTTACCGGTACTTAAATATGAACAAACTAAAACTAGGTACAGAGCCTTATACCGGTAGATCTAATATAATTATAAAACCAAGATAAATTTATAAATTATATCAAAACAAAATGATGAAACCAATAAAATTTGTACTCATAACATTAACTTAATATGATGGATGATGCTGTCTTGTTGAAATGAAATAAGGTGGGTTTAATAATATAAAGAGCAAAAGTCTTGTTTGGTTCTCTATGTTCAGAGTTCCAATTCTAGATTTAGGCTGGGTGGGTTGACAGCTCTGTCTCTTATCAGTTGTGTGACTGTGGGAAGTTGGTTAACTTCTCTGAGACTGTTTCAGAGATAGTAATAGCACTCATCTCAAAGAGTTCTCGTAAAGATTAAAGATGGTAACATCTATCACTTACATAATAGGGGCTCAATAAAAGTTAGCTATTTTCACCGATATTATTTGTTTTACTTCATTAACACTCATTAAGAGGATTCCTATTTTCTGTAAGTGTGCTTTGTGAGGAATTAATGATTTCAATAATTTGTTTTCAAGTTCAAGTTGATCAAACTTTTTAAGCAAACTCAGTGAGTATCCTCAAAGGCAAATGTTAATGAGGGGTTACTTAATAACAGTACAAAACAGCCTTGTCATTAAAAAATAAGCTAAATTTGAGGAAGTGTTAAAATTTGCTTTAAGTGAATAGTTCAAATGATTATTGCTGGACTTAATAAAATAAAATAGTAACTTTTGACTACACATTTACTCTTGTACTTGGTGCAAGCTTATGTGGATGAAGCTGGAACCAATAACCCAGCATCTCCCAAGCTCGGGGCACTGACCACTGAATTCTACCCTATCCTTGTAAGTCTCCATTCATTGACCACCTTTTTAAGAAGTGAAAACTAGTGCAAAAAGGCATTATTTGGTTAGGTCTGGCTAAGATATAAAGTGTTGTTGTTTGGTAAAAATGTGTGTGTGTGTTTGATATAGTTTCACTTCACAGGTGGGTGCGGGGCTGCGCAGGGCAGGGACTGGGCCGGGGGCCTCCTGTATGGGCCCCGGCAAGAGCTGAACTGGGGGCACACCCCAGTTCATTCAGTATGTGGGTCCACATGGGTCAGGGCCAGGATTTGATCCTTGGACCCCAGGGCTGCAAAGTGAGTGATCAACCTGCTTTGCCATCGGCATCCCCGCTAATGGGCTTTAATAAGGAATAACAAAGTATTTTTGTAACATTGCATTCAAAAGCAAGATTTAAAAAATCTTTCCTAAATTCATTTATTTCCATGCTTTCCAAGTGTAGTTGGAGGAAGGAAAAGAAAGCAATGTTGGACCATGGACTGGCCAGGTTGAAGCAGCTCAATATTTAAAAAGCCTCCCTGAGTCCTCACCCAGGATAAAATCATCTAACCACAGAGATGGCTTTGTTGTGCATTTGTTCATTCCACTTTCCTTCTTCTAAGTAAATCTTTCAGTTTCTTGCTCTTGGATTCCTTAAAAGGAGGGAAACATGCTTAGTCGCATTACCTAGCCCAGCCCTATTCCAGCAGAGTGCCCAGGACCTGTAGAGAGGCCGCAACAGTGATGGAGACTTAGGGCGGAGAATCAGAGCGCAGTCAAAACTACCGGTAGTAAGATTTTAATGTCTGGGGGAAGTTGGGATGGCTTAGCGGGCTAAGCGCTCACTTTGCAGCCCTGGAGCTCGAGGACCGAATCCCGGGCCTGGCCTGGCCTGTGCGGACCCATATGCTAAACTGGGGTGTGCCCCCAGTTCAGTTCTTGCCAGGGCCTATGTGGGAGGCTCCTGGCCCAGTTCCTGCCCTGTGCAGCCCCGTGCCCACCTGTGGAGTGAAACTATATGGAAAACTAATGCTGTCAACTATGGAGACTGCTCTGGGCCCTCCCCCTTCTCTCTGTCTCTCACTCTTTCTGTCAAAAAACAATAAAAATAAATCTTAAAAAAAAAAAAAATTTTAATGTCTGAAAATATAGTATTAGACCCACTCCTTTAGTTGGTAAATTTAGTTTACGAAACTTTCATTACATTAAAAAATGGGGGAAGCTGGGATGGCTCAGTGGGTTAAGCACTCACTTTGCAGCCCCGGGGACCAAGGATCAAATCCCAGTCCTGGCCCGTGTGGACCCATATGCTGAGCTGGGGAGTGCCCCCAGTTCAGTTCTCACCGGGTCGAGACCCTGGCCCAGCTCCTACCCTGTGCAGCCCTGTGCCCACCTGTGGAATGAAACTATGTGGAAGAACCAATGATGTGCAACTATGGAGACTGTTCTGGGCCCTCCCCTTTCTCTCTGTCTCTGTATCTCTCTCTCTCTCTCTCTGTGTCAAAAACAATAAAATAAATAAATAAATAAAAATAAATCTAAAAAACAGTTTGTGGATTCAATGTCTTTCTAACTTTGCAAAAATTCCTGAGTATTTAGGATCTCTAAGAAATGACAAAAAATGTCAAAGTCATATGATAACATTCTATTTAAAGTGGGGTGTCGGTGTCTTTTAGTATGTTTGATGTAATGTGGACTTTGCGGGGGGGGGGGGCGGCCAAAAGTCAGTCTTGGGGCCTCACACAGACTTAAAAATGGCACTGGCTATGAGGATTAAAGGCTTTACATATGTGATTAGTGGATTATAGAAAAATGCATTAGCTACTCAGAAAAATCTACGGAAGAAATGCCATTGCCCCAAAAGGCCATCAGCCAGGACCCTCTGGAAACCACTAAGCCTGTGGTTCCCAAATCTCCCCCCTCATTAAAATTGCTGGAGCGGGAATCAGGGTGGGGCCTGGGAACAGGAACTGTAGCCAGCACTCCAAGGGATTCTGACAACCGGCCCGACTTCGGATCCACTGGACTTGACCCAGTGCTCCTTCCATCTCATTTCATTTCATTTTGCCCTCATCCAGACCACATTTCTTCAGGAACTTGACTGCTGCTAAGTCTCTCTTAGCCAGGCAGGATGAGTCCAATGCTGTTCAGAACAGTCAAACATAGCTTTGTCTTCAGCCCTTTCCTTCTCAAACCTCCTCCATGCCATAAGAACTTACTTTCCAACACACCCTCCCTGCTCTCCCCCACCCCCCACCAAATTTCATCATTTGCATTGTCCTCAAATTCCTTCTCAGCTCTCAGATGCTGGCTGGAATGTCTCTTCTCTTCCCTGCTCTTTAGTTCCAAGTCACACCTTCTGCTAAATGTTTTCTATTCTAGTTTTGCAATAATGGGCGGTAACAGAAGTTTCAGGGTAAGAGTGCTATCATTGCTGGAAGCCAGGAGGCTGGAAATAGGGAATAAACAGTGTTGTATTTTCCAGAGACCATCAACAGAGGCGGTTATTGGGGTGGGGAGAGGAAGAGAGCGGTTCACATTTGCTCTTCTGGGCAATTTACCTTTCCTGAGGTAGGAAGTCAACTGACGGACCAGATGATAGGGCCAGACCCAGGGCTGAGGCTGTCTGCTGGAAATGTGACACCCGGTAATTTCAGTAAGAGTCTTATTTTGGCTACAAAGGTAGCAGTGGCTGCTTTCGTGCCTGGAGAAGGTCCCCCTCAAGGTCCATGTGCTTGGTTGGTTTGTGCAAGGAGAATGCCACAGGAATTATTCAGCATTTTTCAGCGGGCCTCAAAATCTGCAGATTTAATTATTTTTAATGCAGTGCAGCTAATTATAGACAGATAATTAAAATTAAGATGAATTTCCTGGTTGCATGAGATATTCATCATGCTCAGGTTTCGCCTAGTAACAACACACACAATACCACCACCACTAGCATCAGCAATACTCAACTTCGGGGTTCTGAGTCTGTGGCCCGTGATTCATCTACATCAGAACCACCTGGGGGTAGTTGTTAAAAATGCATATTCCTGGGCCCTGATGCTCAGAATGTTTGGGGTATGAGTCCCAGGAATCTGCATGCTTAGCTAGAGACTCAGGTGATTCCTAAGAACACCAAAGTTTAAGAGTCATTGATTAAATGAGGACCTCGGATGTGCTAGACTCTAGAGACTTAATCTGATTAGTAAAAAAAGCTTGGGAATGCTGGGATAGCTCAGCAGGTTGAGTGCTTGCCTTGCAATTGTGATGTCCAGGGATCAAATCCTGACCCCAGCCCGTACAAACCAATATGCTGAACTGCAGTACAACGGGTAACTGTCGGGATGGCTCCGCGGTGAGGGTTCTCACCTCCCTTGTGGAAGGTCCCCAGTTCAGTTCCCTCCCTGCGTGGCCCCACATCCACCTGTGTGGAATAAAACCATGTCACAATAAATGATGTACAACTGTAGAGACTGCTCTGGGCCCTCCCCGCTTCTCTCTCTCTCCTGTCAAACAATAAAACTAATCTTTAAAAATAAAAAAGCTTGACAACAATCTTATGAAGTAGATATGATTATCACCATTTTTAAACCAAAGCTTCGAGATGTTAGATAACGTTTCTAAGGACACACAACTAATAACTGGCAAAGCCAGGGTGCAAACTTGGGCCCATCTACTTCTAGAGCCTGTGCCCTTTCCAAGTCTCCCCACATTCCCGCAGGGCTGCCAGGCTATTCATGCAGCTGTGACATTTGTGACGACTGAGACAGTGCTGAATGGGGGCGGGAGAGGCCCCGCAGAGGCCCTGTGTCAGTGGGGAGCAGGTTGCACCTGTGAACTCTCTTCTGGAACAGTTGCTGTATTAATTCTCCTCTTACCCATGGGGAGGCTCATGGCTCTGAGGAGTCTGTGCTCCGGATTGTACCCGGTGCTCTATCTGACCCTGGACACCCACAGTATTGGAAACTCTGGTGGTGAAAAGCGCAGGGTGGCAGATGCTATTGGGAACCCAGCCAGCACTCATGTGCTCTCCTCCCGGTGTTGGGTGACCGTGGGCTTCAGGGAGGGACTGGGCCCCACTTCAGCCCCAGGCGTGTGATTCCTACTAACCTCATTTATGCTGGGAATTCCATTCTGCCTGCCAGTGGTTCGGCCATGGGCAAAGGACCCAGTTCTTGTCAATGAGATGTGACAGGAAGTCTACTGGGTGGTTTCTGATGAGGATTCCTTCCTTATGAAGAGCTGGCCAGGCAGTTCCATGGGAAGTAAACACGCTGCACACCTCCAGGGGGCGCTAGCACATTGGATTCTGCATGGACAGGGCCCCTTGGAGATGACGGGGCTGTTGCTCAACAGAACGCCAGTTTGAAGGGCGTTGGGCAACGTGGCCGTGCACGGAGAGCGCTTCCCCTTCACCCCCTGACACCTGAGCCACCTGGTGTTTTCAATCTCCTAAGTGCACGTTACCATCAACTGAATAAAGATGTCAAAACTCAGAACCACCGATGCACAGGAGGCCTCTGGGTAAACCGCATTGCTCCCTGGTTAACAAAAGCCCAGTTCTCGTGTCCCCAGAAGCGAGTTCATGCAGAAGCTCTGGGGGAGGATGAGCAGGCTCTGTCTGGGATCCTTGGGAGGCTCAGGCGGGGGGATCTCGGCTGCTCAGGACACGGGTGGCTTTGACAGAACAGTCCCGTCCATGCAGGCCCCTGGCTGGCCCAGCCTCTGCCTTGCAAGACCGCTCAGCTTTCCCCCTTTCCCTTGGCCTTGAATTGTCCACTTCCACAGGATGTTCACCAGAAAAGCCAGCTTCCCAGACTGGCACTGTTCTGTTGGTTTGTCAGGACGGAGGTCTGCAGGTCTCCCCGTGAGGAGAAGCTTCTGGACCCCCCACTTCCTGACCGGCCTCAGCCCAGTGGCTGTTGTCAGCCTGACTTTGAACTAGAAACTCTTCTCAAACAAGCTGATTGTTTCCTTGGAACCTGAGACAATAGAACAAGCCATGTAAAGTGATTCTTAAAAATATAAATTGCTTCTCCAAATAGCACAATTATAGATGCTCAATGCAGAGAGTGAAAAAATAAATCGTCAAAGAGCACACACATACAACTACATCCCGAACCAAAGTAATCCTGACACCCAGAGGTAACAACTGCTGAGCTTGTAGTTTTTATTATTTATTTATTTTCCATCTCTTTAGTTTTATATTATCATTCATCCTTAAAATCACCATTAAAATGATTACTACTTAGGTCATAATAATTATCATGATCATTATTGTTGTTATTCATCATTATTTATATTATTCTTGTCATAAATAACTATTGAAGTGGTTGTCATAAACATTGAATAGAGTTCTCGATTCACAAATGGTGTCCCAGTTAACGAAGATGACTAGGAAGGTTCTCCTAAGGATGCAGGTATACACACACCTGTTCCTGGTGGTCACTATGCTGCCGGGTGTCCCTTTGAAGGTTGAGATTCCTGAAATATTCCAGGTCCCAGACGGGAACCACCTCATTTTTGCTGAGGAAATGTGGGGAGAGTGTCCTGTTCCTTCCAGAGCTGATCGAATATTCTAGACCTCCCACCCCCATGATACTACAAAGCACATGTGCAAGTCTGCATGCTGGAGCCAGTGCCCACTAGGTAGGACAAGCCTGTCCATCACAGAGTTGCCGAAGTCATCTTGGGGCCCAGTCACAGCTTCTGTGGGTCTGGAGGGGTTGTGGATGGTGGCCTGGCTTTGTGAGACTGTATCTTTTCTAAATAAACTCAGAGGCCAAGGAACCTGTCCTGCCTGCCTAGACTGGCGGAGGAGGGCTTCACTTTCCAGCAGAACCTCCACAATTTTTTCTAAGTCAATTTATGAGCTTGGGAGTGGCCACTTCCCACAAACATGTGCATAGAAGGTGTCCTCGGACTGCCAGAGCCTGGCGACACTTCCCAAGTCCCCTCAGGTGGCCCCGGATGGCTGGAGCTGTTACTGCAAGGCCCACTTGACCAACCTCACAATTTTCTAAGTCCTCCGAGGAAACCCTGGAAGGGCTGATGGCCAGTAGCGCTGACGATGACGTGCGCTAACGACCCTGGGTTGTCCCTACAACGAGGGGCCCAGGAAGAGCAGGTGGCAGTGAGATTTTATTTTAGAACAGGGTTGCCTTAGAATGGAATAGCACTTTGTTGTGTCCTCCGTAATTATTTCTTTCTTTCCTTTCTTTTTTGGCTAACCAGCAACGATAGCCCCTCCCTTTGTAACCAGCACCCTGAATTTCTCTGGGCAACATGGCTCTGTGCCATTCAGAACTAAGAGCCTCAGACGGGACGTTCCCCAATCTGCCAGGCTGAGCAGGTGGCCTAGGTCTCAGCCATGAGGGTTTGTAAATACAGCGCAGTATCCAGTGTTGGAAGGTGCTGAGCGCTACGAGAACGGCTTTGTGAAGTTCTGCATTCCTGGTGGAAGGAACTGGCGACTTTCATCTGTTGGAAATGTGATGTTTTCCTAGCAATCTGCAACCTGAGCTCAGCACTGAAACTTCTCATGGGCCTCCCTGCCTGTCGGCAGGCTCACCCCGCCCCATCCATCTCCTTCCCCAGCAGCGAAGGTGGTCTTTGCACATACGAACAGGACTTCTTAGCTTGGAACCCTTCAACAAGCTCCTCGTGGCCTGGCTGACGAAGGATGAAGTGCCAACAGTCACCTTGGCACTCATGGCGTTCTATGTTTGGGTTCCTGCCCCTCTAACCATCACTGCCCTGCATTTCCATGTCTTCCCCATCACACTGTAAGCTTCCCGAGGACAAGAATCACACCCAATTAGATTGCCGTTCATAGGATCCAGGTCTCTGGGAGGAAACCTAGCTGGGCTCTGAGTTGGAAGTGTCCAGTTAAACACAGGAGGGGGGACGAGTGTCTCTGTGAGTCAAGAATGATTCCTTTCGAGATTTTCATAGTAGATTCAGCAGAAGCTTACACTTGGAAGAGGGATGACAAGGGATTTGAATTAAACAGGGCATCACCCCAAGTCTCCTCACTTGACCTGAAGCATCCAGGTAAACTCCAGGAGGTCACACTTGCCCCTTTAACTGGTAGTAGTAACTCATTCTAAACAAACGTCTTCTAAAACACACTAGTAAACCAAATTACCGATAACAGTTACCTCTGGGTAGAGAGGGCTAATGGATGACTTTTGTTTTCCTTCTACTTATCAGTATTGTCAAATTTTGTTTTGCTCCAATAAAGAGGTGTTACTTTAGAAGAGAAGAAAATGTCTTTTTTTCCTAAGAAGTAAGAGGTGGGAACTATGATCTGAGTCGGCTGAGGCTCACTAGGTTGGAGAATATCCATCTTTAACCAAGTAAAGAACATAGTTCTTACACGATACTGTATTGGTTGACTTGTTAAAATGTACAATTCAAATGCTTTTAGTATATTCACAGAGTTGTGTATCTATCACCACAATTTTAGAATATTTTAATTACTCCAAAAAGGAACCCTGTACCCCTTAGCTCTCACCTCCCAAATTTCTGCCCCACCCCCCAAATCCTAGGCAACTACTAATCTACTTCATGTCTCTACAGATCTGTGTGTTCTGGACATTTCATGCACATGGAACCATACACAATGGGCTCCTTCGTGACTGTCCTCGTTCACTTAGCTTAATGTGTGTGAGGTTTACACACATTGTGTCATGAGGGTGGGGAGTTGAGTTTAGAAAGACCTTCCTCATGCTCAGTTTATTAGAAGAATCTATTACATTTTCTTCTACCTCTTTTATGATTTAATGTTAATGTTTGAACCTTCATTTTGGGTTTATTTTGATATAGGTAAGAAGTGACTTAGGAATGTCACTTTGTCTCATTCCAAGTCACCACCAGTTTGTTGAGCACCTTTTATTCTTCCGGGATGGGAATTCTATCTTTAGCATATTCTAAATTCCTGCACATATATCATCAGTCTATACTACCTCTTTAAGAGATGCTCCTAATTAAAATTAGAAAGGCAGAGCAGGGGCTTTGTAGTGTCTTCTGCGCTGAGATTTGAACCTGGGTCCTACTTCCGCATGACGTGGTGGGAGGCACCGCTGCCCTGGACTTCTAATGTAGCTTGCTCAAGGCCCAGTGAGCACTGGAGTAACGGAGAGTCTTAACCTTGGGTTTCTAATCGAGCACTGTAGAGCAACCCCCTTTGGAGGATGTGTGGAGACTAGTGGACTAGAGGAATAGCCTCAACATCCTTGGTTTTCACCAGGAAAAAATAACCCAGGGCACAGCTGAAAGTTTGTTCCTAATATGACTGATGAACAGGTTGGAAGATCTTTAAAACCCGCCTGAAGCCCCATGTCAGCTGTGCCTTCCTCAGAAGGGGCTCTCAGAGAGACAACAGGGGCCCCTCGTAGAAGAAAGCGTTGTGCCTGCTGTTCAATTCAATACACATTCTAAGCAGATCTCAGCGAGTCTGTGGCTCTGGGGCTGGAGCGAGGAGTCACATGTACAATCTAACCTTGAGGAGGAAAAGACAACACTGCTTCTAGGCCATGCCACGGTATCAATATTTGCCGTGGAGGACATACAACATGGTGAATTTATATTCTACAAATGTGAGCGAACAATTATTCCAAGGGTACATTTAAAGGCAAAGGTGGAACTTGACTCCAGACTCAGGCTATGACAGCTAAACCATGTTGTGTTCACCGAATCTCACCCCTGAACTCTAACGACGCATTGATGTCACTAATTTGAGAGTTAATTATGTTTAACCTACATCTCAACCAGAGTTGACCCCATACTTTAGGTTTGGGGTGAAAGTGAGTTGCACCCCCATTTCATATGTACTTGCAGACTCTTAGGGGAAATCACAGAGTGAGAGCCATTATGTATTACATTTCCCCTGGTCACTTCCAGCTTTGAAACCCTAATTCTACAAAATCAGTTTTGTTTATGAAACATCTCTTTATTCCAACTTGCACCTCCCTGCCCTAACTGGTCATGACTTTGATAACTTCATTTTTCAAATGCCATCAACCAAGGTTGTGCAGGTAGTTGATTTTTACTGATAGTTTGAGACCATGGAGTGGTTTATAAAATAGCATTGAAATCTAAATTGAAAGTTAAAGAGAAATTAGATTTAAAAGTGAATATCAGGAGATGCAGAGACAGCTCAGTAGGTCAAGTGCTTGCCTTGCAACTGTGAGGTCTGGAGATTGAATCCCAGCCCCAGACTGTGCAAACCCATGTGCTGACCTACAGTACAACTATAACCACCGGATGCCTGCAAAAGTTCTCACCTCCCATGAGGGAGACTCCTGGTTTGTTTCCCATCCTGCATGGCTCCACATCCACCTGTGTGGAATGAAACTATGTCACAGCTAATGATGCACAACTGTGGAGACTGCTCTGGGCCCTCCCCACTTCTCTCTCTCTCATCTTCTGTCAAGCAATAAAACAAATCTTGAAAAAAAGTAAGTGAATGTTAGATGTCCCAGCTTTGATATTTTGTCTGTTTCATCACCATTTGCTTAACTCATGCTCTGCAGTTTGTGTGCTGTGAGCTCGGTATGGCTGATCTTGGCTGGGCTCACTCACACCTCTGTGGTCAGCTGGTGAATGATAGTCTCAGGGGAACGGCTGGGAGGACTGGGGCTTCTCTCCATATGCTCTCTTATCCTCTCGCAGACTAGCCTGGGCTTGTTTATCTGGTGGCTTCAGAGTTCCAAGGTAGCAAGAGGTCAAGTCTCAGTGGGAAAGTGCTTTCAAGTCTCTGCCTGCTTCCTATTGCTATCATCCTATTGGCCAAAGTCAGGTCCCCGTTGGAGCCCAGAGTCAGTGGGGAGAGCACTGCCACAGGAAATATGTATAAGGAGACTTTGTGCCCACTGTTGCAACCTACCACGGTAAACACTATGATTGTCCTTGTTTCACAGATAAGGAAACGGTAACAAGGAGGTTAAATAAGTTTCCCAAGATCTCACAGCTGGTTAAGTGAAGGAGAGAGGATTGAACCCAGGCAACCTGGCCCCAGAGTCTGTGCATGTGACAATTATGCTGAACGGGGGTGGGTGGGTGTCAACTCAGGCCACTTGGAAGGGGAGTTTGAGATGACCTGGAACCCCAGATATTGGGAAATGTATCAAAGATGCTGATCTCTTACTGAGTCAGTGTATGTGTGCACCTGGGCCAGTGACTGTGTAGCATCAACTTGTACTCAGGGTCAGGAAATCTATCAACAGTGGGATCATTTACAGATACAGAGAAAGAGTGGGGAAAGGCACATGCCAACTACTTGGTGTTACTGTGGAAAAGCAATCCCAAGTGTAGTAATATCCGAGAACTGAGGATGACCTCTGCTCACGACCACCATCAGTTTTCTAGCGAAGGCATAGTGAACATGTACTATTTGCAAGGTGCTGTGCATGTTGCTGTGAATGATAAAAAGAGGAATCTTGTCTTCATGAAGCTGACAGTTTGGGAGGGCAAGGCACGTAGTAACCACCGCACATGACTGTACTGAGGCATTGACTTGAAGTTTTGATTACAACAAGCCTTCACTGAATGTGCTCCGCCTTCATTTGCCTCTGTGGCATGATCATCCAATCACTAGCCTAAAAATTCAAGGCAATAATGTTGAGAATTGATGGGATGGAATGAGCATGGTATCTCCGATCAGCTGGAGATGGTGCAACTGAAAGGCCTCGCCCTCTGGGCTGTGATCAGCCAGCAGAAGACCCGGATCTTGTCCCTAAGGGAAGATGTCAGACTGAACACTTGTCCCTGATGTGGTTGGAAGCTTCGCAAGACGTCCTTGTCATTGCGTTGTATTGAGGGCTACGACAGCTCTTTTCTCCTTTGACTAGAGTCCTTGGGCTTGGATTTGGAGGGTATTCAGAGGTTTCCTATGAAATATTCATGCAGGAACCCAAACAGGAAAAGCCTGCCCACTCCCAGCAGCCTCTGGGAGGTTGCTTTTCTTGGTGCCTGGAGGAAACCTCCCAGGGCTGAGCCTGAATGACGGATGTGGTAGAGGAGGCAAACCCAGAGTGCAAGCGAGCCCAGTGACAGGAAATGGAGTGAGCTGCTTAACAGACCTGACGTTATTAGTTCACAGTCAGAGCTTAGCTTTCTTGGGAATTAAAAAAAAATGTGATTCGATTCTTTTAAGAGAATGTAGTTTTGTAAGATTAAATACACTTTTAATATTAGGAAAAATAATTTTTATTATTTATGCCTTGTCTACTTTAAAAAGGGTGGCTTTGAGGTGGCTTAAAATATTAAAGCATGTCTAAAGTAGGGCAGTGAAAACAGAGATAAGAAGGAGCTCAGAAGCTAGGGGCTAAGGGTGAGGTGGATAAATTTAGTGCTCATTCGAGAAGTGACTAATTCAGGACATAAAGGAAGGTGTGACAGGTTGTGCAGCCTGATTAGAGAAAACCTTCCAGAGAGGTGAATATTCCCCAAGTACTGAATTTTATGAGGAATTTTCTTTGTATAAACCCTCATATAAAGGGCATTGGGTCATACCTTCAACAATGTCTTGGTAGGGAGTTTGTAAAAGATATAAAAGCTTAAAAAAAAAAAAAGAAAGAAACAACTACAATAATTTGAGTAAGCATCAGCCTCTACTTGCAGGATGGTCAGTCCTGCCTCTTCTCTGAACTTCTATGCCTTCACCCCTTGCCAGTCTCACATGGTAACTAAAGGCAAAGAGAAACCCTTTGCTAAAATTGTATGAGAGCAAAACATGGCCACAGGGGTTGCTGACAGTAGTTGGAGTTACGAGAACAAGGAGAGAAAAGTGATTATAGAGGATGGGAAACCCTGTTATTCCTGAGTACAGACTTAAGATTCAGCGTGATGAAGATTTAGGCAAGACCTAAAATGCTTTCTGTTCCATCTTTTGTCTGGAACACTCACCCCATCTCATTACAGGAATGATGGTTAGGGAGCGCATGATCGGGCTGAGATAACAAAAGATGATTTTTACCTTCACTTAACACCGGCCAAAAGGAGAAGGCAATTATTGGAGAAAGAGCTTTGACCTTTGGATAACTGAAAGTAGAAGAAAAACAATGACCCTTTTAACATCACAACACTTGACCTCTTGGGCCTTGAGTCTGTGCCTCAGCTTCAGCAGCCTAAAGGGCCTGCCAGCACCCTGTCCCCTCGCAGGGGAGCCTGTGACACGGTGCTGCCAGGCCCTGGCCTCCCCGGGGAGCCGAAGGCATGATGGGGGAGGGCTGCTCTGTCCCTGAGGACATAGAAAGGCCCCTTGTGCAGGGCAGGGGCCGCTGTGAACTCTGAAGAGAGCTCTTCCTGGATTTCTGTGGAGCCTTCACCTTGGCATCCATGCCTGAGGCCTCGTTCATTCAATCAACACACGCGCTTGGAGTGCTTCTGTGTGGCCAGGCATTGTGCAAGGGCCCCACACCACAGAGAGCAAGAACAGACACATCCTGTTCACTTGTAACCGCGTGGACAGAGCCAAGAGAAGGTTCTCGGAAGGGCAAGAACAGGTCCACCAGGTTCTGACCTGGCCCGGCTGGGGTGGAGGCTGGAGGAGTTAAGAGCAGACTTCCTTGGGGGAGACGCCTAGAGCAGGGGGGTAGCTGGTAAGTCACAGGGTGGGGAGGGGAGAGGGATGGCTGTCCCCTGAAGAGTGTTCACAGAGCGCCTGGAGAGGCTAGAGGTCCCACCACATGCTCTGAGGCTCTATGCCTGGGGAAGGGGGACACCACTGTAGTCCTGTAAGCACAGGAGGGTGCGATCCACTCTGGGTTTTGACAAGATCACTTCTGTCGAAGTTTGGAGAACTTGGAGAAGGGCCGGAATCAGATTAGTCCTTTCTCCCTCTGAGTAGCTCTGAATTGACATTTTCTTCAGGCTTAAGGAGATTAAATAGACTACTGCTAAGGTTTCTAGACGTTAAGGTTAGAGTGACCTGGCATTTCTGTTTGCCTGGAGAGGTCCCGGTTTCTATCTGTGGTCCTGGTATGATTTTTTAAAAAATATTTTGAGAAGATGAGAGAGAGAGAGAGAGAGAGAGAGAGAGAGAGAGAGAGAGAGAGAGAGAGAGAAGGGGGAGGGCCCAGAGCAGCCTGCAGATTGTGCATCCTTAGTTGTGACAGTTTCACTCCACACAGGTGGGAGTCGGGCCGCACGGGGCAGGAACGGAGCTGGAAACCTCCCGCATGGGAGGTGAGACCCTTCAGTGCCGAGCCATCCCCGCCGTTACCAGCTGCGCCACAGTTCAGCATATGGGTTTGCACAGGCTGGGCACGGGAATCAAACCCTGGACCCAGAAATTACGAAGCAAGCGCTCAGCCGCTGAGCTATCCTGGCACCCCTTCCCCCTTCCCCCGGTATGACTGTTAATGGTGCCGCTTACACGCTCAAATGTGGCTGGGTTGGGAGAAAGCAAGGATGGAGTGTCCACAAGGATGGAGAACTGGCAGGGATGTGGGGGAGATAGGGCAGGAGAGAGGGGTGTTTCTCTCACCCCGGGCTGGTGCGGGGTCAAGAACAGGGCATGCATGTGGGTGTGAGGAAGGCCTGCCTGGCAAAGCTGGGGAGGCTTTTGACAGATCCGCAGGGATGACGAAGAGTAGCGCCAGCGAACCCTGGTTTAATCCCAGCAGCTCTCCTCCAGTCAACTCCAGAAAGGGTGCTATGGTGGGCGGGCCCAGCTACAGCCCCCTGGCTGAGGTGTATCGGATTCCATGGGGATGTGACTGGTCAGTGAATGAAATGCAGCCCGGCCGGCATGGCGCCAACCGAGACGGGCCACGGGAGGGTTGAGCAGGATTCGCAAAATTATTGGACATTAAATTTGCTTTGTGTTGATAGCTCCCCACCCCCAAAAAAGCCAATAATGGCAGCATGGCATAAATCACTTACTGGCAAAAAGGAGACACATTTCTAAAATGGGCTGCCGCATGCAACCAATTTCCAATTGAAAGCTGCTCCTTCTAAATGCAGAAAAAACTAAAAATCAACAAGCCTAATGGGTTTTGTCCTGTCTATTTAATATCCTTCAGAGCATTGAATTTAGAATGCATTGGGGGAAAACACAAAACAAAACAAGACAAAACAAAGCAAAAACACCAAGACCCTCCAGGAAAGCACACAAGCTTGACCATGTTGGAAGTCAAATCCTCCAAGCAGAGAGCTTTCCCTCCTCTTTGTCACAAGCCTGCCACCTGCTTGTCTGCCTGCTTGTCTGCCTGCTTGTCTGCTGGCTTCTCCTTCACAGACTCAGAAACTCACATCTGGGTGCAGCTGTGGGACCTCGGGCAAATCCCACCAGCCTCGAACCACAGCTCATCCGTTCAGTGGACCCGCCTGGGGCTCCAGTGATCATACATGAGAAAAGGTTCCGAAGGACTTGAGGTAGCTCGTCTTAGCGTAGCTGCCTGAAGCATTTCAGCCACTGTGCTGGTTACTTTTACATTCTCATCTCCTGTTCCCGTACCCACACCTTCCTCACGTCTGGCTGAGAAGACAGAGGCCACCACGGTGAAGGGATGTCTCCTCTTCATTAAACAGCAAAGCACACAGTGGTCCTGCCATCTTAGGAGATACTCCTGGTGGGTGGGGTCCACCCAGGTCTGGTTTCAGTTAAGCTTCAGATGGGGAGGAGTTCCCAGCATCCCGGTGCTTTTGGGGGGACGCCTGGCTCCTCTCTCAGCTAAGTGGGGCTGAAATAACAGAGGCCCACCCTTGCTGCTCACAGCCCCACGGGCCTTGGGCCGGCTGGCAGGACGCGGGGCCTGCCAGTGGTCATGAGGGCTGTTGTAACTCACTGCTTGGGACACTCAGCACTGGAAAACAGAACTGTGTTGCAAGATTTCTTCATTCCTTGGTTGCACACCATCAAGTTACTCATCTGTTTAATGTAATTTGAGTTTTTCCCACAGATGAGTCACATGGCAAAGAACACAAAAGAGTTGACCGAACCCAACCAGAACTCCTGTTTTTTTAGACTTTATCTTAATCCCCCCCACCCTCCTGTTTAGAGGACATTTATCTCATGATTTTTTACAAAAGACACAGATAAGTTCGGCTTCTTGATGCCAATAGCACCTGAGGGCTTAGAGGAGGCTTCTTCCAAAAAGAGTTCTTGGCTCAGACATTGGGCATGAAAAGAGCATAAGGAGGAGAAAACGTTTATTCATTGCCACGGTTTCTTCAGTTCAGGTAAAGGTTCGTTTCTACAAGGCTTCTATCCAGCTTGTATATGAGCAGCTGTTATCTTTACCTTGGGATCTTTAATAGCGGCCGACTGAAGAGTGGCAGGTTAGACTCGGCATATCGAGTTCATGGGATGTGCAGTATTCCTATACTTTGCTCACAGCGGATGCTGCAAATTGCAGTCCTTTTTTGTCGCAGCCTCAGAATCCTTCTCTGGATAGGTTTCAACAATCCCAACGTGCAGGTGTTGCATTGGTAGCGACACTTTGGTGACTCTCAGGTGAGGGGACCCAGCGGTACTGTTGGGGTTTATTTATTTAAAAAAAAATTGATTGGGCGAAGTCGGAATGGCTCAGTGGGTTAGGTGCTCACTTTGCAGCCCCAGGGACCTAGGATCGAATCCCGGTCCCGGCCCGTGTGGACCCATATGCTGAACTGGGGAGTGCCCCCAGGTCAGTTCTCACCAGGGCGAGACCCCGGCCCAGTTCCTGCCCTGTGCAGCCCCACGCCCACCTGTGGAATGAAACTATGTGGAAAAAACCAACGATGTGCAACTATGGAGACTGTTCTGGGCCCTCCCTCTTCTCTCTGTCTCTGACTGTATCTCTCTCTCTCTCTGTCAAAAACAATAAATAAATCTTAAAAAAAATTGTTTTTTGATTATTTTTATTGTTTTCAATATAGTTTTGTTCCACAGGTGGGTATGGGGCCACACAGGGCAGAAACTGAACCAGGCCAGGAGTCTCCCACATGGGAAGCTTGCCACTTGGGGTTTATTGAAGACCATGCCAAGTGGGTTTTCCTTCCATGTCTTCAACTCAGGGGACAGTGGTGCAAATGACAACCTAGCACATGACTCCTGATTTTTGTGTTCTTATTATGGGTTGGGACCACACTACACTCTGTCTTATCGATGCCTCTGTCACAACAACCCTGGGAGGTAGGGGCTGGCGGTGCCATTTTGAAAATGGAAAAGGTGATACTCGGGAAGATTGATTAATTCACCTAAGGTCACACAGCCCACAGGAAACTGAACCGGCGCTTCCATTCAGAGCTGCCCGAATCCAACACTTACCGGTACATTCTTGACCTTTGTCCAATCTCCACATTGCAGAGGATGCTTCTGCTTGTAAACTCATGGTTTTTCTAGAAGCCAGAAGAACAAAGAAGGCTACCCCAGAAAAACCTGAATGATATGAGAAAACCAACTTTTTCCTTATTAATAAGCCTGAGCACCAGGTGCCCGGACTTCTCAGGTGAGTGTGACTCCTGGCTGCCTCACCTGCCCCCAACCCCCAGGCAGGCCACAGAAAGTGTGTGCACCGAGTTGTGTTTCCACAAATTCATATGGCGAAGCCCTAACCCCCATTAGGACTGTATTTGGACACTGGGCCTTTAGGGAGACTAAATGGGGTGATAACAGAGGGGCCCTAATCCCATAGGACTGGCATCCTTAGAAGGAGAGGAAGAGATACCCGGATGCTGGAGGGCACACGCTCTCTGTCTGTCTGCACACAGAGACGAGGCCATGTGGAGACACAGCAAGGAGGTGGTCGTCTACAAGCCAGGACAAGAGGCCTCACCAGAACCCAACCCTGAAGGAACCTGGATTTCAGACTTATAACCTCCAGACCTGTGAGAAAATAAATGTCTATTTAGGCCACCCAGCCTGTGGCAGTGTGTTGTGGCCGCCCAAGCAGACTAACACAGTTTTCTTCAGAAATCCACAAAGCCCACATTCCAGCACAACTCGGGGGTTAGAGCCCCGGCTCTGGGGTCTGTGGGATCTAAGATTCACCCTGGCTTTCCGCTTAGCAGGGAACCTTGGGTTTTCCTGTACTTCCATGAGCCCATTCCATAAGCTTGATATGATACTTCACTGAAAAGATGCATCGAAAGTGCTTATCATGATGGATAGAACATAGAAGGCTATTATTATCCTTATAACGTTATCCTTACTCTGAATGAGCTGGCAGATGGTGTTTTCATTGGTCATGGGATACGTGGGTTCAATTGTGCTGGGTTGTTCCGGCGGTAGCCCAGTGGCTTCCACATACATACTCCTTGACTCTGGAGCATCCTTGGGAGTAAATCCACGGGAGTTCATGGCTTATTTCCAGCACATCCCAAAGTGTGTGAGAAGTTCCTCACTTGCCTGCCATGATGCTGCACAGGCAGATCAACACATCGTGTTCCTATGCTTTTAGTTAACAATTAAACCAACTCACCATGGAAACACTGCTTATCTCTAGATGTCCAGCAGCTGAGATCAACAGATATGCATGCCCTTGATTTATAAGAAAATGGGAACATAAAATAATGATGATCTCACCAAGGATCCCACAGGATTCATGGAGAGAAAATAAAGAAAAAGAACCCTAGTGGATGAAAAGGTGGGGGACCCTCACTGAAACTGTGGTACCAGTGTTGAGTATTCCCCCACCCCCAAGAAATTTTATGGCAATATCGTACTGTTGAAGGCCTGCTTGCTTTTTAATAATTACCTATGGTTTACCTATAGAATATTCTTTTGCGGCACTGCTCTGATTCACCTAAGCCTGTGGAGGCTTTGGGCGTGTTCCCCACACCTGCCACCTGGGGAGGTCACTGCTCCTCGCACCGCCGGCTGCCAACTCCGTACTCTGCACTACTCTGCACTGGGCTTGGAACGTCTTCGATGACACGCTGCTGCCTTGCCTGTTACGTGGAGGGCAGGTGGACTCCTCCAGTGGGGCGTCCTGATTAACCGGATTCGGCACATTTGGTGGCTTCGGAAAAGGCTCCGTCTGTCCTGGGTGCCTGGATTTATATCCGTGATCCAAAAATAGCAGCTTCTGATGTAAACATAGCCCAGAACAAACAGACCAAGGACTCTCGCCAACAGAGTCAGAGAACACAGGGGACGTGGAGCCCTGTCGAAACAGGTCTTTCTGACACTTTGTCATGGGCGGTGGGGGTCTTGCCCTGAGGGACTGTCCCTCCCAGGATGAGTGGATTGCTGGAGATCGGAAACAACTTGCCAGAGTGTGTCTTCTTATGCAAACTGACTGAGCCAGAGCCTGTGCCCCCAGCCACCTCCTCTATCTGGCTGTCCCACTCTAGGCCACTATCTCTCCCCTAATCAGCCCAGACCCAGGTACCAGGCATATGGGACAGACTGTACACCCCAGAGTCCATTGATCAATCCTAAACCTGTCCACCTGCCTCACCTGTTCCTTTCTGCAGAAACAAGGCTCCTGCCTGCGGTTCCCGCCCCACCCCATGCTCCTGGCCCACCTTGTGCTTTCCTGTGTGGCCCAGCGGGGTGGGCTCTGCCTCCCGCTTCCAGGGGACTGTGGGTAGAAACGGCTTCCTACCCTGTGTCTGACCATACCTGATTAAAACAAGGCCTGGGTACCCTTAAAACAAGCCCCTGGGAAGACCAGTTCAGGGACACGGGTCCTTGGCCGGCTCCTGAGGGTTACACACAACCCCTGCCTGCAAATCCAAGGCAGGAGCTATAGTTCAGCAGCGCCTGGAGTGTGTGTTGTGAGCACCCAGCTGGGGGCTGCTTAGAAGCTGTGCTGATACGGCTCATGTCCCCAGACTTGCAGACAAGGGGCATGCGTTCACAAATGCTCAGCACAAGCTGTAGACAAGTGTGGAGGCCAATTCCCAGGCTTGCTTTCCCTGTCTCCACCTAGACTCAGATGAGGGCGCGTACCTAAAGCAAGAGCACGTTGTGTATTCTTGCGTTTGCCTGTGTACATTTATTCCTCCATTTGCTCAAATACTCATTGAGTATCTCTTAGCTGCCAGGCACTGCACTGTCTGGAGGTCCACAGGAGAATGAGAGAGACTGCCCCTGCTCTCACAGAATCACAGGCCAGTTAGTGGGGGAGGCCATGATTTAGAAAACAAATCAAAGTCCAACCATCGGAGAACAGAAATGCTAATAAAGGAATGTGCCAGAGAGGGACAGAAGAAGAGCTTGGGGCATGGAGGGTGTGGCTAGGGAAGGCTTCCAACGGCACAAAGGTTTCAGCTGGGTCTTGAGGGATGAGTAGGAGTTTGTCGGGCGCACCAGAAGTGAGTGGAGACCTGCACAACCATTTTATCCTCTTTTAAAGTCACAGATACAAACTTGAAATTTGAGACACACGAAACGAATGACCCTCAACATTTGCTGGGTGATGACTGTAGGGTGGGAACCCCAGTGCTTGAGCCCCCCCCGCCCCCAGTGATGGTCTTTTCTCTCTGGAGCAGCCTCTGGGAGGCAGGGATTTCCATGGGACATCTGGTGGATGCACTGTAGCCAGTCTTCCTCTCTCTAGGGATTTAAGAAAATGCAGTCACTTGTAGAAGAGAGGGTATTTGGGTAATGGCAAAAGTTCTGGAAAAGCTGTTCCTTGCAAAGAGACAGTCCCCATTTCTTTGTGCCTTCAGAGGCAGTCACACACAGAGGACGTGAATGAAGTCTTGCGCTTGCTAACTTCTTCCTCCTGCAGCTTCCTGTGTGTTCCAAACACGTTTCCTCTCAAGTTCCCCTGAAGTCCTTCCCACTCAGCCAGCTGGACGTGTGGAGGCCTAACGGGGGCATTTCCTCTGCAAAGGAAACTAAGCCACTGATGGTGAGCCTCAAATAGCCCAAGCCCGGAAATCCCGAACCGCCTTTCCCAGCTCCCCAGAGATGCGGCAGGGCTTAAACATCACATCCCACACCCCGTCTTCAGACAGGATGCGGGCTGTAACCAGGGGGGACCCCGTCCATGGGAATAGAGCCTGCTGGTGCTGCCTTGGGCCGGACTAAGGACAGGGACCACCTAGGGGGACAGTCGTACCTGCTGTGACTTTTACTGGGAGAGACCCTTGGGAAATGCCTTCTGTTGGTTTCACGATTCATTCTATTACATATACGCACATAATTTGCTTTGATCATTAAGAACATATCCTAACTTTCTTGAAGATGTGGCCAGCGCTTGTTTTTATTGATTGATTTATTTTTAATTTTTTTTATTAATAGCCTTTGTTTTTTAGAGCGGTTTTTGGTTCACAGCAAAGTAGAGCAGAAAGTAGAGACTTCGCATACAGCCTCTGTCTCCCCTCCCATCCCACGACACCCGCACCAGAGGGGTACATTCATTAGAGTGGATAAACCTCCAGTCCCACATCATCATCACCCGCAGCCTATAGTTGACCTTGGAGCTCATTCTTGGTGTCGTACATGGTAAGGGTTTGGGCAAATGTTTCCTGACATATATTCATTATGCTAATGGTAGTTTCACTGCCCTAAAAACCCTCTGGGCTCCATTTATTCATCTCTTCCTCCCCACAGCTCCTGCAACCACGGATCCTTTTACTGTGTGCACAGCTGTGCCTTTTCTAGGCTCTCAGACACTTGGGATCACACAGTACGTAGCCTTTGCAGGTGGGCTTCTGTCATTTAATAACATGCATGTGGGTTTCCGTCATATCTTTCCATGGTGTCATAGCTCACTTCTTTTAAGTGCTGAATAATATCCCCATGTCTAGATGTGTCCATCACCTCCTGATGGACATTTTGGTTGCTCTCAAGTTTGCGCAGATACACATAAAGCTGTTTGAAATATCCGTATAAGGTTTTGGTGTGGACATGTTTTCAGTTCTTTGAATAAATACCGAAGCATGTGATTGCTGGATCCCATGATAATACTATGTTTATTTTTGTAAAAAAGGGCCCAACTGTCCTCCATCGCAGCTGTGCCATCCTGCCTTCCCACTGCAGCGGTTCTGGTTGCTCCCGGTTCTCTCCCGCCTTCCGTGTTGCCGGCGGTTTGGACTCTGGCCGTTCTAAGTGGTGTGTGCCGGGCCAGTGTTTCTGCATAATTACATTTTGGGCACTATTTCAAGGACTGACTTTGGAAGTTCTGTCGTCTTGAGTAAAAGAAACGTGTATGGGAAACAATACGTGCAGTCATCATTTATTTACTAGTCAAATGTTTTCTTGAAAGCTGCTATGTGCCAGGCCCCGGGGATTCTCAGACGAAAGATGTTCTCCTTACCCTCCAAGAGCTCACAGCCTAGCGGGGAGAATGACTATCCTGAAGTGACAATTAGCACGTAGGTTTATGTGACAGGAGAGTGCTGTGTTCTGGAGGGAAGCTTCAAAGAGAGGCTCTAATCCATGCAGAAGGGGCGGAGACAGGGAGGCCGGGTGAGGAAGTGGCCCATGAACTTGTAACGGGAGGTGAGAGGGCTGCAAGTAGAAATTCAAACAGGGAGGGGCAGGAAGGCTTGCTTTTCGGGAGACCACTGGACCCTGTGCTGGCAGGAGGAGGGACAGGGGGTCACAAGGAAGGGAAGGGGCTGCAGGTGTGGAGGGTGGGAACCGCAGACCTGCCGGACCACCCATGCCTTATCTGTTCTGCAAATGGTAAGAGGCAGAATCCTGGCCTGTGGCGGGCCTCTGGTCTAATGGCAGATTGTCCAAAATCTCGCTTTAGGGACAGTTTTAGCCTCTTCTTTTTACTCCTTAGAGCTGGGACTGGAGCTGCTGACAAAAGATTTCTAAAAGGCTGGTTCCAGGTTCCTGATTCCTCTTTCCTTGCCTTGCATTCAGGTGGAAGGTCAAGGTCACAAAATGGCCATAAACAGGCAGTAGAAGTTGGGGGCCGTGAGGCGGGAGCCACCCACGATGTCACCACCCTTGACTGCCAGACAGGTGGCTGTGGAGTTACCTACAAAGTCCACTCAGTGTCCCTATGTGTGCTCGTGAGAAGTTCATGGGCTGGAAGGTGGTAATTCTCCTGCTTTTAGAAGGGGACTCAGCCATTTCTTTCGGTCACTCCCTGGCTTCGTGTGTGTGTGTGTGTGTGTGTGTGTGTGTGTGTGTGTGTGTGAGAGAGATAACAGAACTTAAACTAGTAGCATTTGCATACCATTAAGCCCAAGCAATTATAATGACTGTGCTAAAAATCCATAAAGGAGAACACTGGGTGTGTAAGAGGAGATGCAGGTATAATTGAAACATGGCCAAGAGGTGGGAGGGGGGGCAGGGAGCTGATTTCCATCCTTGTGTGGCCCCGAAGGCCACTGAAGTGGAAATTCCACAGGGCCAGGGACTCAGCACCTCTTTGTGGCAGTTACAAATGTCATAGTCATAAACTGGGGCATAAAAAAACACTTATTTTTGAGAATTACTTAATTTCCAACTGTGAGCTCCCATAGCTAAAATGTTAGTCTAGGTCCCTCTAGGTGGACTCAGTGGAAGGCAGGGGTGTCACTGGTTAAGTTAGCGTCCCCTGTTGCTCTTGCATTGGGATGGCTCTTGGATCTGTGTGGTGTTTGTCATGGTGTCCTCCGGGGATAAGCCTCTGGTCCTTGATCACTGTTTTCGCTCGGTGCCCTCTGCAGAGAAAAGGTGAAGACACCTTTGTGGTGTCTTCAGCAGGGCTGTGGCTCACACCATCCGGGTGCACCTGTTCATGGGAACCCGAGCTGAGCAGAGGGCTGCCGCTGCTCAGCAGCCACTGCTCTGGCACAAGGCATTAAAGTGCTGCGTTCTAGATGTCAGTCTATTATGAGTTTCCCCATTGATGGAAGTAACGGGTCGCCGGGAGCCTTTCCCTAATTTGTGCACAGTGCCCCGCCTGCCTCAGTCACAGGACACGCGCATCTGTGCCTCTCTGCCCAGCTGCGGCCTTGGAGGGAGGGCTGGGCTTATCTGTACGGCTCTGCTTCTCCCAACTGCTGTGATTTCCACTAATAGCTCTTACACCGAGTGCAGGGTAGAGTTGGGGTTGGGGAGGTAGCAGAGATGACCTGTCTCCTTAGACTTGACCCAAGAAGCAAGGCTCCAGTCCCCTCTGCCCCCAGGTTCCCCCAAAAGCCATGGGGAGAGGCAGGCTTCCATTGCTGAGACCCCACCAAGGGTTGCCCACCACCCATTGAAAATGTCCTCCCTTTAGTCCAGACAGAATCCTCAACTCCTCTCCCTGTGGTGGAAAAATGGGTCCATGGGTATCCCTCCAAATCTTTGTGTGTGCCCTGTCTCTGCCCTGGCCTTACGGAAGTCTGTGTAGACGCCCCAGGTTGAGAACTGACTTCTCCCTTCTGGGCTGTGCTGGGACCCCCTGGATGGGCCACAGAGTTGACGAGTGGAGGGAAGTGTCCTAACAAAGAACCGAGAGGAAAACACCTTGTTTTCCAGCCGATACTCGTAGATCATCTTTGATCTTGCTGTAAATTCTTCCAGGAATGAGTGGGTTATGAAGATATAATGAGAAGGTGTTAAGTCCCACTCAGCCAGCACTGTGGCTTGGGGCCAGGTCACGGCACAATGACACAGCTTGGGAACGCGGTGGCACCTGGGGAGAAGCCGTGTTGGGTGCAGGTGGCCTTGCAGTCCTTCCGCTTTGCTCTCCCCTCTCCACAGACTCTTCCTTTTCTGGCTTGCTGGCATCCCCCGCCCCTTCCCCAGAAACCACCCAGCCACTCTTCAGAGCAGCGGTTCTCAAAGTGTGGTCCTGAACCAGAGGCATGGGTATCACCTGGAAACCCATAAGAAATGCAAGCTCGCAGGTCCTCCCCAGACCTACCGAGTCAAGCATCCTGTGCTCTATCCAGCTCCTTGGGTGAGGCTGGGGTCCCCTAAAACTTGAGGTGTGTTGCATGAAAGGACTGTCGAGGCATCTCCCACTTGCTGCCACAGGGTTGGGCAGAGGGGACGTGGGAGGAAGCTACGCAGAACCAGGCTTCAGGTGGCCACTCCTTCTGCACCATAGGGAGTTCTGGAAGTGCCCCAGGCGTTCCAAGCTCACCTGCCCTTGGCCTTCCGTGTGTCCCTGGTTACTTCTTGTTGGCAGGTGGCCTGCATGGCAGAAGTTCGTAGTTCTTGGAGTCCCTCAGAATGAGAAGCAGTCCCCTATGCACGTGAACCCACCCAGATGACACAAGGCTTCCCTGTCTGTGCCCTGCAAGATTCTGAGGTGTCATCCACTGAGTGCAGCCGAGCCCTCAGTTCATAGCCTAACAAGCTGCATGCTCTGAAGTGATGCAAGGAGACAGGCGTGGTTCTCAGAAAGTGGCATCAAGGGACTGGGCATGTGGCCCCTGAACTCACTGGGCTGCAGGGCCTCCTCCCTCTGCCCACGCTTGGGGTCTGCCCGGACCCCAGACACCCCTGCTTCTGCCTCTAAGACGGGATCTAAAACACCAATTCCAGCAGGATCTCTTGACATTGTCCATCAACAATTTATTTCTTTAATTAAGCATTTTATCATTTTCCCTAGAAAATTGGGAGGAAAAAAAACCAAACAACCCTCTTTATTTCCCCTAATCCTTTATATTTCTAAATATGTTAAACTTGACAGTTGTTAAGAGCAAACCAAGGTCTATGCAACATATTTTTATACATATATATATATATATATATATATATATTTTTTTTTTTTTGGTAAGAAATTAGTCTAGGTCTATCAGGGCTCTTGGGATTTGCATTATGTTTATTTATATTTGCTCCAGATTTATTTTTTTTTAATGTTTTTCTATTCAGAGCTCCCAAATTCCTGAAGTCTTATACCTTCAACCAGTTGATTCTTCCAGGTCCTCTATGATTTTCTACTAAAACCTACATGCTGTCTACTGCTTGCCCTTTGCCAGTTGTTATAATTTTTTTAAAGTTTGCTAAAATTTTAATGCCTTGTAACTCCTGTTGTCCTCAGATAATATATATGCTTTGTGAGAGAGATCTTCATTGTCTGTAATTTTAGGTTTGAAATATAGTAGGTTTGTGGAATCATTATGAGGCCCCTCCAAACCCAGAGAGGCAGCCAAAATGAGGAAACAAAGAAATACATTCCAAATGAAAGAACAGGAGAAAGCTCCAGAAAAAGAACTAAGCAAAATGGAGGTAAACAACTTACCAGATACAGAGTTCAAAACAATGGTTATAAGGATGTTCAAGGAACTTAGAAAAACTTCAACAGAGATAACAAGTATAAAAAAGACCATAGAAACCATAAAAACCATAAAAAAGAACCAGTCAGAAGTGAAGAATACAATAACTGGAATGAAGAATGCACTAGAAGGAATTACCAGCAGACTTGATGAAGCAGAGGACTGAATCAGCGATTCGGAAGATGATGTAGCAGAAAACATCCAATTGAAACAACAAAAAGAAAAAATAATCCAAAAAATTGAGGACAGTTTCAGAGACCTTTAGGACAACATTCACGTTATAGGGGTACCAGAAGGAGAAGAGAGAAAGAAAGGGATTGAGAACCTACTTGAAGAAATAATGACTGAAAACTTCCCTAACCTGGTGAAGGAAACAGACATACAAGCCCAGGAAGAGCAGAGTCCAAAATAAGATGAACCCAAAGAGGCTCATTTCTGAAAATATATAGAAGCCCATGGGTCACGAGAAAATGCCAAATCACGGGGAGCTGACAGTCCAGAGGTGACCAGTGTCTTTGCACGAGGTCCCTAGTTTACAGCCTGTGTGTGACAGAAGTGAGGGGTCGTTGTGAAGAAGGGGGGGCAATGGAGACTCCAACAGGATCAGGTGCGTTTGAGGGTGTTACAAGCTTCGTAAAAGGGCTCTTGACAGTCACATTTTCATTACCTTCCAACGTGTTTCTGGATTACATTTTATTGCAGAACATTAATTTTCACTTAGGTCTTGGAAAGACAACTGCATAAGGCAAGCCACCCCAGGGTTCCAGTGACAAAGCAGAGCATCAGTCACAAGGCCCTTGTTATGGTCCCAACGTAGCTGATCTGCAGCTATCACTTAGGGACATGCAGAGCTCCATTCGGCATTGAACAATGGGTTTAGAACAACCCTTGGAAACAACCAAAGTGGCCTTTGATTAGGGTGACCAGACGTCCCGCTTTTGGGGGGACAGTCCCGATTTTTAACAATTTGTCCCGCGTCCTGCGGCGTTTTAAAGAAGTCTCGATTTTTGGAAAGAATGCACGACAAGCTAGGGAACAGCGGGAGATAGACCCAATTTTTAATCAAGAACCCCCTCCCCCCGGTCAATGGTGTCCCGCTTTACCAATGTTAAAATCTGGTCACCTTACCTTTGATCGATGACTGGATAAAGAAGTTGTGGTACATTTACACAACGGAATGTTACTCAGTGATAAGAAACAATGAAATACTGCCATTTGAAACAACATGGAGGGACCTTGAGCTCATCATATTAAGCGACATAAGTCAGGCTGAAAAAAAAATAAACCACCACACGACTTCACTTATATGCAGAATATAAAACTGAAAGCAACAGAGAAACAAAAACTCATGGTCGCAGTCAATAGTATAGTGGTTACCTGAGGGTAAGAGTGGGGGTGTGGGGAGTGGGGAAGGATGGTGGGGGCAACAAATATCTGGTGATGGAAGGAGAACTGACTCTGGGTGGTGAGCACACAATGCAACACATAGACAATGTCATGTAGAGTTACACACCTGAAACCTATTAATTTTTACCAACCAATGCCAGCCTAATAAATTTAACAATTAAGAAAAAAAAGAACCATCTTTGGTTGCTTCTAAATCCATTTGTTCTCATTTCCCCTCCAAAACTGTGATTTGTAGTGCAGCCTGCAGACTGACCTAACAAACTAATTAAGTTCAATTACAGAACACAGTTGTTGCCAACAGATATGTTGGCTGACCAGCTTTCTCAAAAAGGGGCATTAACAAGAATCTTTTCATATTGTCATCTCCTTTGAACCTATCCAGAATGTTGATTAGTTCAAGGAAAACTTCTTAAGTTTTGCAAGGGGAAGCTGGGATGGCTCAGCTGGTTAAGCGCTTCCTTTGCAGCCCCGGGGGCCAAGGATTGAATCCCGGCCTCAGCCTGTGGGGACCCATATGTTGAACTGCGGTGTGCTGCCCATGCGGGAGGCCCCCAGCCCAGTTCCTGCCCTGCGCAGCCCCTACCCACCTGTGTAGAACAAAACCATGTTGAAAATTGATGACATACAACTATAGAGACTGCTCTGGGCCCTCCTCCTTTCTCTGTCTCTCTCTTTCTCTCTCTGTCTGTCAAAATCAATAAAATAAATCTTAATAGAAAAATAAAAGCTTTACAAGACAATATTTTTTCAACATGATGTTCGATGTCAGCTAGACATGCCTCAAAGCACATTGAATATTTTGATTCAGGATATTAACAACAACAACAAAATCTCAATCCCAAATGAGTCAAGTTCAATTCAGCAGTAGAGTCATCTAGAATATCTGCCAGAAAATCATCTCGGCTGAACGTCCTTCAGGCTCTAAAGAAATATGAAAAGCTTGTTTTCAAGAGGTATCTTAAAAGACAACTATTTTGAATCTCTGACAATAAAAATATTAAGGATTTCTTTTAGCTTCTTTTTGTTCATTTGTTTCTAATAGAAATTACAAAAAAAAAAATCTAATGAGTTCCATCTGTTTCTTTTTTTTGGTTTGTTTTGTTTTTTGTTTTTGATAGAGAGAAAGTGATACAGAGACAGAGACAGAGAGAGAGAAGGAGGAGGGCCCAGAACAGTCTCCATAGTTGCACATCATTGGTTTTTCCACATAGTTTCACTCCACAGGTGGGAGTGGGGCCACACAGGGCAGGAACTGGGCCGGGGTCTCACTTTGGTGAAAACCGAACTGGGAGCACTCCCCAGTTCAGCATATGGGTCCGCACAGGCCGGGGCTGGGATTCGATCCTTGGTCCCCAGGGCTGAAAAGTGAGCGCTTAACCCACTGAGCCATCCCGCTTTCCCCCATCTGTTTCTTAAGATGGGTTGGATCTACTTGTTAGTGAGGTAGAAATAGTAGCAGCTAGAAAATCCATCATCTAGGAGTTCGGGGCTTCAAGGATCATAGAACCAAGATTAGGGCTCAGAATTTAGAAAAGTTTGGGGTTCAATAATGCTTAGGGGTGTTTAGATCCTGTGACTGTCATTAATATTACTTCAGGTAAATTAGGATTATTTTTGTGGACTGGCCCAGGATCTAAATATCATTTATGATTTTTGTTTCTATGAAAAAAAAAATTCAAGTTCCAAGCTAATTTATGGAATATTATTCATTGGGAAAAATTATACATAGCATGTATTACTATATAAAACTAGTTTGTGCTAATATAAAGGGTGTCCCAAAATTCACGCAAGATTTGAATTTTGCGTCACTTGTGCGGTAAAGTGTTGCCAATGGAAAAAAAAGACAGCGTGACAGCTGACAGTTCAGGGTTATTAAAAGCGGAGTGCTCCATGAAAGAACAACACGTTTTCATTGTTGAGCAATGAAAATTTACAATTTTAATTATAAACCTGTGTTTTCTATCAAAATTACTTCTTGCGTGAATTTTGGGAACCCTTTATAATGGTCTATGGACTCTATATTATATGTGAGTGTGGTATATATGAGAGGGGACCCCAAAAACCCTAAGTTATCTTCTGGAGGGTGAGCCCCTTGTAATACAGGCTTCCCCTGCTAGGTGAGGGTTCTAGGAACCCCTCTGCATCTGTGTATCAGCTGGCATTGCTGTGAGAAGCGGCATTCAGCTTTAGTGAATTTTTTGGGAGACTTTCAATGTGTTTGTCCATTTCATGATGGCTGATTTGCATGAACAACGTGTGGCATGACAATGCACCTGCCTACACTGCTCTGGGTGTTCAGCAGTTTTTGACCTAAAATGGCATGACTCCCATGCCTTGCCTCCCTGTGCCCAGAATATGACTTTGATGGCTGGAGCTGCAGCAGCTATCTTATATCCATGAAATGGCTCTGAGGATGGAAGTCAGTGCTAGGAATGGCAGATCAAACAGAGAAAAAGAGGTTAGGATATTGACATTGTGGGCCACCACAGTGACCCTGAATTGCCTAACTTTGGATTTATTTTGCATGACAGAAAAGATCTCACTGTCTAATGCCACTGTTATTTGGGGGATTTTTGTTATTAATATTAATGATCAAACATAAATTCCTGTATGGTGAGATTGGAGGCTGGTGTGTGTGTATGTGTGTATCTGTATGTGTTAGAAGGTGGAACAGAGAACAAGCGGATTAGGGGCTTTGCGGATCTGCATAGCTCTCACCTCATTTATGAACTGAAAACCCGGAGAATCCCAGCTGTGGGAAACCAGCCTGGATATCTGTGATCAGAAAACCCCATTGCTATCCAGATGGGTGTCTACATTGTGCAAACTTATTGAGTGCAAGTTGATCCTGCTCTTCCCTATACCTTGTTCTCCTTGACAATATCCATCTTATAAAGAGTGAGGTTTATATTTGATGTCATTAGTGGTTTTTATTGAAGGAGGAGAATACTTTCTTAACTCATTCCAAGTTTAAGATCAATTTTGCAAACATTGATTAAAACATGAAAGACCCTTAAATAAGCATGATTATCTGTAAAAACATGGAATGTTATATATTATGTTCACCATTGTTCAGATTTAGGGCTTAATATACTAAGAGTTGAAAATGCTTTCTTTTCCTATTCATGCCAAAATGTTTGACTATTATGAAATACCAACCCAGAGTTCCCGAATGCCCTGAGCAGTGAGCAAGACTTCAACCTTTATTATATTATTATTTTTTTGATTGCAGGTTAAAACCACCCCCATTCATACAGAACCCAGAAAGCATGTTTCCTTGGATATGCCAATACGGGCTCTTGGTGTAACTACCCATCTTAAAACACCCCGGGCAATTAAGAGAGTTGTTCATTCATATCTTCATCAGCAATACCAATATCTTTTTAAAAGTCAACAATTGATGGAAGAAAAGTCTTTGCAATAGCACAAAACACTCATCTGCTTTCCAGTTCATTGTGTATATAACTCCTGGGGTTTATGAGATTGAAAAAATAATTTCAGTTGAGGGCATTTATCTAGCTATGCAGCAGCTGCAAATACAGTTGCTCCAGAAACAATCTAATCCTCAATTTCCCAATTATTTTTGATGTCTGGGTTAATGTACCAACCACTTTTATTTAAAACCCATCTTTGCTACATTATCAGGATTCGGTGCAATGGACACATAGACAGAGGATTTACTGACTTACAAAAAAATCTGTTAGCATCTTTGACATTTATTTGAAAGAAAATGACGCTTCATCTTAATATTTCAATGATAACTTATTTGTATAAGACAGAGAGAGACACACATTTCAAGAGAACAAATGAGAGGCAGTGTTGTAGGAGGTAACATGGAAAACAGCATACAATGCCAGACATAGACCTCCGGGGCAGGTGAAAGGAACCAGGAGGAATAAGAATTTATTCGAAAGCCTCTCTCATCTGGACAAAAATATGCTAGACTCCCACAGTTTATAGGTACTTAACAAAACATGTAAACATCGATTTGATTTAGGCTCAGCTTCAGAACAGTTGTAAGGCATTAATCAGAAAAGTACATTTACAATATGTTCCCTTTATTCTCTTTTCTTACCCGATCAAGAACTAAATGGGCTAAATAGTGTACTCATGTGGGTGCATGAAAGGCAACCAGCTTTGGAAACGCTTCTGAAACTACGAACACGGACCGCTGATGCCTCCTAGCTAACATAGAAACGACCTGCCGAGGTGGAGAAGTTCTGGGTCCTGGTGACGAGGATGATGTGGGGGTGAAGGGGACAGCCAGCTTATAGAGAAGCAGCCGCCGGGGTGGGGTGCTCCTCTGAGACCTGCAAAGGAGCCTTTGCGTCCCCTGAAAGAAGGGCCCCCCAATAGGTCGGGTTCCAGAATTTTCCTGGAGGTGCTATCACAAGACCTAGTGCCAAGGATACCTACTGTTGATTCTGGCCAACCCGTCTTTCTTGCTATCGAATCAGATGAAAAGGCCCAGGCCCAGGGCATGAAGAGTTCAGGGGCTCCGAAAGCCACAAGCCACCATGGGCGATGAGCCACTCCAGCCTGAGAAGGAACATGGCTCATAAATGGGGGTTTGCTTCTTGTTTTGAGTCCCCGCCAGCATCTGAAACACAATGGACAAAGACTGCAGTCTTTGTCTGGAGGGGTGGGCAGAGCTCTGAAGAGACTCTCCTGTGTGCTATTCTGGACCAGAACATGTCTTTTGCATTTTGCTGGCACAGGGTGGGGCTATGCCATCATTCTTACAGGCTGAAGTAGTCACATTGGAAAGCTTGAACGAGCATTTTTCAAGTGGATACGGGCCAAACAAACAAACAAAAAGCTTGGCCAATTCTTCCCAAGCACAGGGAGACATGTTATCGTGCACTTTCAAAAATGAACGCTATTGGATGTCCTGAGGCTTCATGCAACATCCTTCCTAGGGAACCAGGGCATCCAGACAAAATTCAGCCTTCCAGGGCCTGGAAGTCTGTTGCCCCCAGGTACTGCTGGAAGAACAAAAGCAGATGAATTTTTAAACAAGAAAATGACTGTGTATGTGTGTTTGATAACGGTCCAAGTTTTAATAGCATGGTAAAATATTTCTTTTTTTTTTTATAGCCAGCATGCAATCAATCTGTAATACACTGAAAGAATTTAGAAAGATGTGCAGTTAATGGAAAATGCACACTCATCCCCAGGGCGGTCACTGTGCTGGGATCATCCCTCCACCCAAATGAGAGAAGGTGGCTCCTGGGTGCATAATTGTTCCTTCTGCAGACCCTCCATTCTTTTCCAAGCCACCGAGTAAAGGGCTGTGGGAATCTCTCTGGTTTGGGATTTTAAGAAGCTAATTGTTTTAGCAAATTGGCTCATTCAAGTTAATCTCCCTCTTGGACGCCCGAATAGCCTTGAGTTGTTTCACCAAAATCTCCATCCTCTTTGATAAATGATGTCAAGTGGGGGCAGGGGACATGGTCAAGGGTGGGGTTGGGGATGGATAAGCAATATTCAGGACGTATTCACCACATAAAGACAAATGGATAATGATCCTTGCTTCTTGGATATTTTCATAACGAGGTGGGAAGAAGGGCTGGTCGTAGGAAATCAGCAGCCACTCACTGACTTGGAAAGACTCCCCAGACCCCTGTCTTTGTCTTCCAGGTGAAGAAGCTGGGAATAGACTGGACCACAAAAATACCAGAGTGAGAACTGGACCATCCTTCTCTTGTCCCCAGAGCCAGCCCTCTCCCAGGGCCTCTGGGGAGCAGATGGAAGGAGGCAAAGAGCAGAGAGGGCCCAGAAGTGGTGGAAGGCAGACGGGCGTGATCGCTTTTGGCTCAAGGCAGTGACTGGGAGGAGAATCCCCGTGTGTTGATGGCCCTGAGTGTGAGGGTGCATGGTTGTGTAAGGAGGGGGGTCTACCCCAGTTATACATTCCAAGTGGGTGTAAGTTGTTGGGAGGTCCAGAATATAGAAATGGCCACACGTGATTTACCTTCCCCATTTTCCACTTATATATACAGGATGGAACAGACGGTTCAAAGATGTGAGGCAAGGATTCTGTGGTTACTTTCAGCACAAATTATTTTTTGACCTATGAAGAATTGCCTTTGTTCTAAATGAGTTAAGAACTTATGCTTTTCCTTTTCTTTTCTCCTTCTCTTCATATAAAATGGTAACTGTTTCTTAGGAGAAACAGCCTTCTTCCCATCAGTGCAAATCTTTTGGGGCAGGGGTGTCCAATCTTGTGGCTTCCCTGGGCCACATTGGAAGAACTGTCTTGGGCCACACATAAAATACACTAACACTAATGATAGCTGATGAGCTTTTAAAAAAAATTCTCATGTGTTAGGAAAGTTGATGCATTTGTGTTGGGCCTCATTCAAAGCCATTCTGGGCCACACGCAGCCCGCAGGTTGGACAAGTTTTGTTTGGGGGTGCTGTGTCACTGATCGATGCATCTGATCTTTCATATGGTTATGAGGGGCGTGAGCATGATTTTGAACTTGAGTAGATTTGGCTTTTGGACTTACCATCCGGAAAAAAGCAAGGACAGAAGTCGGCCAAGTCTCTGCAGCTGCCTTTAAGGTGACTTGAGCCCCTAAGTACAAAGCCAGTTCCCTTCTGGATGACAAATGGGCATCAGTGAGTGGTAATGATCTCAATTACCATTCTCATTAGTGTTTAGGTAAGATGGGACATCGACTCAGGCATGTCCAACCTGTGGCCCAGGACAGGTTTGAATGCCACCCAACAGATTCTTAAGTCACAGATTTTGTTGAGACTTTGCTTTTTTAACTCATCAGCTATTATCAGGGTTAGTGTATTATTATTATTATTATTATTTTTAGATTTATTTTATTGAGAGGAGAAAGAGAAAGGGGAGGGCCCAGAGCAGTCTCCATAGTTGTACATCATTGGTTGTGACATGGTTTCATTCCACACAGGTGGGTGTGGGGCTGCACAGGGAGGGAACCGAACCGGGGGCCTCCCGCATGGGAGGCGAGAACCTTCACCTCTGCGCCACCTCGGCAGTGATTACCGGTTGCACCGCTGTTCAGCATATGGAGTTCGCATGGGCCGGGGCCGGGGCCGGGGCGGGGAACTGAACCCTGGACCTTGCAATTGCGAGGCAAGTGCTCACCTGCTGAACTATCATGGCATCCCCAGTGTTAGTGTATTTTACATGTGGCCCAAGATAATTCTTCCAAGGTGGCCCAGGGAAGCCAAAAGTTTGGACACCGCTGGTCTACATGATCTCAACCCAAACTTTACGCCGGTTCCTCCCCCTCATTGATTGACACCTTTACCAGGATCGCAAGTTGCCCTTCTGAGCATTGGCGCTATTACACTTAGCGCAGTGAAGCGCAGAGCACGCGGCCCCACAGCGCGCCCTCTCCCTGAGCACCTGCCCCACCCCCACGTGCCAGATTAATGGCCATCTGGCAACCTGTAAACGTGGAGCAAATTCCACTAAGACTGTGTCAAAAGAGATGATTAAACAAAGAAAAAGAACAGATGGAAAGCTACTCTCCTATCTACAAAACCATCCCATCCGTAGCCTACAAGTCATAGGTTTGAATGCTGGCTCTTTCGGGACTATTCCACGTTAGGGAAGCGCCAATAAAAACAAACTCTCATCAGGCCGTTAAGATGATTTTGTTGTCATTTAAGCTGTTAAGGATAACTGTACACAGATCCAAAAGAACAGAGGACATTTTATTGGCTGTCCACAGGAAGTTTGGTCACACCAGGAGGTAAGGACTGTGGTGGGTACGGCATAACACAGTACCTCGGTTAACTACTAAACAGAAGGTTAACTGATTCTTGCTATGATGAAACCCTGCAGTCCTCTGCAGCCCAGCCACCACCTACCCGTGTATCCTTAAGCTGACTAAGCTGGCGAGTCCATTCGTCTTGGTTTCTTGCATGGTCTTCCCATGAAACAGGACGTGAAAACTCGCAAAATGAAAAGGAAGGAAGAAGGAAGGAAGCCACGCTTCCGTTTGGATACCAACACCACTGTAAACAGACTAGCGTGGCATGCAAATCCACATCCGGTCGTGTTTTTGTCCCTTTAGGTATACATTTTTTAAATTAACAAATGGAATGGCGTGTCTATTTCAAATATTAGTAGCATAACACAGGTGCAATTTCAGTCTGGCCACAAGTCTCATAAACCTTGTGTGTGTGTCTGTCCCCAAAGCAGCAGCCAGTGTGACATCCAGGCCTTGTGCTTTCCCCCCAGCCTTTGATTGTAGTCCCCCCGGGGGGCTACTCTGTCCACATGCCCACCCTTCATACTCCTTATGTCTGAAAAAAGCGACTCCTCTATTTTCATTGTTCAAAGTGGTCAGGGTGGGGAAGAAACTCCCAAGAAATCAAGCTGTCCGCATCGGGGTCCCGCTGCTTCTGCCATCAGAGGAGGGTCCATGGACCCTCCGAGTGGTCCTTGCGTGTCATTCTTGCCGCCATGACACGGGGTCAGGAGGAAGTTGCCGTGGGGAGCAGCCCCTCCGCCTGTTCCCACAGCCTGCAGTCCCCGGCCGGCCCACGCGGTCACACGGAGCTGAGCTTCACCAGGCCACGCACGGAGTCTTCGTGCAGGGAGTCCTGGCTGGCCGGGCCCAGCACGTGCGTGGTGCGGCTGTGGGCCAGGGGGCTGCCCGCCAGCAGCCGGGGCGGCGAGGGGGCTTCCTCGGGGGTCAGGAACGGGTGGCCCATGTGCTCCTCTTTCAGGGGCAGCATGTCCGTGAGCGCAGCCTCCGTGGTGAGGTTGGGCATGGAGGAGGGCGGTGTGGGCTGCCCCAGCGTCAGGCTGGTGCAGGGCGTGCCCAGGCCCGGCTTCCCGGGCAGGTGCAGCTCCTCGCTGGTGAGGCTCGGCTCGCTCTGCAGCAGGGGCGTGGCTGCGGCCTGCAAAACGAATTTGGTGCTCTGAATGCACTGGTCTTGGTCACACTGGAGAGCAGCAGGGGGCCAGCAAAGAGAAGGCGGCCCGAGATGGCAAGGGGTAGGGAGGAAGGGGGCACAGGGACGGGGAGGGCGGGAGGTGAGAGAGAGAGAAAGCCATTAGTGAGCCCTCAGTCAGCCAGGGGCAGAGGGCATGCACGACCACCCTGTGTGGAGACACCCAGCACGCGGTAACTACCGACACCTGGCACCTAAGAACTCTGCTCCTGCTCATAGTCCCCGGAGGTGCTCAGGGAGTCACAGGCAGCCTCAGGCCACCATGGTCCTGGGTCTTGTTCACAGACAGGGACTCATTTAAACATAACACCATCGACAGTCACAGAGGTAGGTGTTTCTTGAAACGCTGACGATCACTTCTCCTATATTGTTCTAACAAGCACAGGGGCCTGCACACCCATGTTCATGTTCATAGCAGCACTACTCGCAATAGCCAAGAGGTAGAAGGAACCCAAGTGTCCAGTGACTAATGAACAAAGACACAAACTGTGGTGCACGCACAGGTGACGGAACATTGCTGAGCCGTAAAAAGGAAGGGCGTGCTGACACCTGCTACAACCTGGATGAACCCTGAGGACATTCATGCTAAGGGAAACAAGCCAGACACAGATGGACAAATGCTCCATGATTTCAGCTCTATGAGGTACCTGACATAGTCAAATTCACACAGACAGGAAGTAGAATGGTGTTTGCCAGAGTCTAAGAGGAGGGTGAATGGGAAGTTATTGTTTAAAGATCTATTTTTATTGTTGTTGACAGAGAGAGACAGAGAGAGAGAAAGAAAGAGAGAGACAGAGAGAGAGAGAGACAGAGAGAAGGGGGAGGGCCCAGAGCAGCCTCCATAGTTGCACATCATTGGTTTTTCCACATAGTTTCATTCCACAGGTGGGCGCGGGGCTGCACAGGGCAGGAACTGGGCCGGGGTCTCACCCCGGTGAGAACCGAACTGGGGGCACTCCCCTGTTCAGCATATGGGTCCGCACAGGCCGGGGCCGGGATTCAATCCTTGGTCCCCGGGGCTGCAAAGTGAGCGCTTAACCCACTGAGCCATCCCGGCTTCCCCGGAAGTTATTGTTTAATATATAAAGTTACAGTTTTGCAAGATGAAAAGAGTTCTAGAGGTGGATGATAGCAATGATTGCATAATAATGTGAATTAACTTCATGCCACTGAACTGTATACTTAAAAATGGTTAAAACGGTAAATTTTATATCATGTATATTTTACCACAAAGAAAGAGAGAAAAATACAAGGGCAACAGAAGCTCCGGACGGTCCAATCAGATTGTTCATATAGAAGTTCTAGAATTCCCCACTGCTAAATTTTTATCATGTTCAAGATCCACGAATTGAGCTTCTGTGATTTTGTAAACTCTGAATGAGAATGATGTTTTACAAGGTCTTCCCTTTTAAAATCATATCACATCTCCTGTCCTTGTCTCACACTTTTCTCACTGGGAAATAGTGTGAACACATTTCTGGCAGGGGGAGTGTGGATCTCTGATACCTTCGTAAACCCTCCCCTTGAGCTCTGGGCAAGTTCCAGAACTTCTAGAAGAGGGACTTCCTGTGACTCAGGGATCTTAAACTTGAGTCAGTTACAAAGTTTCTTCTATGGAAAGGAGGAGTAGGTGTTGTGACTTTACATTCAAGCAAAGCTAGGAGCTCCACTCTGTTTCTCCAGAAGTTCTTAGAACTTGTTTCCCCTCTTTACCCATGAGGACCCAGGTGGCTTGCTCAAGACCGTACAGATAATAAGGGATGGATCTGGGTTTGGGGGCTGGGATTGCTTGATTGCAAACTCCTTCCACTACACATATGACACATAGTAGGGGCTTAAGAAAAATTAGCTATTTTATTATCCCTCCCTCTCTTTTTTAGAAGTCTGAGTGACTGCAGACCATGTCCTGGTAGCTTTGTGATGGAGGTGCTCACCCTCTTTCTGTCCAGAGGCACATTGGACCCACCTCCAAGCACAGGAAGCAACCAGAACCACGCAAAACACACCCTTCTGGGAAGAGTGAGTTCATGAGAGTTCATGCCAAGTTGCAGGTCTTTAGATTTTATTTCATTTGCTCCGGTGTGTGTGTCCTTCCCAGCCAACAAGTTTCTGCTAAAATCACAATGGTAGTCTAGCCCCGACTCTCCTGCAAGCTCCATGCCATCTCCAAGCAGTTTACAGGTTTTAGAAGTTCAAAGACTGTGGTTCCAAAGGGTCAACTCATGGTGGAGCTTTAAAGAGGGAAAGCAAGTCTTAAGGAAGATCTGGGCTTTTCTATTACAGCTTCACTGCAACCGAGGGAACTTCCCAACACTGAGAAGCTGGGGGAGCGTGGGATGGGCTGGGGAGTGAGTGGAGGGCTAGTCGGATGAGATGAGCCCCCCATTCAAAAGTGCTCCAAAGGGGCTGGTTGTTGGGCATTGACCACCACTTAAGGTAGTCATTTCCCCTGTCATCACACAAATCATGTCTGCCACAGCAGTGCTTTTGCAGTGGGCGGCTGATAGCTTTCTCTGCTCTTGCAAAGAGTGTCAGCTCGGGGAAGGGATCCCTTCTGGAGGGAGACGCCTTGCAGCGCAGCGGTCAGACTGCGGGCAGCTCTGGTCGGTGGATGTTATGCTCAGCTCTCCACGACTGTCAGTTTGGTTTTGCACATCGGCTCAGTCTCGACAGGGCAGAGGCAGAAGAGAGCAAGCTTCCTGATTAAACAGTCATTCCCTGGAAACTATCCTGGGACCTTGGAGATACTGTGTCTTGGGAAGCACGTTTTATGAAAATCACCATTTGTCAGTCTCTACTGATGGAGCTTCTTTCTGCACGGCTCTGCTTCCTGTAGCTCAGAATCGCCTCTGTGCAGGTGGCCCTGTCCAACTACCCCAGGACTGAGATGCTACCACAGAGGGAAGGCCCCCTTCCCGGAGGACGAAACCCTGTTCTCAACCTTTCCTTCTGGAGCCTTCGCTCATCCTAACACCTATGTCCACACAATACCCCCAGCTCTAGGGAACGATAAAATTGCAAATCAGATTTGCTTGTCTCGACCCAAAGAAAGCTTTTTTTTAAATGGAAAAGTAATCAGCCAATTCTATTTTTAGGGACCAGGCCAAGTACTTCTGGTTGGTTCTTAAAGATTCACAGAGGAGTATGTTCGATGTCAGAGCTAGAGGAGACTGTCAAGGTCAGGAGGCCCGAGGATGAGGAGAGAGCTGGGCTTCCCTCCCACTTTTACTCTCTCCCAGTCACCTGGCCTTTTCCTCTTTCCTGGTCACTCCTCTCACCCTGACCAGCAGCAGAGCTCCTGGGCAGCCTTGAGAACCTTCTGGGTTAATGTGGTTGCAACTGTGGTTTGCTAAGTTCCTCAGAGGTCAAGTTCACCTGGATGGGCACAGGGAGTTTGAGGAGCGGGCTGAGACTTGACGCTAAAACATCACTGTACTGACTTAGACAGACAGCACACAGCTGGAGCAGATGTACTGTGCAGCTATGACGCGCAAGAGCAGGGCTTCTGGCTTGAACAGCCCCTCCCAAGGCCTTGTGTTCCTTGCATATTGCTTTGTTTTGTATATTTCCTTTTTCTTCTTTCTTTTTTTTATTTATTGTTTTTGACAGAGAGAGAGAGAGAGAGAGAGAACTGAACTGGGGGCACTACCCAGTTCAGCACATGGGTCCGCACGGGCCGGGGCCGGGATTCGATCCTCGGTCCCTGGGGCTGCAAAGTGAGTGCTTAACCCACTGAGCCATCCCAGCTTCCCCTATGTCGGGGGTGGCGAACCTATGGCACGTGTGCCCAAAGTGGCACGCAGAGCAGTTATTTCGGCACGCGGAGCTGTGAATACCATTAAAAAATTATTGTTTATGCTCTTATAGACATAAAAATAATCGATACCTCTAGCTCACTCGATGGGTGGGCACGCGAGTCGAGCGAGTATACTCTTATTTCATAAACTTCGGTACTCAATCGCCAAAAGTTTCGCCACCCCTGCCCTATGTCCTTTTTCTTAAAGGGGGCTCCAAATTGCACAATGCACGGCCCCCTCTGAACCTGAGCCCACTCTTGCACACACCTATTGGCACTCTCCTGTGGCTACATTGACGACTCGTTAAAACTGTAAGAAATCGGTGCTCAGCCTCTAGGCTAAGACCCTGCTGAAAATGCTCTCCGGTTTACTAGGGGTAAAGCTTAAGGAGTTAACAATTAGGGGACATTTTATTTATTTATTTATTTCAAAGACCAGAGCTTTTCCTCATTTTGCACCAAAATTCCAAGAAGGATGGGTTGACAAACCTTCATGGTTGCAATTCCCACTTGAGAACTTCAAGGGGAGAAAATGGCCAGTATTTCCTGTGCAAAGGACTCATAAAAAGGCGTTTTCCTTATACTTCTTCCTTTTGCCTTTGCTTCTAATTCTTATTGGCCTATTTCTTGTTGGTTTTTGCTACTTAATTTTCTTCTTCTCTGGTCTCATCGATTCTCCTCTCCTCTTTCCCCTCCATCTTTTCCTTTTGTTGCCTTTCCTCCCACCTCTCTTTCCTTCTCTCCCTTTTTACCACTTCTCTCACCTTGACCTTTGGACACCACTCCTCCCAGCAAACCTCCCTGGGTTTCCTCTGAGGACTCTTATCTTCAACCAGTAGAGGGAGCCATCACTGCTCACTTTCCCCTCACAATTTGGTGGCAGGGTTCACATTCCAGCACTAACACCAAAAAGCCACTGGGATAATTTATCTAACAAGTTATATAATGTGAAGAAAAAAATAACCAAGTCCCAGGATATTGGACAGTGACAATTCATTCCTATGAACAGGAAATTGAGACTCAGGTTTTCATTCCAACTCTTTAGATGTTCCTGTTCACCAACTATACGGTTGAACCATACGAAATTACCATTTTTTAGGTCAAAAATCAAATGCTGAATACTAATAGAATAGAAATCTAATTGCTTATAAGAATGTCTCTGGAAAGACCCTTCTGTTGGAGGCATAGTACTTACTAACACTTTCTGAGTGCTGGAGCAAGGGCGATAAAGTGAAGCACTGGCATTGAACTTGCAAAGAAATGTATGGCTTCAGATGTGCAAATGTCACACATGTTATCACTGAACGTTACAATTTAAAAACACCCCAAAGATAGTTTACTTTTTGATTTTGCAGATTTCCAAATAAAATTTTTCATGTTGGAAGAAGACATTTCATTTCACCCTAGCTGACTTCTTGTTTGAAATGACCCTCGGGTATAGATTAAATGCAGCTGAAAGCAAAGCTTGGAGTTTTCTAGATGGTCTTCACACAAATTAAGGATGAATGAAATGATTTATTTAGTGTGCTCCAAGTCTGCCAAAATATTCACGTTGGACATCATTTATTCCTGCCTGCCTGGGAAGCTGTATTCTGGGGTCTTGCAAATGTTCACTTACGGTTATAAAAACACTATAAACTCTCAAAAGCTACCGAAAATATATGTTGGGAGGAGAGCTTCCTTTTTGTTCTTAATTTAACAATATCATTTAAGTTTGCCCAAGTTATTTCTTTCTACTCCATTTGATTTTTCAGACTATGCATGGAGAGGTCTTCTGATACAGTAGTTTAATAAACCATGCAATGATTAGGTTTAGTCTTGTTTTGATATTGGATTAAGGGGGATTTAGAAATTAGGTTGAGTAAATATAGGAAATGATTTTCTAAAAAAAAAATAAGAAAGAAAGAAATTCCGACAACTATGCACTATCTTTGTGTTTAGCATGTGATACCAAGGATCTCTGTAACTACAAATGCCAGATTTGAACATGAGCTATGACAACCTAATGAGATACACATGGTAAAAACTGGAACATAACTGAACGTCGTGACTGCATACTTATATTGTCATGGACAGAATTTCAATAGGAGGTAATAAGAAAAGTCAGTAATGAGGAAAACGGGAATAATGAAAATATGATCCTCGGCTGGCACTGTGGTTACCTGCATGTGATTCCAGTGGGCTCCTCCGAATTTCAGAGGTGTTCAGATGACAAAGGCTATTCTGAGGCTACATGCACCATTTTAGTGCTTTAGGGGTCACTTCATCACTTCTCGAACACTTTCTTCCATGGGAATTTGTAGTAGAAGGGCTATCACTTTAGGCAGTATAACCATCCCCGTCTCCAACTGATGCGAGATGGTAAGTTATGGTAAATTTGCCCACTTTTGAGATAATAAATAAATTCTCAGTGGGTACTTTGATGCCAGTTATTTATCAATATTTACCCAATTTTTCTGCTCTGCAATGTCTGTGTGTTTATCTCACACCTAAAGACTTTAGTTATAATTTCTAAAATAGCACATATGTCCCCAGCAGTGCTTTTTCCTATCATTCAGGAAATGTCTGTCTGATCTAGACTTTGGTCTTAAAATAAAATAATAGGCAGAAATTTAACCAAAGACATCTAGGAATTTTTCTCTTCAGCCTTTCCTTTCAAATGAATATGCTGAGTCTAGTGATACATCTAAACGTCTTTAACTGTTCCTTCTTCAAGATAGGCCCTGGTCAGAATAATCACGGCCCATGGCCAATTCAGTATTCATTGTTGGTAGAGCAGGTAACAAAAATGTGTGTCTGGGCATATGGCAATGTTGGTTGCCATGTGCCCTCTAATCATAGAGACAGGCCTCTATTCCCAGGAATGGTGGTCAACCGATACTGGATTCAGTACCCATTCTGTATACAAGGGAGTACAGAAAACTGCCCAAAGTACATGAGGCAAATGGTTGCCAATAGTACAACAGCCAACGTGAGACTGTGATCCCGGAGAGAAGGGCAATGCACAAGGTGAGCCCCACAGTCAACCAGCTCTTTCGTGGGGGAAACTCTCCCATCACGGCAGAGGCTACAGTCTGAGCAGAGCACAGCAGTGCTGCTAAGTAGAGATAGCAGGGATCAGAGTGTGAGGAAGCCGAAGCAGCTGGGTCACAGGCAAGGCGTTGGGGAAAAGGATGCTATACAGAGACAGGGGGACGGGAAGTCCCAGTGGGGTCTCTCATGAGTCTGTAAGCAAAGGCTATGCTGTGCATGTGCACGACGGGCCTCCCTCTCTAGCAGCTACAATGGGGCTGAGAGAGGAACAGAGACAGGAGAGGTCAAAAACAGTAGTTCTGGGGAACATTGAGCTCATTAACATCTCCAACACCCTGTTACCATCCCTGACATCCAGCTAAGGCACTGGGAAGGCTGGGCCTTAGGAGCAAGATTCATGTCCTAAAGTGAAAGTTCAAGGTGATTCGGCAGCAACTGAACTGCCTGCTAAAACAAGAACCAACACTTCTCAGAAGAAGATAATAAAACCCAGATTCTGTACAATGTATTGTCTAAGATATCCAGTATTCAATAAAATATTAATATGCAAAGAAATAGGAAAGTGTAATCCAGAGTCAAGGAAAAAAGTTGTCAACAGACACCAAACTTGAGACAGCCCAGATACATTTAGCAGATAAAGACTTTAAGCAATATTGTAATTGTGTTCACATAATTATAGCAAAATATGGTGTCAGTGAGTAAATGAATAGGAAATCTCAGCAGGGAAATACAGAGAATCAAATTAAAATTCTAGAATAAAAAGGTATTAATATAATACCAAACTGAAGAATTTTCTAGATGAGTTGAATAATAGGTCGAAGATGGCAGAATAAAGAATCATTGAACATGGAAGGGGAGATCCAAGACAGCAGAGTAGAGGAACGCTGTTCTCTCCTCCTCTTGTGAACACATTAAAATACCCCGTTTCCCTGAAAATAAGATAGTGTCTTATACCCTGTTTCCCCGAAAATAAGACAGTGTCTTACATTAATTTTTGCTCCCAAAGATGCGCTAGGTCTTATTTTTGGGGGGATGCCTTATACGTATTTCAGCGAGAGGCAAAACTGTAAGTAGGTCTTATTTTCGGGGGATGTCTTACTTTCGGGGAAACACGGTAGGCTGACCAGACGTACTGTTTTAAACGGGAAAGAAAAAAACAATGATACCGGTCTTGTTTCAAATGGTACATCTGGTCAGCCTACTGACACCTTGAATTCAGCCCAGTGAGAACAGGCTGACCATCTGTATGTACCGTTTGAAATGGGACAGTACCGTTGTTTTGTCTTGTTTAAAATGGGATGTCCGGTCAACCTACATTAAAATTACAACTAAATTATAGAACAATCAACCTGGAGAACCATCTGAAGTCTAGCGGAATAGACGTTTTATAACTAAGAGTATAAATGGATGAAGCCACGTAGAGACTGGTGGGAGGTGTGGAGTTAAGAAACAGACACACAATGTGTGGTGGTTGGGAATCAGGAGGGTATCTTGGCTGCAGGGATTCCCGCGGAGGAGCGAGGGACCCCAGCCCCACACTAGGCACCCCAGCCCAGAGCCCTGGTGCTGGGAAGAGGAGCCCCACAAGATCCAACTGTGAAAGACACTGGAAAATCTCGACGGTTCAGGGAGGACAGAAGGCTGCAGAAAACCGAGACATCCTTTGGGCCCTGGAGAGAAGTGTTTGCAGGCACTTACCCTGGGCTGTGGTGGAGGGGCGTGATTCGGGAGCATCAGAGGCAGATGGGGGTTGGGCAGACAGGTGTGTGGCTGTGGGGCGAGGGCTGAGAAGAGTTGCCATTGTCCCTGTGTGGAGTCCTCCTGAGCAGCCCGCAGGTGGGAGCCATCTTTCCTTGTTGCACCCGCCCCCAAACAGCCAAATCTGAATCCGATTGGTCTGGTGAGCTCTGCTGCTCCAACCTGCTGACTGGGACCCTGCCCCAGGCAGGAGACACTTTCTCTGTGAGCAGTCAGCTCTGTCCACATGGTACTCTTTCTTGGGAAACTCAAAAACCACAGGCTCTAGTCAGGCAGCGACTGGCCTCCGTAGGCTCTGAGACTTGTGCTGAGTAGCTCCAGGCTCAGCACTGGCACCAAATCAGAATCTACATTAACCTGGTGACCACAGCTGTTCCCACTTAGTGACTCCCTGAGACCCCGCCTCACCCAACTTGCATTCCACATGAGGCTTTGTCAGCTGCTAATCCTTAACAGGGCTGGCAGGTGGCAGCAGGCCTCGGGGTGTCCTGGTCATTTGTGGAGCTACCCAGGCCTGGTACTGGTGGCAGCCAACCTCGGTTCACAACGTGGCCTCTCCCACGTGCCTCCAGATTTAGCACAGGCAATGAACAACTGCAGATCACTTTGTAGCTCCTACCAGGGGGTCCCCAGCAAGTCACAGGCAGTGGGTGACCTGGGCCTGTACTGGAGACCCTCCCAAGAGGCCCCAGAACCAACATACCTGGAGGTCAGCTTCAGATCACAGCAGAGCACCACGCAATTAGCCCACAAGTGGCACACACATAGGGTAGTCTCAATAGGCACCAGAGTCCACTGGGGAAATCTCCACTTTGTGGGGTAAGCCTTCCACACAACAGCCCATAAGCTGTGGAAATGGCCAAACCCCACAGCCAATCAGCCAGAGCGCCAAACCCACCCACTGGCATGCCAATAGCAATCAAGGCTCAACTATAATAGAAACGCACACACAACCACACAAGGGACACTCCTGGAGCACCCAGAGCAGATGAGCAGGGAGACTGTGGCACTGGGCACCAGAGAGCACCTACTCCATAATGCCGCCTGGCCAAAACAGGGAGACACAGCAGACCCACCTACTACACAGAAACAGACACAGAGAGACAGCCAAAACGAGAAAACAAAGACACATGTCCCGAATGGAAGAAAATAGGAGAAAACTGCAGAAAAAGAATGAAATGAAATGAAGGTAGCAACCTACCAGATATAGAGTTCAGAACGACTGTTATAAGGATGCTCAAAGAACTTAGTAAGAACTTCACCAAAGTGATAGCAAGCGTAAAGGGACATAGAAACTATAAAAAAGAACCAGCCAGAAGTCAAGAATACAATAACTGAAACGAAGAATGCACTAGAAGGAATCACTAGCAGACTAGATTGCGCACACCGGGCCTCCATGGCTGATTGCTCGCACTGGGGCATGTGTGGCTGATCCCGTGCACGGAGGGTGCGTGGCGGATCACGTGCACTGGGGCATGTGTGGCTCATCCCGCGCACGGAAGGTGCATGGTGGATCACATGCACTGGGGCGTGCATGGCCGATTCCACGCACGGAGGTGTGCGTGGCTGATCGCGTGTCCTGGGGCGTGCGTAGCTGATTACGCACATGGAGGTGTGTGTGGCTGATCGCGTGCACCAGGGTGTGCACGGCGGATTCTGTACACGGAGGTGTGTGTGGCTGATCACGTGCATTGGGGCATGCACGGCTGATTCTGTACACAGAGGTGTGCATGGCTGATCTATGGTTTCGGCTGAGTGGGAGAACCAGCTGTGCTCTCAATTGCACACTTACAGGGGGATGTGGGGGTCAGTACAGACTGAGGCAAAGGGACAGAATGGGACATGGGGACTTTCCAGACAGCCAGCCCTGCTTTGGGGAGCTGTATGCTGTCCCCCAGACAACACCATGGTCTGTGTAAGCCTGTAAGGGGACTTTGCATCACAAGGTGCCCAGATGTTTTCCAGAAGAGACTGTGTGTGTAGTCCCCATTCACAACCCCTAACCAACCCTCCTCCTCCTCGCCTGTGCCTGTCTGCCAGTGGGTGTTGGAGAGGCCGTTTGGTGCCTGGCTTGTCACTGGGTTAGTGAACATGGACGCGGGAGGAAAGCCTCTGTGGGGAGCTGCGGCCCCAGTGCAGGCGGCTCCTACCATGTCACTCTGCGACTGTGTGGCCCCGTACGCCGCCATCCCGTTGGAGGGCGCCGCTGGCTGCGGCGTGTCAGGCTGTACGTACCCTCTTCTGTCAATCAGGCTACAAGAGAAAACAAGAGAGTACAGGAGGAAGAGAGTGGATAAACAGCCAGAGACGCCATCAACACCGTTTTCATTTTCGTTTGGTGGGGGGGGGTTCCTATTTCTGTGATGGGCGGGCCCCACCTCAGGCACCTGGGAAGACACCTCTATTCACCTTTGGTAGTGAGGTACCAAGTTCTGTCACTTCTGCCTTTTAAAATGCTTGTAGCATCTGTTCCGTCCCTGCCACCTGCTGCAGACCCCACCTCATCTGCTGGTCTCACCTCCACCAGCCGCCTTCAGCATTCTTTCTATCGCCCAGAGCTGGCCAACCACCCCTCCCGCTGCCACGGCGTCCAGGGAGCTCCACCATCTGCGGACACGGCCTAGACCCCCACTCACACTCCTGTCCCCACCTTCCTCTCCAGCCTCAAATTCACGTCTTCTTATTACACACAGTGCAGCTGCAGGTCCACTCCTGCCACAACGTGTCTGAGTGCCCACCGTGTGCCAGTGTGCTGCACAGGAACACAGCCCATGCCCGCCACATGTGCCCGGCTTTTGCCCAAACTCTGGCTTTTTTTGGCCCAAAGTCACTTTCCCGTCTACTCCAGTGTCATTCTTCAGGGCCAGGTTCAAAAGCCCCACAGCCCCTGCTCCCGTGTCTGCTTTCATCCCTTACGGGGATCCTCCTAGTGGCACACCTCACCATCGGCCTGGGGTCACAGTGACTACACAGTCTTATCGAGCAGCCTGCACGCTCGCTCCCCGGGGCCGTCTCCAACGTGTCTCTCCCGCGGCACCTGGGTGGCATGCTGTTGGCCTTGCCTGCTCCCGCATTTGCATCTGTCACGGAGGGCGAGCTAATCGAGGACAAGAGTGTGGTCTTCTTAACTGCTGTCTCCACAACGGACAGCCAGCAGATGCTGAGCAAACCCTTGTTGACTGAATGAATGAAAACGGGCCCTTTGTCTCCTGCAGATGGTTTTCTGAACAGTGTTTCTGAAGACTTCTTTTCTGTGCTCAGTGGCACTGCTACCAGTTAGAAGGTAGGGGTGAGGCTTGACCTCACCATCAGAGGAGCAGCCCTGAGTGAAGTCTTGGTGTTGAACTTGCGTCTAAGGGCAGAACTGCAAAGGGCAACAGGAGGCTGGGCTATGTGGGCATGTCCGCGGTGGCCCCTCCATGGTGGTCTTGGACTGCACTCCAGCAGCTTCTGCGAAATGCCCCAGGTGCACCCCACCCGCCTCCTGAGGGCAGACCAAGGGCAAAGCTGCTGGCGGCTGCTCCTGCTTGTCAGTTTGACTTTCAGAAGGTAGGAGCACTGCAACTACCTTCAGGTCTTCAAGTGATGGAAGAACAAGCCATTGAAAAATACTTGTCACAGGATCGTGAAGTGGAATGCTCTCTACTTCAGTTGAACCCTCAGAGGTTTAGAGAAAAACAACAGGCACCAAGAACCTCCATCTGGGGAAGCCGGGATGGCTCAGCGGGTTAAGCGCTCACTTTGCAGCCCCGGGGACCGGGGATTGAATCCCGGCCCCGGCCCGTGTGGACCCATATGCTGAACTGGGTGTGATTCCCACGCGGGAGGCCCCTAGTTTGGTTCTCACCCTCCGGTTGGGCTCCTGGCTCGAGGGGGAGTGCCTCTCATGTGGGAGGCCCCCAACCCAGTTCCCACCCTGCGTGACCCTGCCCACCTGTGTGGAACCAAACCATGTTGAAAACTGATGACGTACAGCTATGGAGACTGCTCTGGGCCCTCCCCCTTCTCTCTCTCTTATTTTTTTAATAAATCTTAAAAAAAAGAACCTCCATCTGCCTAAGAGAGGTGCTGGACTCCTCATGCAGGATCATTAGAGAGGTTCTCAGACCAAGTGCGCACTCCCCTTCAAGGGTATCCAAGACGGAGGGTGCAGAGCAAAGAAGCCTGTCTTGGAGGAAGGAGTCACGTTCCCCCAGCTGATGCAGAGAACTAGGGGGGCTGGCTCTAGAGAGGTGAGGGTGAGTGGCTAGATGGGGTCCCCTGGGAGAGAGCCAGGGTGGAGTTGGCTCAAAGGGGCATGTGGGGGTTGAATATGTAGCAATCCCAACCCGGGAGGATGTGAAGGGATGGAAAGTGTTAACCTTCAATAAACTTTGAAGTTCTGATTCACTGAAGTGACACGATTTGGGAGGAAATAGAAGTGCCCGGAGTCCTTTTATTCCCCCTTCAGTGACAGGAGAAATTAAGGGACACACAGGGAATTTCATCCAGGAGCAGAAAAAGAACTAGGTCATCAAGAGTCTGAAGAGACAGCAGGGAGAAAAAAATAAAGTTGTTGGCCTGCATCCTATGGAATCTGCCTGTTTAATGTACCAGCCACCACCTAAGACTGACATTCCATCACAAGTTCCCTCCTGGTCCTCACAAGGATCCGCCAGCCCCTCCTGATCTGGCCATGCTCTGCTCATCTTGCCTTTTGCCCCCCTCACGCCCACACGTGGACCCCCTCTGTTCCTGCTCTGACAAGCCAGGAGCTTCCTCCCCTCCCTCCAAGCCTTTGCAATACCCCCCACCCCCGTCTGTGCTCCCACAATGCCTTTCTCCCAATTCCTGCTCATCCTTTAGAATAGATCATGTAGTGCCCCCTCCTCTGAGAAGCCCACCATGGTGTCCCCGGGAACCTGCACCCCGCCCTCCATCACAGCCCCTGGGTCACTCTGAGGATTGGTATCGACAGGCCTGTACCGCCCACGAAGCTGCCCACCACAGGGTGTCATGCAATGCCCGCGCATTCTTGCGACGGGTTGACCCACAGCACTGCCCTGTAGGGCCAGGTCCAGACCACACCCTGGGACTTTCTGCCTTTCCAATTTTCCGTTCCTCGTGCCAGCTTTGCACGAGGACTGCCCTTCCCCCAGACCTGGCCATTCCCACCCTGCTGTCCCCACACCCCTGGGGACACTGCACAGGGAGCTAAATGCGGGTTCACAGATCTCACTGGGAAATAGGAAGTCTGTCTCAGACAGTGTGAATGTTTTAGAGGCAACTCAAGTGCACAATTCTGGGCACACAGGTGGCTCTTGGTCCCTGGTCCTCTTAAGGGCAGAGGAGTAGGGAGTGTTAGTGCAGAGAGAGGAGAAAGAAGGTGACAAGAGGAAGGACCAAGACAACCCCGCCCCGCACCCCACTGTTGGTTGATGTGCTGGAGACACGCTCCATGGTGTAACGCACGCGTAATCAAGAGCTGATCGGTTGTGGACTCGTGCAGTTCTGACGTGTGGGCAGCGGGCCCCAGTAGACGCACACACGGGCTCTGACCTCAGGTGCCTGGGTGTGAGTCCTGCCCGGGCAGTGTTTACTCGCTGTGTGACCTTGGGCTTGCTATTTCACCTCTCTGTGCCTCAGGTTCCTCATCCATAAACTGAGAAATAATAGTACCTACCTCACGGCTACAGAGCGAGGCTCTAAAAGTCAACACGTATAAAGCACTTAGCGGAGAGCCTAACGCTGTTCCATAAATGTCAGCTACTGCCATTGTCATTTATTTTTAAAGATTTATTTTTGTTTTGACAGAGAAGGGGGAGGGCCCAGAGCAGTCTCCATGGTTGCATGTCATTCGCTTTCGACACAGTTTCATTCCACAGGTGGGCTGTACAGGGCGGGAACTGAGCTGGGGGCCTCCCGCAGGGGAAGCACACCCTGGTGGGAACCGAAGGGGGCACACCTCTGTGCAGCATATGGGTCCGAACGGGCTGGGCCTGGGAGTTGCTCCTCCAACCCGGGGACTGCAAGATGAGCACTCAACCCGCTGAGCCATCACCGCATCTGACTGTCATTATTAATATCATCATTGTTTTGATCATCACCACAATCTCAACTGCTTCAGGCCACACGGATCTTTCCTTCTGAACAATTTTAGCATTTACATTCTACATGGCTCAGCTCTTAGCCCTTCTGTCTACAGGGTTTCGAATCGTTCCTACATCTCCCTCGCTTTGCTAACCACAGCTCTCTGCTCACCACTGATGCTCAACGTCACTCAATAACTAACAAGGTCGCATGTCTCAGTTTCCCTATTTGACCCGTAGGGGATTTTCCCTGAATTTAACGCAAATTCAGTGGAAGAACCAAAAAGGTATCAAGCGTAACACAACAAACAGCCATCTCTCTATGATCTCTATCTCACTAAGGCCGTGTCCCTGTGGTACCAAGTAGAGTACCAACCAGGAGGTCATCTGGGCAGTGTGACCAAATCCACCAGCAGTGGCCCTGTGCTCACACAGCTGAGGTGTCTGCTGTCCAGAGAGCCGGTAAACAGCGTGATCCTTTCTGAATCTTACCTGGGAGAGATGGGCCCACACAGGGCAACACAGCAATTTGTGAAGATATTTCCATAGCTGTAGGGGTTGTAATTTTCTTTACCCCTTTTATTTGACCAAGACCCTTTAATCTGAAAAAGAAAAAAAGGACAGTTAGGAACGCTGTATCCTTCATACCAAAGCGACACCTCAGGGGCACTGGAACGCGAGAAGTCCGTAACGAAGGCAAAACACCTCGACTCATTTCTTCAGCAGGACAAACAAAGATGCTTTCATCAAGAAAACCTGGATTTACCCCAGAGCAGCAGGTCAGATTAGGGAGAAAGTAACAGTCTCTGGGGACAATAACAATCTCTTATTTTGCTACATGGCACTGAAAGGCCAGCTCAGATGAGGCAGAGGGGATATTTTCCACACTCGTGTTTGGTGCGCTACATAGCAATTAAATGATTGGCAGCCGGGAGAGTTAACGTGGCCCCCTCATCGCTGGTTTATATAGCACATCTGAATTCAGCCTCATGGTGTTGCCAAAATAATTTCGCAGAGTCTAATGCTCATAGTTTAAGGTGACCAGACGTCCTGCTTTTGGCGGGACAGTCCCGATTTTTAACAATGTGTCCCGCGTCCTGCGGCGTTTTAAAAAAGTCCCGATGTTTGGAAAGAATGCACGACAAGCTAGGGAACGGCGGGAGATAGACCCAATTTTTAATCAAGAACCCCCCTCCCCCCCGGTCAATGGTGTCCCGCTTTACCAATGTTAACATCTGGTCACCTTATCATAGTTATCAAATACAATAAGTGTCTGACTATTCCCTTAACTCATGTGTTTTATCAGCACCGATCATCTCAAACCTTTCAGGCAACCTAAGTGATTCTGAAACATTTAATGCATATCCCGATGGAGACTCGGTTCGATTCTAAATACTCAGAGCCAAGAGGAGCAGACTTAGGAAGAAAGGTTCTCCAGCATTTCGTTTCTCGTGTTCATTCCTCCTCTCCATGTGCAGTAAGTACAAGATGTAATCCTGGACCGAAAGTTGAACTCTGGGTCGGAGGAGCCCCTCCAAAAATGAAACGGAGACGTTAACCACGAAAGGCAGACGTATATACGTTCACTCGGAGTTGTCAGCCTGCCCCGGGGTCTCTTCAGGGGAGGGTGACAAGGAGACACACAACTATTGTAAAGGAGCAGACAGAAGCTGCTCCTCAGGGCTTGGAACGGGGGTCTGTTGGCCGATCTTAGCATCTGGGGGATGTGGTCAGAAAGCAAGACCGTGAAGAGATTTCCCACCGAGAAACTGGACACAACCGAGGGAAACGTCTGCACATTCTCTGCTCCCGCGGGCTCCCGTCCAGAATGGGGACCGCTTCTGTCCCCTTCCCCCTCGGTTGCTGAACACAGAAGAACATGCCCAGGCCCCGGACACTTACGTCTTCATTCGTTGTCTGGTTGGAGCTGATCAGGTACGTGTGGAAACCCGAGAGTCCGACGATGGACCAGACGGAGAAGAAGCATATGACCGCCTCTAGGACGGTGACCTGGAGTCAAGGAGGGGAACCGGGAGATGGGAACTGCTCGGGGGGTCCCCGCGCCACTTGCACATCGGACAGGGAACCGCACAGGCTGTGACGGGCCTCTTGCATCTAGCTGCCCCTCTAGCCTCGCATTCTCCCTACCCAGAGGGGGACTCGGGCCAGGCCCTTGGCCACCATCTCCTGCCGCCAGCCCAGCTCAGTACGTGACCGGTGGGCTCCCCGAACATGACCTGTTTCCCTCTTCCCGGTGACAGTTCCTCTGACTGTCCTCCCCACCTGACTTTCACCTTTACCTTGTGACTCACTCAGCAAGTCACTCACTCACTTTAACGACTGTGGCCGTGAGACGAGGACGATGGCTGGCTGGAGTCAGCAGAGGCTCAGGCCTCTGAAGAGACTCCATACTATCCCTTCAGGCAGACTCAGGTTTGGGCTTCTGTAGGCTGAGGGCGGCAGAGCCAACAGCTTTCGCCTCCAACCCCATTTGAGGCTGTGAGGACATTGTCACAGCAGCAACAGGGGACCGGGGTGTGCAGGGCTGACCGCACATGGCCACAGCCCGGCAGGGCGCATCTTCAGGGCTGCATCTCCCGGGCAGCCCTTCCACACGTTGGCAGCTGCCTGCTCCCAGCTGTGGGTGGGCTTTGGAACCAGCGGGCACATTTTGGAGAGTGGCACCAGGGTGAGGGAGATGATCACATAGGGGACCTTCTCCCTGACCCTCAGCCAACCCTGACGGAGAAGAATGTGTCCTCTGCCATTTGATAGGTGACTGGGACTCCTGGGTGCTTAGCAGACACTGAATGATGGGAAATTAGAATTCTACAAGGTGTGTTATAATCAGAGGAGAAAAACAACAACAACATGAAACTTGGCATTCTTCAACAGAAGAGATACAGCGACCAAGAAAGAGTGTGGCCATTTGAAAAGACTAGAGAATTTTTCCTGTCCCACCACCATTTATAAAATTCTATTTACAAGATACAGATGTTTCCCAGGAAAAGAAAACATTCATCCTAAGTCTGGGAGTTTAAATATATACCATGCATCCCTCAACTATAAATTACAGGGAGAGAAAATAAATACTTAGGCTTTCCTGCTGCTTCCAAGGATGGAAGCCATAGAACACACTGTAATCTATCACCATTAATTCTTTTTTTCCCCCCTGGATTCTATGTAATTCATCTTGAGACCACAGAAATAAATGCATTATGCAGGGCAGCGCCATAATGTGCCACGTTGTAGTTCACGGGTGCCCTTGTCTGGCCACGTGGGGCTGCACAGAACAGGAGAATGAATGGGCTTCTGCCTGCGGACTGACTTTCAACAACAGGATGCACCACCGGGTCTGTTCTTGGGGACGTAGGAAATGCTTTCCTTCCCTAAGGTCCAGACTTCTAGGAGCTTTAAGCTGGAAGGAAAGGACATCTCAGGAGGAGGAGGAGGAGGCTCCTCAGCCAGCTACTGAGAGGGAACCGGCCCGGAGCAGCCGGGTCTCCCCATGGCCCCTGGGGGAGAGAGGAGAGCGGAAGGGAGGCACATCTCCTGAGAACAGGAAAACTCAGTCAGCATTTGGAAAAGCAGATACACGTGGATGAGCAGGAAGGGACAATGAGGGATCTGAGGGACACAGAGAAGCAGACCCCGGCTCGCCTGGGCAACCCCTTCATTTCTCCCTGGGCTCCCCAGGTGTGCAAATGGATATGGTGGGAGGCCAGGTGTGCACTTGGGGACACACCAACGGCCTTCAAACCCCCTCTTCCTCCTGTCACCCCTCCAGCCATGAGGGGACAGTTGGATGGCAGCCCACGTGGGAGTTGCACCTGCACGTGTGAGAGGGCAGAGGCGGGAAGCAGGGGAGGGCTGCGTTGGGGAAACTGGGCATGTAAAGGAGGTGACAGTGGCAATGAGTCTGCACAGACTAGAGGAAAAGATAAGAGGCAGCAAGACCAAAGAGGAGGCGCTGAATGAAATGAGTAGGAAAGTGAGAACACAAAGCAGAAGGATTTCTTTACTGAGCACAGGAGCCGGACTAGATGGCAGACCTGCGGCACGTCGCCAGAAGTTCACCATCCAGGTAGGACGGCGGTGAAGTCAGCGTGTGCCTAACACGCACACGTGTGAGCCGTGTAAAGATGTGCACTACACGTGGAGGTGACTTCCGGCATTGAAGGTGGTTAGTGCCCCTGTCCCCGCTGCTGCCCTTTTGCAATCGTCGCCTCTACAAAGAGGCATTGTCGGCAGCAGATGTGGAATTCTAAAGGGTTAGGGCAGCAACAGAAAGAGGCAGCTTCTCTATTAATATCTCATGTGCTCTAGAAACATTTTATAAATAGCAGAACGTGGTTTCCCTGTTAGCTCACAGCTGCATTCAAATGACATGAATTCCAGGTAGAGTGCAAACTGTTCCCCACCCCCGCGCCCCCCGCCCACCCCCTCCAGTGGATGCTTCTGCCCGTGTCTTTGGGAATCACCATCATCACTCACAAGTGTGGCTGGCAACATGGGCTAGTGTCAGGCATTGTGCCAGGGGCTTCACAGGGACTAACTCGCTTAATCCTCAGACCAACCCCGTGAGCAGCACCGGTCCCACCTAACGTATGGAGAAAGTGAGGCAGAAAGCCGCGAAGTGATTTGCTTCAGGAATAGCAGAGCTAGGACTTGAACCCTGGACATCTGGCTCTGACAGGAAAGCCACAGGCTGGCTCCTTTCTTTATTCCTGCTGCAGGACAGCTGGTGTCAGGCTGACCCTCCCCTGGGCTGGGGGAGACGCTTGTCAGGGATTCCTGAATCTGTGGCCGCTGAAGGAGTCCACTCCCCTCCAAGTTCACACTGTCAGACTGTGGCACAAGTATGTGCACACACCTGCTCACCGACCCAATAGCTACATGGTGAAAACGGCTCTGCCATGATAAGATCAAGACATAGAAATTTCTCTGAAATGTGTCAAAACCCATTTACCGATGCTTGTAAAAAAGAGGAATGAGGAAAACCTGCCAACTCCACCAGGAGCCAATTCAATAAGCATTTGGATGTTTACTGCATCAGAGCTGAGCTCCAAAGTAGAGCAGTGACCATGTTCAGCCTCTGTCTGTCTTCCCCCAACTCCCTGGAAGTCAGTGAGACCCCCCTCTGTGTCCAGGGGTATGGCTTTCAATTCCTCGCAGCCCCTGGCCCAAGATGCCACACCTGGAGACACTGACTACATAACTATGGAAGTGCTAAGGGTGGGAAAATGCTGATGGCCAGACACGGTCCACTGGGCACAATCCCAGGTGTACCAGCCCTGCCCTGGGGAGGATGAGCCCCAGAGCCGAAGGGAGGGGAAGAGAGGGGAGGGGAGGGGAGATGACTTTGCAGGGATGGGAAAATAGTGTTGGGTAGAATGGTGAGGACCCCTTAGTGTTTGGAGAGTCATAAAAGGTGAGAGATCGCAGAACCAAAGCTTTGTAACCTTTTTGGGTTCCCACTTTTTTTCTCAGAAAAATGCACACACATTTTTTTCTCATAATTTCAGGCTTATAAACTCCCCTGATCACTGCTCCATGGGTACACAGTGACCCCCTCCCCGCCAAAGTTAAACGCCCTGGTTTATTCCCATCCTTTCATTTTACAGAGAGGAAGTTGAGGCTCAGAGTGGTCAAGCCACTTATAAGAAGCCACACAGCAGTTCATGGCAGAATGGAACTAGAATGTGGTCTCCATACTTCTGGGAGACAAAAAGCCCTTCTCAAGGCCCAAAACTATGACATTGTCACATGACAGGCAGCAAGACAGGGACTGCCTGTGATATCAAACCTTGTTCCCCAGCCCCATGGCCTTAGAGTTTGTCTAACATGTGAAGACCTTGTCTCTGTTAATGTCATTGCCTATCTCTTCACATTCCAGCAGTCAGACCTGATATTTTGCCTAGTGCTAAATCCAGGTGGCACTTTTTTTTAAAAAGTCTGAGTGTTTCATGTGGGTTTCCTCATTGCCCAAACTCCCCTGGATTCCAGAATGGGTTCCTTTCTGGGCTTATGAGACCCTGGGGGCCACATGGTGTTGAGGGACATTGCTGTGGTCACCAGACACGTGTCCCCAAGTTTCCATACATCTAATTCTATGTCAGGTCTCTCTCTTGGGTTCTGAACACAAGAAACAGATGCTACGAGGAATCATTCCTTTTTCTTTTTCCTTCCTAAAACTCATGGTAGACTAGGCCATGCTCACTTACAGAAGAGCTTCGATGGGAAGACAGAATCAGAATAGTCCCCTCTGTTCTCTAGATTGAATGTCTACAACAGCATGTAACGCTTTTAGATATTTAGGCTCAGGAGCTTGGCAGGATATTTTTCTCACCAATTAGATGACCCCATAATCCTTAGGTAGAGACAGGGAAATTAAGTTTTTGCCCATCACCTGAGTGCCCATCCCTGTGCCTGGGACGGGGGGGCTGTTGACTTTATGGGGAGCTATAAGCCCGGCACCTTAAAAATGGAAGTTCCCTGAGATCCTTCAGATGAGCTCATTTGACTGTCATCTTTCAGTCGCTCAAATTCTTCTCTCCTACAGTGCTTTTATATCAGGCAATAAAGAGAAATAACTGTCCCAAATTAATCTATAAAGTCATTAGCACTTTAATCAAAATTCCAACTGGAACTTAAATGGAATTAGACAAGCTAGCTAGCTCTAAAATTCGTCAGGAGAAGAAAGTGTGCAAGAAAAAAATAAAATTTGAAAAAGAACATTATGGGGATGGGGGTGGGAGAACACCTTTCTAGTAAACAAAACAAGGTGAGAACAGCACAGAACAGAACCGAGACAGACTCGTGGACCTATGGGATAAAGACAGCATTTCAATTTAGTAGGGGAAAAGTAGACCGCAGGTTCTCAAGGGGTGGCCCATGGCTCCGAGGGCATTTCAGGGATCCTCCAGGTCAAAATGATTTTCCTATCAACATTCAAACATTATTGACCAGTTTCACTTGCACTCTATCATTTGGCAGCTTCTTCTGGAGGCTGCATGAGGCAAGGTGTCCTCACCCTCATGCTCACAGATAGAATGAGGGTTTCTGCAGTCTTGTGTTTTAAAACTTTCTCAGTTTTAATTTCAAACACAATACACAGAAATAGATGTAATCTACATACACAAAAGCTCTTGGAGGTTGGGGGATGCTGGGATAGTTCAGTGGTTGGGAGCTTGCCTTACAATCTCGAGGTCCGGGGATTGAGTCCCAGCCCTGGCTCGTGCAACCCCACATGTTGAACTGCAGCACAACTGGTGACCGCTGGCATGGCTCAGTACTGAAGGTGCTCGCCTCCCATGCGGGAGGCCCCCAGTTTGGTTCCTGCCCACTGCGGCCCCACATCCACCTGTGTGGTATGAAACCAATCACAACAAATGATGTATAACTATGGAGACTGCTCTGGGCCCTCCCCCTCTCTCACCTTCTCTCAAAAAGCAATATGTAAAAATAAAACAAAAGCTCTTTGAGGTCCTTAATAATTTTTAAGAGTGTAAAGGGGCTCTGAGACCAACATGTTTGAGAGCTGCTAGGATAGAATAATAAGCCGTATGGGGACCCATCCCAACTTTATTTGGGAAAAATAAAGGTTGGACTTCAGCTCACCACACACACAAAAGCATGCTGCAGACAAATTGCTGAGCCAAACTCAAGAAACAAAATACAAAGGCATTAAAGGAAAACACAGGGATTATTTGTCTAATGTTGGGATGAGGACATAAGGCACAAAGCCTAAGAGCCATGTGGTATAAGATTTACAGATCAATTTCAACAAGAAATCAAAATTGTTGCATAAGAAAGTAAAGTTAACAGATTGGGAGGAAAATATTGGCAAAAGATCTTTAAAAGATCATTACTGAGAATACATACAGAATGTGCTAATAGGAAAAGAACAAACAGCCCAGTTGAAAAATGGACAAAGGGTATGGATTTGACACATTGGGGTAAGAAAATAAAAGGCAAGTGAACATGAAAATATGTACAAACCAATTATTATCCAGGAAATGGAAATTAAAACAATGAATTTTTTTTCCCAGCTCATCAAATTGGCAAATATCACAGCACTGGTAATACAGTGTGGGGAGATGAGAGGATGAAATGGTACAATCTTTTTAGGGACAATTTGGCACATCAATCAACATCTAAAATAGGCTTAACTTTCAACTCAACGATTCCACACCTAGTTGTCAATCCTAGAGGACTACTAACCCCATGAACAAAGAAATACATACAAGAAAATCCACCAACCCCTGAAAAAAATTAAGAAACCCAAATACCCATCAGTTGAGGAGTACACTATGGTTCACCTATATTCTGGAATTCTACGAGGCAGTTGAAAAAAGAACAAGGTGCGTTGACATAAAAATATCTCCAGGAAATATTTAAAGATTGAATCAAAGAGCAATGCAAAGACAGGAGCCCTTTAGGTACAAGCAATTGGGTGTGTGTGTGTGTGTGTGTGCATGCACACTGGGACATTCAGAATCTTAGAAAACCTCCTGGAAGGACCCAGAAAAACCAGAATGATAAGAGAAAGAGACAAGAGCAACGCTTCTTGTTACTCTTACCTTTCTGATTCGAAGCTTTTTACAGCGAGGTTATGTTCTTGCATTACTTGGGCAATTCTAAACACTAACACCAAACACCCTCCTGCAGCACTTCCGGATCTTATGAGAGGTAATCTGACGCTTATTCTCTATGACTCCCTCTATCAGACTGGGGAGGGGCGGCTGGAAGGAGTCTCAGATGCCTGGGTGGGGAGAGAGGCTGGAGGTGAGCTTAGGAGATCGGGACTCCAGTTTGGCAACACCACAGAGGGTAAATTGGGGTCCCTGAACTCACTGCAGGTCCAGCTCTAAGAGGCCATAGGACACTGTCTTCCCTATTCTCTGACCATGAGCCGGTATCAGGTTGGACGGACCCTGAAAGCAGTTAGCGAAGGCCTGTGCTGCCTCCTTAATCCTCCGCTAGGGGTGTGGGGTCCTTGCTTGCGGTGGGCACTCGGGCCAACTCCAAGCCTTGTTTCTACCAAATTCCATTACAACAGAATGATGGCCACCCATGTCTGTCAGATGGCGTGCCTCAAAATGACTGCAAATTGGGGACAAAAAGGCTTTCTGTCCAAAGCCTCCACAAATGTTGCATCAATTACCATTTGATTTCCCAACCACTGAAAACTTCTGTTTGGGGAGCGCTGAACAATAAGTTGTGATTTAAAAAATTCTTTTTAAATTTACAGAGAGTAATTATTTTATCTTCAGTGCATATTTATTTTTATTTTATTTTATTTTTGACAGAAAGAGATACAGAGACAGAGAGAACTGAACTGTGGGAACTCCCAGTTCAGTATGTGGGTCCGCCTGGGCCAGAGCCAGGATTCGATCCTCGGTCCTCAGGGCTTCAAAGCGAGCGCTTAACCCGCTGAGCCGTCCCGGCTTTCCCAATAAGTCGTGATTTAAAATGACTGTAATCCTTTTCATTGAATGTTAATGCTGTTTCATTGAAATGACTGTTGCTGGGCGGGAATCCCCTCACCCATCTCCTCAAATGACATGGAAAAACCCACTGTTGGCCACCTGCTCTTTGGAGCTCTACCACGTGGCTTCCCTGAAGCTGTGTGACTGGTCACATTTCCCAGGAGGCTGTGACGGTGTCACTGTCAGGCACCGATCGGTCCCCTCTTCCCATATCTCATGCAAGTACGCAACTCTAGACGACCCTCCAGTTACCCTAGGCTGCCGGGGAGGCTCCCCTTGATCTCTTAGGTTGTTGGTAAACATACCAAATAGAGCTCATTTCTCCCCAAACCAGTGCCAGCCGTCTTCCTTTTCTCCTGTGCCCACCGGGCTGACCCCTCAAATCGCTCTGACACCCCCCACCCCCACCCCCAGCGGTACTGATCTGACTGCCCAGCGCCCAGCTGAGCTTGCCATGGATTTCAATTTCTGAGCCTTTCTTCAGCAAACATCTCCTCACCAGTTTACGCCATTGTGTCCCCGGCTGCCAGATGAAACTCAAAGCACACCAGCACCCAGCTCTGATGACGTCCTTCACCGGCCCCAAGTCTGAGCCGGTTCCCCAGTGTCCAGGAGACGGGCTGGGGGCTGCTCCTTGGCTGGCGCTCAATGCTGCCAGGACCCATCCCCCTTCCTGGGAGCAATCACTTCTGACCCTTCCCACCCCCCACCAGGGCGTGGCTGTCACAGTGCCCTCCCGCTTGGCCTACTGTGTGAGCCCGGCTGTGAGGGCACTGGCGTGCTTCTGCTATTAGGGCCCACACCAGCACTGCTGGTTCCGGTGCCAGCACCCTGCCCATCTTGAGGAGCAAGCCCAGCTCCAGCCTTCCCAGAGGCCCACTCTTCCCTGACCAACTCAGCGCACGCACCTGGGGCCTTGCCCAGGCGCTTGGCCCTGCCCGGGACCTCTCTCCTCCATTCTTGTCAGAACTCCACCCATCCTTCCAAGGCCTGTGCGAACGCCACCTGCCAACGCCTTTCCTGATGTCCTTGCAGGATGCTTCTGGACCCCACGCCACACCTCCAGTGCATTCTGGGCCTTTTTTTAATGATACCTAAGACTTATTCTGCTTGTAAGAAACCTGAGTCATAGTCCAGATCTTGGCATCAACAGCTCTTCATTGAGAAATGAATCACCCTGCCCCACCTCAGCCCCCATTGCGGCTTTGCCTCCTTTAAATGGAACGTGCTTCGAAGGTCTGGACCGACATGTTTTTTATTTTTTTTGACTCTGTAACCTCAGCAGGTTTGGCTTCCGTGGTGGGTGGACATTCAGTAAAAAGGTTTTGAAGGAAACAGATGCAGAGTGGATCACTGGTGTTGTGTGGACTGCGGCCCAGTGCCATCCTTTTTGGGGAAGACTCTCCTTTGGTCCCTTTCCCTGGGGAAGACCGAGGGGCTGTTGAAAGTTCATAGCACCAGGTCACCACCCCACTAGAGGCCGGCAGCCCTCTGCCTCTACTTCTGGACTTCAGAGACGAAAGCAAAGAAATGGCCTCAGGGCACAGGGGCCAGTAAGCAGACCTGCAGAGGTGGAAGGAGGAGGAAGAGGGAGGCCAGGAAGCCTCCTCCCTCCATGCCTCAGCATAGGCAGGGCTGAGGGTGCAGACCGGGAAGGGGCCGTGGTCTCCTGATTGAATGAGCTGCTTGATTCCCTTCTCTAAAGTGGGCCTGACCAAGAGCTTTGACTTGATCGATGTTTCCATCCTTCCTGTCAGTACTTCTGATAAGCTGTCGTGGTCAGCTGCTAGTCAGCCATCTTTGTTTCTCATCTCACATCATCAAAGACGTTGTATCCAGTTGGACATTTTGTAGAGCAAATCCATGCTGGGGAGACACCTCTGCCTGTGTTCTCATCAAAATACTTTTGTATCATGGTCAGGGCATCAGACTGAAGGCCACTGACACGTTTCACACGTTCTGTCCTTGCCTGAGGACATTCTGCAGAGGTCACTTAAAAATGTCACTAGACTCCAGTCTGTGCCCACTCAGGCCATCCAGACGGAAAACGTCCTTTAAGAACTCGTTTGGCACCTTGTACGTTCCTGCTCCACACGGACTGCGGCCAGGAGAGGATGAGCAGGGGGCAGCGATGTCACTAATCAGAGGACAAGCTTTCACGAGTGAATACAGATCAGCCTCATCTCTCACAAATCAACCACCATAAAAGAGACTCCCAAACTCTTGGGACTCGGCAGTGGGAGGGAGGTTAGAGCTACCGAGGTTAATGTTTGTCTGGTGCTAGAATCTCCTTCCAGGTTGACAAGCAGGATCCGTCGTCTTTCCAGGCACCTGCTGTGGTCACGCTGCTTCCCTGGGCCCTGCCTTGTCTGAGCTGCCCCAGTGTTAGCCCACCTTGCTCAGTGAGCCGAGAGCTGCCCCTCAGAAGCTTCTGCCCCACCATCCCCATCCACCGCCAAAGCCACAGGATGCAAGAGAGACAGACCAGCCATCCCAATGGGATCTAGCCCTACTGATCACACAGACACGTCCCCAATGACCAGAACTTCACATTTGTCCAAAAGCACACCTGAACCCAGAAGAACGCATGGCATACTTTTTCTTCTGGAATTCAAATTTATGATAAATCAATATAACTCATCACTTCTTAACACACTCACTCAACAAAGACAGGGATTCTTCTCCAAAGCACAGACTTCAAACAGAAAACACATGTCGAAACAGGGGGCCTTGTAGTCACACTGCTGACTGGGGGAGGGGCGTTAGTGGCACGTAAATGTGCTTTGCAACTAAACGAACCCAGAGCACCTCACTTTCAAGCATGGGTATGTCCAATGTTCCTGAAATTCTCTTCTACTTCCAAAATGAATAAAGAAGACCAGGGCTGGGAGCATGGCCCGACTCCTCACATCACTGCCTGCTCATCTCTTCCCCACTGGGAACAGGGAGCTTCGCTGTCAGATTCGGCCGGAGCCTCGCTCTTGCTTGGCTCCTGCTTTTCTCTGGGAAAGAAACAGGGTGGTTTTACCAGAATCTTTTCTGTTGGCTGAGGCAGCTGCCCTGGGCCATAATGGCTTCAGCTTTAGGTCACCTCTTTCCAGGCAGGTGACACAGCATGACGGTGCATCAGGAAGTGCCACAAAACCAAGGGGGACCCAAATCAGGAGGAGCCAAGTGAGGGTGACAATAACCCCTGAAAACTGGGACGGGCCAGTGAGTTCAACTAAGGTCTCATGGGCATTCTGTTAACATGTTCAGGAAGAAAAGATATATATATATATAT
>PVKE010000114.1:0-103800 GCA_004027555.1 Craseonycteris thonglongyai | reverse complement strand
ATCTATTTTTTTACCCATCACTTTTTGCCCCTCATCCTTTCTCTCCTAGATTACCAGGTAGGGCAGAACAGGGAAGGGACTGGACCACTGCTAAGCTTCATGGATGGGGTTTAGAAAGAAATCCTCTCAAATCCCCTGCAATGGACTGCCTGATTCCTGGGGTACCACCTATCTGAAGGCCTGGGGGTCGACAGAACAATGGCCACCCCACAGGTGCCCTGCACTCTGGAACCTGTGACTATAACGTACATGAGAAAGGGGAGTTCATAGATGGAAGGTCATGGCCCTTGAGACGGGAGAGTCGCCTGAATTATCAGGGTGGAGCCAATCTGTAGAAGCAGAGAGGTTCTGGCTGAGTTCAGAGAGATGGCGCAAGAGGCAGGAGCGAGTCAGGGTGAGCAGGATTAGATCCACTGTCACAGGCTTTGAAAAGGAAAGGACTCATGAGTCAGGAGATATATCAAGGAAACAGGGACCTCAGTCTTCTGTCCCATCAATTCAGCCAACCACCTGCGCAAGCCTGGGAGAGGATTCTCCCCAAAGCCTTCAGACAAGAGTCCGGGCTGGACAACACTGTGATTTCAGCTTCGTGGGACCTGGAGTAGAAACCACCTAAGCCTGCTGGACTCTGGCCTCCGGAGCGCTAATAAACAAACGTTGCTATAAGCCTCTAAATTTGTGGCTATTTGTTACAGCAGCAATAGGAAGCTTATACATATAACATGCGCTGCAAAGGCCCTGGCCTGGAGGTGTCAGGATATCCTACAGCCATGACTGGATGCTGTGAGGGGCCTGTCACGCTCTCAAAGCAGGTTGTGGTCACCGCAACTGTGGCCATCTAGCTCCTGAAAGTGGAGGACATGCCTGGCTAACACCCTCAAAGGGGAAAACATCAGGCTGTTGGTAGAGATCGGGTCAGCAGCTAGACTGTTTGGAAAGGCAGAGGCTGAGAGTTTTAGAAGTTTTCAAACGGGCCATAGGGGAAACTATATCCACCTGAGAATGATATTCAGAGGGAAAAAAAGATAACATTTGCTCTGGACCAAGTAAGTGCATTTCTGTCCTCACTTTTCCACATGAATAGTTTCTCCAGCTAAGTCAGCATGCTGTTTCGATACATTGCCACTCTTTCTATCAGCAACATCTGTCTATTCCCCTTCCGAGAGAACACAGTGCTTCTGATTATACAGATGATGAGCGCAGCCAAACCAAGAGAATGAGACCTGTGCTCTAAAAGAAGGTTCCGGAAGAGACTGCCCATCACAGAGATTGCAGCAGAAAGAAGCCTCCTTGAAATCACTCCCCCCACGCAGGTAAGCACTGCTTTGGCATTGCGCACTCTCACGTGTATTCCAAGTAGTTGATTTTGTCAGCGTAGAATTGCCAAGTAGGCAGTGGCTGACGACTGCGGCCTCCTAATTACTTATGATGGAGCAGGGATTAAAGGCTGTTACTTCAGTGTAGGACTTGCTACCTGGTCCTTCCTTCCACACCTTCCAGGATAATAAGATCCCCAAGGTGAGAGGTCTGATGAAGACCCAGCAGCAAGCCCAGCCACACCCAGCTCCTCTGCTCCCGTGGGGAGGGCTGTGCCTGAAGGTGCCCCCAGGACAACTGAGTGGAGAAGCAGGTAGCCAGCCCGCAGGCCCCAGAGAACAGAGTCGCTGGCTTCAGGTCAGCCGCTGTCACCAGTGAGGAGACGGTCCTCCCCACCCTGCTTAAGTCCCTGTCATTGACGTCTGTCCGTCCATGGAAATGCATGCGTGCGGACCCATGTGCTGAGCTGGGGAGTGCCCCCAGTTCAGTTCTCGCCGGGGTGAGACCCCGGCCCAGTTCCTGCCCTGTGCAGCCCCGCCCACCTGTGGAATGAAACTATGTGGAAAAACCAATGATGTGCAACTATGGAGACTGTTCTGGGCCCTCCTCCCCTTTCTCTCTCTGTCTCTGTATCTCTCTCTCTCTCTCTCTCTGTCAAAAACAATAAATAAATCTTAAAAAAAAAAAAATTTTCTATGAAGGCTGTCTAGAAAGTTTCCAGCCACGTAGCCACTTTTGTTATATTGACAATGGCTGGATTTTTTTCTGGACAGCCCTTGTATACTGTTTAAAAGGATGGAATTGATCTAAATGAGTTGAGATAGACCATATTTTTTTGGCTGTTCTGGGCTGTATTCCTGCAAATACACACGAGTTATCCATATTGCCCGAAGGGATGCCAAACTGTAACCTGCAACAGAATCTGCATAGAGGCTCAGGGGATCCCCATCTGGGGGATGCCTAGCAAGCAAGGGACGCACACAGAGGCGTCCACAGATATTCTGTAGAGGACACCATGGTTTAAAAGAGTGCCAGTTGGCACTCAAAGATTTACTACTCCCCCCAAAACTACCTGATGCAACACAAATCAGCGAGGGTTTCTGGGGGTGGGCAAGAACTCACACTTGGTTTTCTAGCTAAAAAGCACTTCCATTTAAACAAGGGGAAAGGACTGACTGCGAAGTGCAAGCTTTCACACGCGGTTACTCATGCAAGTGCATCTCTGGCTGCTTCACAGAACAAAAAGAATACGTGTGCGAGAAGACAAGCCAAGGCACAAGATGAAGAGGTAAATGGTCCAGTACTTAACACGCTGGCCTTGTCACAAACACGACCACTACAAAGGATATCTTGCAGGACTGTCCTTAAGAGCATTTAGGAATCCTGTTTGCTGTGAGCCTGTGGGGAACAAAACCAGAATTTAGTGTTCCAACATTCACCTCCAGAAAAGCAGGCTTCCTGCAGAAAGCTCATTCGTCTGCATAAAAATAATAGGTGTCTAAAGATCAATGAAACCATTATATTTTGTATGTGCTACAGCACCCAGGGTCCTGACCCGAGACTGAGATTCCACTCAAGTTGCTCAATGAGAAGAGGGCAGATTCACAACATGGCCACACATCTGCAGAATATTCTTTTCAATAAAAGCAGATGGGTGTCCACATACTTTCCCATCAATTATAGTTTTGATTACACCTTTGTTTTCCTCATTTTAATAGGAAAGCAGAACACTGTATGTGATTTCTTTTTCTCTTTTACGAAAGATTGTTTTTCTGGACTTTGTTAACTTTTGACCCTGGATGTCTTGGAAACTCAGCTTTGTATAAAAGACGTCTTTCTCTGGGCCCAGAGTAAACAAACTCATAAAGCTGAAGTTGATTACTGACTCCTTGTGGGTTTTGGGCATTTTCATATGAATTGTCTGTGCAAGAAAACACGTCTTTGAGGGCTTGAGTACAGATGCCTCTGAGAGCAAGCCATTTTTATTTTATGAACTGACGTTATGGTTTTTGTGACTATGGTTTTCTGGAAGCCCCATCTTGGAGGGCTGATGCCGGGTCCCTGCTGCGCTGCATGAAGCCATGTGTCTGGGGACACGATGCGGCCCTGGGGCAGCAATGAGATGACCAGAGAGAAGATACAATAATGCTTTATTGCAGGGGTGTCAAACTCAATGAAAACCCGGGCCATTTGGTGCAACAGGCAAGATGCACGCGGGCCACATCACATTTACAAACGTCGCGGGAACGGAGTCAGCGTGTTTACACATGCCCACAGGCCCCCAGGAAAGGCACTGGGCCACGTGTACACTCGACTTCAGTGGTTAAAGGGTGAACGAGGGAATTGTGTGTACGGTATTGCCTCGATCTCCCCTAAGCACTATTTTCTTCATAATGATTTTTTCTATTTTCATTTTATTTCAGAGCATCGTGGGCCACAAAAAATTACCGCCGGGCCGCCAGTTTGACACCCTGGTTTAGAGCGTCACTGTGGAGTGTTTGGCTGGTATGGCTGCAACCTGGGAGTTCGGGGCAGGGACCCCTCTGTGTCACTGAAAACTGGGTCTGGCTATGGGAGGCCAAGACAGGGACGGCTCCACATTCTTCTTCCACGTCCCGTTCCCTCTGTGCTGTCCTCCCCGTCCTTTCTGCGCCCACTGGCCAGAGGCACGAGGGTGTGTCGTGCACTAGAAAGCCAGCCAGTGGGAGAACTATTACAATAAGGCAAGCTTAGGGCTTCCTCGCCCATCCCTGCTGGGCCAATAGGGTAAACCCACCAAGTAAGTGGACTGCTGCAGATCTTAGAGCAAACACAATCTTGAGGCAAGAAGACGAGCAAGAAAGATTTTTCCTTCTTTACTAGACCCAAATTTTATCTCTTGCCCACGCTTGCCTTCCTCTCTGAGGAATTTCAGATACCACTCTGCCAGGAATCTCTGTGATAAGAGATTTCTCACCTGCTCTGTCCTCCCAGAACCCATTACCTGGCAGGGAAAACTCAGGTGACAGTCCCCTAGCTGCTCTCAAATAGCCCTCTGCCTTTGCCAGTGTTTTCAGACTCTCACAGGGCATCATGGGAACCATATTAAAATCTCTGCCCCCGCTGAAAGCATCACATGACAAGCCACATGGGCGGGGAGGGGAGGAGTGGGGACATGGGGGGTTTGTTTAGTGGGTTTCTTTGGGGTGGGGAGCTGCAGAACAAACTGGGAAAACTTTTTTTACTTGCTTTTGTCTAAAATGTTCAGGGACCTTGCAGGCAGATACATTCTGAATGCTTCTTTTGTGGAAGATGAGATCAGCAATATATAAGGGTAAACGACAGCACACTCTGGTTTGCTGGGGCCAGTGAGTGAAACTTTAGAGGAAGTGAAAAGCGAAATGAACATCACAACCCAACTGTGGCTGCAGAGTGCGTGCCTGTGTGTGTTTTCCCAGAGTTTACGTATGTGGTTGAGCAAATGAAAACTGGCTCTGGTTATCCGGAATGTAGGGGCAAGGCCATAAACACAATGCATTTCGAAGTTACTAAAGATGGCACAGAAATGTAATACTTAAACACTATGTTTTTAGAGTCACAGATAATGTGCTGGAATACTAGTCCTTATTTCTTCCTTAGTTGTATGCACAGTTGCATCTTCTCTCTGATTCTCTTGTCTATTGATACACAGATGGGCCCCTGGCTACTTGTGCCATTCTGTGACTTTGAAAATAGAGAGAGAGGGCCTCTTCAGAGTCACCCCAGCATCATCTCCAGGTCTCATGGGAAAGGTTTCTAACGAATGTCAACCCTCTACTTGCTATCCCACCACGGTATGGTGCACCAGCACACATTACACATTTGTGTCACATTCAGATGAAAGCACTTCAGTCAGTCATGGAAGAATGGGAACTAGGACTGAAAATGCCTAGGAAAATTTGGGAGATTCCATGTAATGTCCAAAATTGGCCAATATGTAAAAAGAACGAATGTGGAACTTTCCATACCACCCACTTTCCCTGGGCCCCATAGAAACCCCACCACAAGAGAAGGGGAGGGGAGTCTTTTAACTTCAGCCTTAGCGCACCCTGTTTGTGGTTTTAGCGCTGCTGCCCGGGCAGAAAGTGAGGCATGTACTCAGATACTTTCTGGAACATTTCAGACAGAGGCTCTGTACTTGCTAATGGGTGGTTGTACTTCAGGAATGTGAACAAGAGTCATCGCTGGTCTTTCATGTTCCTAATGGCACTGTAATGGAAGTTTAAAGGCTTAAATTTATAGTTCAAAGCCAATTAACTTCCTTCTCATGGCTCCCTTTTATAGGAACGTGAATGGCCAACAGACAAAAGAAATTCAAAGCTATGACCTGCAGAACGGGGAATGAAAAAATGACGTTTGCTGAGGCAAATCTATATTAAAGTTCTTTATATCCAAACCTCATTTTTAATCAAGTTGCTTGCTTCGTCTTCCAGGGGTAGTTTGCTAATGTTCTAGCAGACCCATGAACATCTTATCAAATGGTTATCTCTAACACATGTAGATATGCATGGAAGGACATCTAGTCTTTATCCCCGCTTTTTTTCTAGGGAGGTTGACTGCTTAAGTAGGTTAAAAAAATAAAAAAAAACTCTACTGTTCTAGGGTCCTCCCTGTGGCATATTATCCTCTGTGCAAAACGGGGGGCTGATGCTTCCAGGGGACCCCTTAGGAGAAGAGAAACTGAAGTCACTGAGGTGTATGAAGGAAAACGTCTGGTCAGGTATAGAGAGCCTGGGCCAGGCGTGAACCTGGCTGCTGCTGTTGGAAGGATGTGGGGTGGGGAATGGGAGGGAGAGAGAGGGAGGATGAGGAGGGATGGAGGAAGGCAAGAAACAAAGCCAGGGGCAAGTGAGGAGGGGGACAGGGAGAAGGGGAGAGAAGAAAGAGAAAGCCCGCAATGATCAAAATATTAAATCAAAATCAAATCAGAAAACCAAAGTCAGGCAAATGGTTACATACGTGATCTGATTTCACCAGCATACTTACGAAGAATGACGTGGGTGATAACGAATGCAAATATAAAGACTGTCAGAAAAGACAGAGATAAAATAAACATATAAAAAAATCTGTAGTTTCTTTTCCCCACACAGTTGCCTACCCAGGGACAGTGGTGATCAAACCGTTCTGAAATGAGAGGCAGAAAAAAAAAAAAATACGGCAATCCATTAATAAAATGTCTTTTTACATGAGAGCCCCGTCCCCACCACCCAATACTCTGGTCACATAACAAAATATCATACTATGGATTTCCAAACGAACACTCATGGAAATGCTGAACATTAAGACATTTCAAGAACATAATTGTTCTTTCAACAGAACTTAGCTGTTTCTTGAGGAAAACAAAGCGTAGGCTTTTATTCTCATTACAATTAGAAAAGTAAGAATTCCACTCTTTTGTAAAAGAAACCTCTTTGGTTCACAGTACAGTTTTCCATTAAGACAGTCCCAACACCTCTGCCGTTAACTGCTGGGCTGGGTGGAGTGGGGTGTCCACCTGTCATGGGTACTATGGAGTCACTGCTTCTCATGCTAAGTGACCATAGACAGAGGTCCCCAGGGGCCTGGGACAGGACAGAGGGACAATCCTCTGGTTCTCCCATCCCAGTTACAACTGCTTCCTAAGAAATGTCTCTGCCGTGTCAATAGTCGTAGGAGGATTGGTGTCATTTTTTTAAAGTGCAATGTGGTGCCCCGGCTCTTTCAGCACACAATTCTCAATTTCCTTACCTGTAACACAAGGATACTTTATGGAGTCCTTGTGGGGTTCCATAAAGTAATGTCTGCAAAGGCACTTAAAAAACGGTATCTGATGCTTTACGGCAAGCTTGTCCAACCCGCGGCCCAGGAGGGCTTTGAATGCGGCCCAACACAAATGTGTAAACTTTCTTAAAACATTACGAGATGTTTTTTGTTTGTTTTGAGCTCATCAGCTATCATTAGTGTTAGTGTATTTTATGTGCGGCCCAAGACAATCCTTCTTCTTCCAATGTGAACCAGGGAAGCCAAAAGATGGGACACCCGTGATTTATAGTTTTGTCAAGAGAAGTCACAGACATTAATACATTTGGCCTTGAAATGGTCCTTTGAGGACAATGGCGGCGTTGCCCCATTTTACAGATGAGTAAACTGAGGCCCAGAGAAAAGAGAGACATTTGCGTGGGGCCACACAACTCCGAAGCAGTGGGGCTGAGCTTGCAGGTGGGTCTTTCTCAGGGTTAAACCCATCTTCCCAATGCACAGGCCGCCTCCAGCCCTTTGCAAAGGACAGATCCTGGTGGGGGTGTTCTTATAATGTTACCCACGGAGCACTGAGCACAAACCCACATCTCTCACCCTGGGCATTTCACACCGACATCTGCAATGCATTGGCGATTGTTCTTCCCTTTGCAAATAATGGCTAAGTGCTTCCCTTCTGGACTACCGTATTTTCCGGCGTATAAGATGACCGGGCGTATAAGACGACCCCCTAATTTTACAGTTAAAACATAGGTTTAGGCCTATATTCGCTGTATAAGACTGCAGCCTCAGAAGTGGGGGGTAGTCTTATACAGCGAATATAGGCCTAAACCTATGTTTTAACTGTAAAATTAGGGGGTCGTCTTATACGCCCGGTTGTCTTATATGCCGGAAAATATGGTACTCACTGGATGTCATATGCAAGACCCCTGAGAGGGCCTCTCCTGACATGCCCACTCCCCGCAGACTGCCTGCAGGGGGTGTGGGGAATGCGTGGTGTGGGACCTGGCTTTTCATTCTGCCTCTTTTCCAAACTTAGTTCTGCCCCATTTTCTCATGTTATCTATCTGTATGTGCTTTAAAATTGTGCCAAGAGGGTTCTATGGGGTGTGACTATACAAATCAAAAGCCATCCAAGGCAGTCAACTTCACTACTCTCTGATCACCTATCCTGAATCACTCATCTCACATTTTCTGTCTGGGGCAACCTGATTTCTCGAAAAGGGCACGAGGACAGCCAGCGATGGCGGTGGCAGAGGACCTGTAAGATTCACTGTTGTCTGTAAGCGATAGGAACAAGCAGCAGCCAGGCTGAGCAGAGGATCCAAAGAGGAATTTCAGAGCTCGCTGTCCCCCCCGCTGGTGGTCCACACGGTGCTGACACAGGGAAGTCACGCCTACTGGTATACCTGTCTGCGTTACATGTTCACGCACTCTGCCAACAGCACACAGCTGCAACAGTGAACCCCAACCTCATTTCCCCGCTGCTAATCCACACGGGCTGTGCAACGGAGCAGGCGACACCAAGTGCAAAAAGAGAAAACAAGTCGGGCTCGGCCAGATGTTCCTAAGACTTGGAGCCCGTCATTGTGAGAAAACACCTCCCTTCTTTCTACGATTGTAGAGCATGCGAGGGTGACGTGGAGTCGGCTGGGGCACGGAGGCGCCCCTAACTCCAGTTGTCAGAGCTGATCTCTAAAACCCACGGGTGTGGTGGATGAACCTCTTCTCTGGCGTGAAAATCGCCAGCAGCAAAGACCACAGGACTCGGGGGGAGGGGCGGGCGGTTAACACGGAGGAGCCCCACCGCAGTGCCAAGGTCGGGGCAGCCCGCTGTGGACCCCTCCTGCTGGGGGGCAGACGGCGGTGCATCTTCAGCTTAGAACGTTTACTACCAGCTGAGTCGTGATGCCGTGCTTTTCTGGGGGACGCAGAGCAGTGGGAGAAGCAAAAGCCACAGAGGACGTGCAGGGGACAGCTGGTCCCGGGGTCTGGGCAGCGGCTGGGGCACCAGTGACGTCTCAGGCGTGGCTGGGCATGAACGCCTGGCTCTCGGCAGCCCTGCGCTAAGAGCAGTTTCCATTTGGAAACTAAACATTTTTTCTCGGTGGATGAAAATCCCACCGAAAATGTAGGTTCACTGAGCAACCGTTGGCGTAATGTTTTTCGTGTCCTCCTTGGGGTTTGTTGAACACATGGTGGCACATGGGCCTGACAGACTCTGTGGGCACCTCTGAGGAACAAGGAGATGTCAGAGTCAGGGGCTGTCTGTCTAAAGGCCACCTTACACCCCCTTCGACCACTCCCTTCCTCAGCTCCCCTCTCGGCCTGGCTTCTGGTTGTGCGCTGTACCCAGGGGTCAGGCTGGGCCTCTCTTCTTCTCCACGGACTTTCTCACACTGGGCACTCTCTCTCCAGCCCACGTTCAAAGGCCAACTCTACACTGATAACACCAAAATGGCCATGTGCCGTCTCTGGCAGCTGACTCACGCTGACATCTCGAACTTGACACCCAGGGAGGAACTCCCATGATCTCTCCCTAAACATGCTCCTCTTCACACTTGCCACCTACCTTCGGTTCAGCCCAGGATCCCGGGCCCATTCAGGACCCCGTCCTCTCCCGTTACCATCACATCCAATACAAGAGCAAGTTGTATCAGCTCTCCATCCATCTTTCCCCAAAATAACCCTATTTATTTTTTATTTGCTTTTATCTGCTAATTCCACTCTAAGCCTTTAATAAATACCTGTCAAGTGACTGAATAAACCCTTGAACTACCAAAGGGGCATCCATGTCACATGGTTAATGCATGGCAGGGGGGACAGGGCCCAGCTCCATCCACCTCCAGAACTCTGGCCCACTAAGGGCCACGTGCCCTTATTGAGCATGTGCCATATGTCCAGCACCTATCAAGTGCTAGGACCTCTAAGAAAAACCACCACATGACATTCTAACAGCTTCAAGAGGTTCCTTATCTTCTCTGGGGAGGACACCTTATTTTCAGACTCTGAAATGCTCCTCAGACCCAAGGAGCGAACGCCTAACAGGAAAACCAATTGCACGCTGACATCAGTCTGCTATCTCACCGTCGAGGGCAGCATGCTACAGCCTCCCTTCAGGGGTCAAGGATAAACGGGACAGGGGCTCTTGCCAGCCCTGGGGTCATTTGGAACGGGAGACTTATGTTGTCTGGTGTCCAGAAGCAGGGCAGACAAGAGCTGACCACAAGCCGAGCTGGGAAGAGAGTGTGTGACCAAAGCTGACGCACAACGTGGCTCTCGGGGACCTCGGCAAAGCCGTCATAGGCTGGGAGGAAGAACATTTGGAGAAGGAGAGGGGAACCCAATGGTTGGCAATGCAAGTTGTGTGAAACCACAACATCTGAGACTCTTCAAGCCGCTATTATTAGAGGTCGATCTGGATAGTTTCGGTGTGGAAAAGTTGAACAGGGGCGTGGGGGCCGGGGTGTGTGATGGGAGGGTCTTTGAAAAAGCACTTTGGAGCTCTTGCTACATCCCTGAGTCCTGATGTCTGGATCCTGCCAAGAGGGAGGGGTCTCTACATTGCCACATTTCTGGATGGTTCCTTTGAAGAGATGAGTCATTCCCTAAAGGAGGCCACACAGGGATAGAATCTGGGGGGAAGGAAATGGAGCGTGAGGAGGAGTGGGGAGCTGATACACCTGGAAGTTTTCTAATAATTCAAGATCTGACTTAGCTAGCTGGGGAGGGCTGGTCACACTTCAGTTAGCATCATGCTGTCCTCTGATGATGTGTGGATTTTCCTCTCCTTCCCCAGGTGAGGAGTGAGATGAGAAATCATTTCTGGTCACCCTAGGAGCCCTGGCACCCACCCAAGTGCCTGGCATGTAGCAGACACTCCACAGATGGGCTCTAACTGAAGGAAGAGGCGCTGCTAATGGCTGTTCGTAGGTTTCTGAGTGTGCACTGATCCTGGTTACCAGGTGGGGACACGGGAAAACGATGCCGAAGCATAAGATTTCGGGTTAGCCGACCGCAGGAAAAGGCCGGGGCCCGTGAAATCTGAATTACGTTCGGGGAGGAGGAGGGTTGGAAGATGGTGACCGAGTGGATGGTTGTTAGTGTCAACCAGCTCCCGGATAGAAGTGGCCTCTGGCGGCAGAGGGGGCTTCGTTAACAGCTCCATAGGACACCCACAAGTAAGGGTAGCAATTTAGAAAAGTCACCTGAGCTCAGATTCTAAGTGGGGAAAGAAGGTTTCAAGAAAATGACCCCAGGGGAAAGATAGTCTAGGAGCAAGAGTTTCGGTTCTATTTTGTTAACCCAAAGCTCTAAACAAAAAAGAGAAGAATATTATTAATGATGATTAAAGCTAGCATTCACCGAGTGCCTGCTGCATCATTATGTCATTTATCCCTGACAACAGCCCCACCAAGTAGGTGCTGTCCCCACACTTCACGGAGGAGGGAACCCTGGTGGGACGTGAGGCACTGCCCTCAGGCCGCAAGCTGAGTGATAACGCAGCACCTGTGACTACAGGAAGATTTCATGTCTGGCAGAAATATGAAAAAGAGGGCCTACAAACAAGGAGGAGTGGAGAAATGTGAAGATTGGACAGGAAGAGAAAATCCACTGGAATATTAAGGGAAAAGTGACTGCAAAACAAGTTGTGTTTGAAGGCTACCAGAGAAAGGGATGCAGTGTTCGAAATGTTACCTAGCAGACTCTCCCCAAAGCCAGACTCTAATCGAGACCCTTAGAGTGGGATTCAGATAGGTAAAAATCATAGCGTCCGACCACCTGAAAATCCTTAATTTTCCATACAGTCACTAAGGTCTCATCCCAGCTTTGTCAAGACAAGGGGAATAATCCAACTTCTTTCTCCAAGAGGGTCTTCAGAAGCATGGGACATAATAGGTGCAACTAAAGTGTAAACCTTCTCATTTTAATGGGAATTCAATTTCAATTACATTAACTGTTTAACTGTTTTTAAAGGTGTGAAGTGGAAAATGACTTATTCTTTACACCTAGGACATTTTACTTTCAAAGGAGAAAAACTTTGCCTTAGGAAAGGCACCTTTCATTTTCTTTTGATGATGGATGTTGAGATATAGTAGTACATGCTGTTACCTGGCCCTTATGGTTCCTACATCCTTCATAAAATCATGGAGTAGGGACATTTAAATGTTTAACTAGCTAAGGTACTAGAGGACCATGTTCTTAGTCACTAAATAATCCACGCTGTTCTAGGTCTTTCAGTGAAGTCTGAGTTATAATGGCTTTGCTACTGCATTTGGTGACGGGTTGGATGCCAGGAAAGCGCCCCCACACGTAACTGCACATCCACCTGTTTGAGTCCTTGCACGAGAATTGTGCCATTTAATTCTCCCCACACTTGGTGAGGTCGACGCTATCACCTGCATTTTACAGACCAGGGATGTGTGGACGGAAGAGCTGGTATTGTAAACCAGGTGCTAATCTGAACTCTTGGCCACCACTGGTCACTGCCCCCTGAGCCAGTTCTCTGCTGGTCACTGCACGGGTGGTCACCTGCAGCTCCAGGCTCAGCATGTCAGCAGGAAGGGGCACGAGCGTGGGTTGCTGGCTCACTGGGAAGACGGGTACTTGTGTGGTGGTCCCCTGGGCCTGTGCTGTTCAGAGCACCTGTCCTCTCGCTTCTATGTGGAGATGCCTGGCCTCAGTCAAGCGGTTTTCCAAGGTTCGAAGGATGAGCTCATACTCAGCAAAGTGAACAGCAGAGGGGACCGGCACGTCCCACAGTGACGCGTGGGTTTGACAGCGTGGCTGTGCACAGTGACTTCCTGAGACTGTGGACTTGAGAGGCCCTTTGGGGGAGAGGGGTGTATTGGGGGCGAAGGTTTCTTAGCACCCGCTGCAACCCACAGCTTCTTAGCTCCTTTTATGCAAAAGTGTTCTGTCTGTTTAATCTTATGGAGGAACAAAATCAAGAAATCCTATTAACTGACTCTGTGGCCTTAAAGTATGAATGCATTCCATCTACATGGGGACTCAGCTTCTTCACATGGAATAATTTGGATCAGGTAAGTTGCCATTCCCCTCTGAGCTGCAATGAAATGCAAAACGACTCTGTTGTATTAGTACTTGTACAGATTCTCTGGTCTTGAGTCCTTGCCACTGTGTTATATAAGTTAGACGTGGCAGCTTTGAGCTCCACTTGTTAAAAACAACAACAACAACAAACATCCCAATCTAAAACTGATTAATAAATGTGGAATCGCTAAAACCTTTACACTAGAATTCAACATTGACCTTGGACAGTGATCTGGAATCCAAGTGCTCCTTCCTCCCGGGTCTCATTTGTCCCTTCTTGGCTTTGCTACCAGTGGGCATCACTGAGTCTCCCTGGGCATCAAATGAGGGAGCTTGACCAATAGACAATGAACCTCCCCAAATGGGCAATTTTAGGTATTTCATCAAAATTTCTAGGTTTACTTAACTTCTGCTTTTAACTCCATTTTCTAATGTTGGGGAGATTTTGTGCTTCTAGGAGGCAGGACAAACATGCATGGGAAATACAAGTATTTTGAAGCAGCTTCTACCATGAGGTCGACCTGCCACTAGAAAAAGAAGTGGCTGTGAGGCTGTTAGAAGAGGGAAAAAGGGCCTCTATACAAAGGCAAAGAGAAATCGTGGCTGGAGAAGGTGAGGGAGGGCAGAAAAGACTTAGTTTATAATGCGAGTTGTTTTGAAAGGAGATGAAGAAAGTGCGTAGAAATGAGATCGCTTTCAAAAGTGAACTGGCCGGTTAGTGTGCAGGGGGAAATCCCACAGTTCCCACAGTTTGGACGTGGGAGGGTGTCACGTGAAGTAGTAAATGCCGAGAAGGCAGAAGAAGTTCCTTCCTCCTCTCCTTCGCCACCGCCCAGCATGCCCCCTTCATGGAGACACAGAACCGGAGCCCCACCTCGGGGTCTCTGACCTTCCTGGAATTTAGTGGGTGGATTAAGGCTCTGCGTCATTGTGATAAGATCAGCACTATGAGCTCAAGTCGTCTATCCCCCAGAAAACAGCCTTTGTGCGCTGGTGGTCCTCAGCAATCCGCAGCTGCTGCTTGCCGTGTGGTGAGACTCAGGTCAGCCCCACTATGGGCTGACGCATGAGTGCGCAGCGAGCCAACTTCCTGGGCACAGGGCTCCCTGACCCCAGCTAGGCCCTCAGCATCGGGCCTCACCCTGCCTTTGGGTTCCCAGGGCTACAAATGATAACACATCTGGGAGTCCTCCTTAATTCTCCACAGAATTAAACAATGATCTTTGGTCCAACCGATATTTTACAACAAGATAATAAACTCCTTTTAACAACACAGAACAATGATCTTCTGAATCTGAAAAACAAGCTCCTGCTATCAACCAACACCCCTCAGGAACCTCTCTGTACCCCTCTAGATTAGTTTTGGGGTTCTGTTCCACTAGTCCTCAGGTGGTTCTCTGGGTTGACTGTTCTATAAATCAGTCGTAATTTTAATGTGATCGTGGGAGGAGGCAAGCACAGCATTTACCAACTCTGCCATCTTGACTGGAACCTTCCATACCTCTCTAGAAAGATTTTAAGTTTTGAAATCGGTATTAGCACTGCCTAATATCAGAATGGCTTATGCATTTGTAGAGCTTTCTGCTTTTCAGTACTTGTTCATGTTCTGTAATTCACTTACCCTGCTTCAACCCCATGAGATACTTGACACAGATTCCCAGGTACAGGTGAGGAAACTGAAGCTGAGGGCCCACTGGAAATGCCAAGTGTCCAACTAATCTATTCTATGGCAGGTCTGGGTAGAGACCCATTTCTGATGTCTCTTCGTGCTTTTTTCCATTTCCCCCACTTTCTTGAGACATATGTTCTTTCATGCCCATTACTATGCTTTTTGAAGCCTCCCATTTATCCTCAAAATGAAGGGTAGTTATTTCATGGGTACATTAGCAATTCTAAGGCTCTTCAAAATCGTTTCATTTGATCACATACATAAACAATCAGAAAATTATATTCCCACTACTTTTCCAGAGTCAACAGATTTCTGTGATCTTGTAGCAAAGAATCTGAATCTACATCATCCAAGGCACAGAGAGCTGTGCCCGTGAGCAGGACACAACAACTGCACAGAATTGATGGTTTCCTTAAGAAGGCAACCGTCATGTGTCCAAAGCCATATCCTTTAATAGGGATCTCGGGATGGCTGTGATTGAATGCTCGCCTTGTAATCACGAGGTCTGGGTTTAATTCTCAGCCCCGGCCTCTGCAAACTCATATGCTAAACTGTGGCGCAACTGGTAACCACGGGGATGGCTCAGCAGCGAAGCTTCTCGCCTGCCATGTGGGAGACTCCTAGTTCAGATCCCACCCCACACAGCCCCACGTCCACCTGTGTGGAATGAAACCATGTCACAGCCAATGATGTACAACTATGGAGACTGCTCTGGGCTCTTTCCCCGCCCTCCTCACCTTCTCTCAAACAAACTAAATCTTAAAAGAAAAAATCTAACCAGAATGAAATCTTTGCAAATCATTAGAGACATTTCATTTTTCTTAAGTTGAAACTATAGACCCAACTTCTTTAGTATTAAAAATGTAAGAGCAGCTCAAGGAAAAGAATATAAATGTGTATTGTGCTTTATACTTTTCAAGGTGCTTTCCCACGTAATATCTTTTCTGCTGATATAATTATATACATACCATATGTCATGTGACTACCATTAATTCTTGTGTGCTGTGGCATGAAAACAAGTTATTTTTAGCATAAATTGTTTCTATGTATCCATTTCACTTCTTTTATCAAAAATGACAATAATCATATTTTCACAAGTATATAACTAGATTTTTAAAATAAATCATTTTTCTTATAATCTTATAATCTTTCCATTCCCAACCTTTTAAAAAGAAAATAAAATGTAACCTATTCCAACAAGGGCAGGAAGCCCATCTTTACAACAGCCAATGGAAAACGGGTTAGTGGTAAATGCTTGCTTCCCAAAGCATTCCACAGATCTGGCCTGATTCCTCAACTTGACTCTTGACAACCACCCCTGGGCCCTGACCGGCCACACACCTTGGAGGACTTCTACCCCTGCTGTCAAATCATGCCAACATCCACCTCAGACACCCAGAGGGACAATGACCCTCAGGGGAGTTAGAGGAGGAGCACATCCTTCATCTGTGAAATGAGTCTTCATCTGTAAAATTGCACTTTATAATGCACGACTTCCAACAGGCCTCAAAAGATGGCAGTGATTTATTGATCATGTTTGTAGGGTGTAAATCACCTTCACAGTGTTCTGCGGAAGGCGGAAGGGCCCGCCTCCTGTAGGCGGCCTCACTGCTGACCACTGTGGTCTGTGAGATGAGCCATTCCCAGTGCATCCTGATGGCCTGACCTTGACAGTGGAACCCAGACAAGATCAGAGAAAATCTGTTTCCAGGGCTCTCAACACCGGGTCCGGGTATTCCATGTTCAGGAGTTGTTACCTACTTGCATTTACTTATACCCGTAACAAACATGTTACGAAGTAAATTCTTCTGAAAGATGAAAGCCTTTGTGGAATCCTATTTTATTTTGGTTCTTGCCTCAAAAGCATCTCTGGGCTCTTCAGCAATTTTTATTTTTATGGAAGAAACACTTGGTTGCAGAACACAGGGGATGTTATTCTGGGGAGAACGTGTTGGGAAAGATTGACAGATGAGAGGCAGGTTTCTCTGGGTGAAACAAAGCGTGGCTTCAGCTACAGCATGAAGACTCCACGGAGGACAGACTGGAACCAAGAGATGAGCTGGGGGACAGCCAGGGGCCAGGAGAAAGGCCCACCGTCAAGTACAGGAAATGAGAACTGGCAGGAAGACACAGAAAACAGCGAACTGACAGCTAAGAACAGTTTTAATTTGACATAAGAGGAAGTGAAAACGCTTCCAGGAAAGAAGGTCATCATATAGCCAAATGAGTCAGAAAGGTTACTTGGAATTCTGTCGTCTGTCCATTGAACTAGTAACACTGAATCGCTGATTATGAGTGATGAATTAAAGCCCTGTCCCTCTGCGAGACACCTGAACTGCTTATTTTATAAGAAAACCAAGAATAAGCCAGTGCCCAGACTATATACCCCATGTTCTCACTTACAATGCTTAGAGCTGGGCAAATACAGCTCTGAGCATCTTATATCGATGAATAAAACCTTTTATGAAAACTGCATGACATGAATTCTGGCTGCCTCCACAATCTTGCAAACTGTGAGTGACATCACAATGACTAATAGTCTTTGAGTTATCCATCATTTTGCAAGACTCATTAAACCCGCGGTGCAGTACAATAGATTACCTGTAAAAAGAAAAACTTCCAAGTTCGTTTTCAGCTAATGGATCTCATGACTGTATTTATTTATTTCGAGTCTGAGGCAGGGACACAATTATTGACTGGTCTGAGGTATGTGGGTACTTTCCAGTGAGGTAAATGAATGGGAGAAGGTGAAAACACGACAGGTAGCTTGAATCCAAAAGCATTAGTTTGGTATATTTACTTTTTAATTAGAGTTGACATTCAATATTATTTTCTACTAGTTTCAGGTGTACAGCATAATGGTCACACATTTATATACCGTATTTTTCCTTGTAAAAGGCGGCCCTCTCCTTCTCTAACCCAACATTAAGAAATCAATACATGGGTGACTCTCGTGTATAACGTGACTCCCAATTTTTGGTCTAACAATTTTAGACAGAAATATCTCATTTTATACATGGAAAAATATGGTAATTTACAAAGTGTTCCCCCAGATTAGTCTAGCATTCATTTGGCTTGTTATAATATTATTGACTATATTCCCAATGGTATACTTTATATCTATGCTATACTTCACATACTTTCTATACTGATCTGTGGGTTAGTAACACGCTTTGGACTTCATACTATCTGATAGTTTATGTTTCCGTGCATTGTTCTTTTTCCAAGTGTTATTGGTTATTATGGCCAACTTAATCTTTTAGTTGAACTATACAGTTATTTTATTTTGTCCCCTGTCTCAAATTGCATTAAATTTATAAACAAGTTTGTGGAGAGAATGTCTTGAATTCTATCGCGATTCCCAATACTATAGAGTAACCTATTTAAAAGTATTTATTTGGTGACTAGTAAACTTACTAAACTTAAAACTCTAGCTCTAATGTTTGTTGGTCTTGTTATTGTTGATTTGCTCATCATCTACAAAAAGTGGTATTTTTGTTTGCTCATTTTTGATAGTTATATGTTCATGTTTATTTTTCTCATCTTACTGCATCAGTTAGAAAATCTAGAAAAATGTTAAATATTAGCAGTGGTACTGGACATCCTAATTTTCCCTAACTTTAATGTGAATAGTTCAATATTTTACTATTTTAAAAGGTTTGCTTTATTTCTTTAACAAATCGTGTTAAATGAATATTCTTCATTAGTTTTCTATTGCTGAACAGCAAATTACCACAAACGCAGTAGCTTTAAATAACACAAATTTATTGCTTCAAAGTTTTAGTCCGGAGCCAGGTCAGGGTCTCTCTCACAAGGCTGAGATCAGCACAGACGCGGGCGCAGATGTTGTGCCAAGTTCAGTGCCCCTGGCTGCGTTCATGTCTTTCTCCTCCTTCCCACGTAGGCAGAGACCCCTCCATCTTCAAGCCAATAGCATAAGCTGGATGCTTGTCCTGCTTGAAATCTCTCTGTCTTCACTCTTAACGGGCTCTTGTGGACCCACCTGGATAATCCAGGGTCCTCTCTCTATTTAAAGTCAGTTGACTAGTAACCTTCATGGCATCTTCAAGGTCTCTGCCACATACGGTGAGAGAATCATGGGAGCCTCACACAGGATGCAGATCCCAGAGGCCAGAGTTCTGCTGCCCATACTTCCAATCTTGCTTTACTGAGTTTTAGAGTTAGAAATAGGTGCCAACTTGTAGTAAATCCCTTTTTCATATCTATTATCATGATCATACACTTTTGGCCTTTGACCTTAGATATATTACTAGATTTGTAATATTAAAAAAGTAATTGAAGGGGAAGCTGAGATGGCTCAGCGGGTTAAGTGCTTGCTTTGCAGCCCCGGAGACCAGGGATCGAATCCTGGCTCCGGCCTATGCGAACTCATATGCTGAGCTGGGGTGTACCCCCAGTTCAGTTCTTGCCGGGGCCTATGCAGGAGGCTCCCGGCCCAGTTCCTGCCCTGCGCAGCCCTGCACCCACCTGTGGAGTGAAACTATATGGAAAACTAATGCTGTCAACTATGGAGACTGCTCTGGGCCCTCCCCCTTCTCTCTGTCAAAAACAATAAAAATAAATCTTAAAAAAAAAAAAAAGTAATTGTGTTCCTGGAATATACCTTTCTATGTCATAATGACTAATTCTTTGAGTATACTGCTAGATTAAAATTGTTATGTCATCATGTTGGCTTTACCATATATATGTATAAATGAAAATTTTTTGCATGTTATGTATATGTCAGGTTTGGGGGTTATATTATGTTGATGAAGTGAATTGAAAAGCTATTCAACCTGCTTTAAATTCTGAAACACGATTCTGAGTATAGGAAGTAAGAATATCTAGGTCCAGCAATCTTCTTGGATAATTCTTCAATACGCTTTTCAGTTTTTCATTGGTAGTAGTATATTTAAGTTTCCCACTCATTCTTTGGTTAATTTCCCATAAAATAATGTTCCAGTCAGATTTTCAAATCAATGGGCATAAGAGTTACACAATCTACAAAATAATTATTTTCCAATAACTAAAATGATCTCATGTCTCATTTGAACCTGTTATTCCTCCTTTATTTTCTCTGTTTCAGTTACCAGAAGTTTATCTTTTTGCTGTTTGTTTTTCAAAGAACTAGATCTAGCATCACATTTATTTTTCTGTTTCCTAGGTCATTAATTGTTTTCTTTCTGTTTTCCTTAAGTTGACTTTGCTATTCTTTTTTGGTCTTCTTGAGATGGATGCGATGTTTGCTTATTTGCTTCTAAGTTCGGTTTTGTTTTTTTGAACTAGACTCTTAAAACCTTTTTATTTCACTGGCCATCTACCACTTAAGTAAACTTCCTGTTTGGGAAGAATCCCAAACTCAGTGGGAGGCAGGGCCCCATGAGATTGTAGAAGCTCACAGTGGCACAGTTCCCTCTCCTGCCTCGTTGGTACCTGGGTGTGGAAGTGAAGCAGGCCAGGCGCTGCACCCCGATCTCTGAATCCAGAACCCGTCGTCCCCAAGGACAGAGTCACACTGCTAAAGCTGACGTCAGCAGCAGTTACAGCCCAATGATGGGGCCGTGCACACCCTGCGTGTGGTCCTTGTACCTCCTGTGATGTCTAATTGCAGGGGTAGCTGTGGGCAGCCACCGGGCTCCCTGGGCTCTTCCGGGTTCTGAGCCTGGCTCTCCTGCCCTCTCCTTCATTTCTAGGAGCTGCCTGGTCATTTTCTAAACAACTCCTTTTCTGCTGAGGTTAACAACTTTTTTTGTGTTTGTCATTTAGAATTGTGATCAGCATAGAGTTTTCATTTGCATTGCTCTTATGGTCCTTTTCTCACTATTCCACAGTTGCAATGTTGAAGTTTCTGTCACCCAGGAGTTACAATGAAAAGCCTTTGAAAAAAATATTACAGGTTAGGTTTGTGCATTTAATCTTTGTGACTGACCCCTAGTTTTGTTGCTGTGGACAGAGAACATGGTCTGCGCAACATCTGCTTTTAGGAAGTTAGAAATTCTTTTGTGAGCTCATATGATAAATTTTTGTAAATGCTCCACAGATAGTTTTAAAAGGTAAGTATACTTTGTAAGAACAAAGTTCAGCATCTAACTAATTCTATACTGGCATTCTTTATTTTATTACTTTTATTTTCTTACCTGAGCCATCAAAACCAGAGGCATGCGATTGTTTCTCACTCGCATGATGTTTATACCAAACTATCCTTGCATTTTCTGATGATTTTTACTTTATATATTTTAATGGAATGTTATTTGGTGCATTTATGTTGATGACTAAAATTTTATTTGTATTCATTACCAAGGGAAAATTATTCTCTTTGACCCGTGTAATGTGATAAAAATTGTGCTTTCTACTTTGAATTCTCCATGGCCTGTTCTTAATAATCATCCTTGGGGCCTCTCCTTTCTTTTGATGCTCCCAGCTCCTACCACAGTTCTGGACACACAGGTGCTCATTAAATGTGAGTGAAAAGCAAGGACACTGGAAACTTGGCGGGTCACAGTGGCCTCTGTTCCTGGGAGGACACAAATGCCAGCTTGCTCCATTCCCTTCAAGTGACAGACTTCCCCGTGGGACACGCACAGCCCGCTCAGCACACCCAAACAGCTAACAGGAACGTCCCAGTGCCGCCCCACACCAGACGGCAGCTGCAATTCTACCTGTCAGCTAGGAACCTCTTTGTACTGAGTCCAACTGTGAAGCAGCGGTAACTGCGCTGTAACCGGCAGCCGCACGCAGCCGAGTACAGACAACAGATACCTGCAGTGTGTGCTCGAAAACCCGCGTCACAGAGGAAGCGGCTGGGTCACCGAGAGGCAGCCCCTGTGGGGAAGAAGGGACAGCGTGGGCAAGTGCCCAGTGCAGAAAGGGCAGAGGAAGGAAGAGGGGAGAGTGAGAAAGCAACTGCGAGGATTTCTAAAGATGACGGTAAAGCTCCTCCAGAAATAAGTGACTGGAGACTGAGTCCCTGCAGAGGGTGTCTGGATGTTCCCTGTGACACGCACACCAGAAATGACAGACGGGGGCAGAAGAGAGGGAGCGGGGTCCCCTCAGTATAGGGCAGAGGCTGGCACTACAGAGATCTCCCCAGGTGGCCTGAGGGTGTTCTGTGCCATCTTTGTCCTCACAGCACCTCCAGATGTGGCACTACACATGCACAGAGGGTCCCACTTGCAGACAGGGCAGCAGGTTTGGGATCCGGAGTCCCCCTCTCCGCCTCCAGGCTAAGCTGGCTCCTGCCTGGTCACAGTTAGATGGTGAGTCCCTGGAGCAGACTTCCCTTAAAATGTACCCTGGTCAGGGACGTGTGGAGGGGACTCAGGTGTGACTTTAGGACGTACACAGTCGGTCTGAGAGGACTTCCCCAGCTCCTGTTTGCCTCCCAGCACCTCGGCCAGCCCCGCTTTAATGGCCCGAGGGAGCCGAGGAGCTGGGTGAGCAGATGTGCTCCGCCGCCCCCGCTGCCGGTTGTCTAAATAGGTTTTAGAACTTCAGAGGCTGCCTGAGTGAGCTCACCACCCAACTCGGCCTCAAACGTGCAGATGTCACGATGTGATGGCCGCACACGGGGAGGGAACCGGAGGGGCAGAGAAAGATCCAGGGAGAGAAAGAGAAGCAGGGATAAACAGAGACAGCGTCACAGGGAGCAGAGTCAGGCTTAGCGTGGCAGATCACCTGCATCCCACCACAAGACCGAAAAACAGGGTGACTCCTGTCACCGTGCAGACGAATCTCGTTCTATTCGGGGTTCACTCCGGCAGCACCTGTCCCGTGACGCCCGATGACAGCATCAGTGATGGACTGAGCTGCGCTGGGTGTTTGCTGGGCACTATCTCAGCCAATTCCTCAAAGAGACCTAGGAGGGAGTCCTAGGGTCACCCCATTTTACAGATGTGCAAACAGTTGGGGTGGTCCGACAACCTGCCCCTGTTCCAAGAGTATCCAGTGACAGGACCGGGATTCATCCTGGGTCTGTGTCCTTAGAGCCATGTTCCAACAGCTGGGCTCTGCAAATTGGTTCTGTATTTGCAACTGAGTTTGCTCCCCAAGAAAGCTCCTCCTCTGTCCTCAGCTAAGACTACCAACTCCGTTAGATTTTGCCCTCATTTCAAACGTAGCGAACAATTACAGCAACAACAACACACTCTTCTGAACCACCTGGGAAACTGCATGTTCCCTCTACCCTCTCCCAGCCCACGATGCCCTTTGTTTGCATGCCTAGCAGGTACCAGTGCAAACCTGTCCGTTACTAAGGGAGAGAGAGCCCCCTGCACCCACCCCGGCTCTCGGCACATCCCTGTTGGTTTTGCTCTGGCTGCAAAAAGGTAGAATTCCTTCCATAAAAGCTCTCTGTCTCAAAAGGAAATTGTGGCCAACTCGGCCATTATGCTTCTCAGTCGGAGACATCTGCTTCCCACTCGATTTCCTGAACGCAGAAGGTCTGGTTCTCTATGTCTGCTCATGGGTCTCACCAAAGGCCCAAATGAGGCGTAATGAGCTGAAAAAGCCAAGCTATGTCGGTTTGCACCACTGTGTGGTTTGTGCAGGAGTGCTGTGAGTAGCTGTATTTCAAACCAGCCGTGTATGCTGCTGAGCTCACTGGTGCTCCACAGAGCGGGGCCCTGATCGGGATGCGGCTGGCTCCAGCCCTCAGCCCAGCTAATGATGCCTAGAGGCAGCTGCAGGCAATGTGCTTCTTGTCCAGTGTTCCTCCCTTGAGCCCATCCCCAAACCACCCCAACGTCCTCTCCCTTCGCTGTTCTGTCTCCCAAATGCAGGACACCATATGCTGGGTGCATGCTGAATCGCCACTGTGACTTGGATATAAGAAAAGGCTCCTGGATTTGACACCCAGTGGCTCTGGTTTTCTCAGCTGGTAGTTTCTATAAGAAAGGACACTGCTATTCTACCTTACACAGTTATGTGGGAGGAGTTGATACCTAATTTTGGTAAGAGGATTTCACATCTAATTCATCGGAGTTCTTTAAAGAACGTGTAAACCCATGGGCGAGGGAGGGAAGGAGTGAGAGACGTACAGTATATGAACTTTTAGAAAGTGTTTGACAATACTACAAAGGGAATTTAAAAACACTATGAGGTGCGGAAGAAAGTTTATCATGATTAGGAATGTAGCCTAGAGACAGAAAACAGAGGGTTGAGGCAAAGTGATATAACTGAATGAATAGAAAGAGTCAGGCGACTAGTATTGGTAAACATTTTTATAACTGATAAACAGAAGGAGGTACCCAGTAACCACTTCGGGTTTCTAGTAAACAACTCCCTATCTATCAATGCCAACTGGAATAAGTTATTAAACCTTCAGGAAAAGGCATGCATAATAACAGAAGTTTTTATGTGAAAAAGGGCAGGTTACATACTAGTCCATCGTATAATAGTCCACCATGAACCATCAAAATAACCCAAGAAAGGGTCCCGAGAATCCCTACGGATTGTTCCCTGAAGCTGTTTAAGCCACTGTGCTATTTTGGCTCAAAAGTGTCCTCAAGATGGGTATGGGATGGTTCCCGGGGCCCGAGTGACCAGGAAGGATATCAGGAATCAAATCATGTGTCCTTGTAGAAACCCCAATGTGCCCTCACCCAGAGGACCAGGTATAGGTCTGGTCACCCTCCCTGCAGAAGGCGATAGCAGATCTAGAAACTGTCCAGAGAAAGGCAAACAAAAACATGCAGGGAGCGGTAGTAATAACAGTAGCAATACAAGCAACCACAGAGCATTTGCTGCACGGCAGGCACTATTCTAAGTGCTTTGCATGTGTGAAACCATTTACTCTTTCAACCATCCCATGGGGTAGGTACTGCGACTGCCCCCATTGCAGAGATGAGAAAATCAAGGCACAGAGAGTCCAAGCAGCCTGTCTAAGATGAAGCAATTACGGCATCTGCATCCAAGGCCATGTGGTACCAGAGTCCAGGTTCTTACCTACAGGCTGCTTTCTACCCGAGAAAGACTGAATGGAATTTCATGCTGTTCTACTGGGAGGCAGAGGCTAAAAGTAATTTATCTAAGTTAATCAAACCAAGACAAGGCCTGATGGGGAAATCGTGGGCTTTCTCACCCAGGGTCAATTACTAAAGTTAGAATAAATTTCAGACAAATAAGTGGAAAACTGCTTTGCACAGCAGGAAGGATATTATACCATTTCATTTTCCTCAAGAAGAACTGAGACTACCAGTTCCAACCGACTCAAAAGGAGTGTTGGCAATCGCCCACGTGCCACTGTGGAGAAAGATTTGTTCTGAGGTGTTCCTTGCAGCAGGACTGCCAGGCCCAGCTGCCCAGCCATACCCTTGGCAATTCCTCTTAGAGGCGGGCTCGGGACTAAAGAGATCAGGGCCTTCCGGGTGCGGCAAAGCCTCTGTCTGGTGCTCGCTGCCTCCTTGTACCTAGGGTCTTCTACCCTGTCCTTGCCAAGTTCATCTCTAAGAAGTTCCAGCCCAGGACAGAAGATGGTGTGTGGGTGTGGGTCACAGCTCTCTGTGTGAAGTGACAGGAAGCACTCGCCAGATAATCCCAAGGGGCCGGGACCCACGTCGGTGTAGAAATCCCGTGCTGGGTGGGTAGTAGCCGAGCAGTAGGGCCAAGTCTTACAACTGAGGACTCTCGTTCCACGGTGCCCCCTCTCAGCCCATTTGCCTCGTCTGTCCCGGGGAAAGCCACGGAGCAGGGAGGTCGCAATGGTAACCATCCTAAATGCAGGCTCACAAGTCTCCTGGCCTCTGCCTCTTTTCCTCTCCTGATGCTTCACATGCCCCAGGCTCCCCGTGCCAAACATCCCTTAGGGACCTGGGAGACCGGCACAAGTCACATCTGTGCTAGACGTGGGCCCAGCTTGTTGGGCAATGCAGGGACCTAAGGGTGAAATGGTTTTACTTCAAGTGTCTGCTGATCCCAAGAGCAAAGCACCCTCACTCTGGTGTGTGTGCTCCAGGAAAAGAAGGCCAAGGGCATTGCACAGGTAGCGGGGTCTTTACAGGATGTAAAAAGAAAAAAGTTATAAAGAGATGCGGTAACGCTAGGCCTGGTGAACCGGATCCGTAGCAGGGGGCAAATGCATTGAAATATTAACTATTACCGAGTTGCTCAGTTTCAAAGGATTAAATGGACACACCTGCTGACTCTCTTTCAAACAGGTCTATTTGGAGGAAATCAGCTTCCCCATCAGCTACGGACATATTAGCACCAGCATTCGAGGCGGAACGGAGGCGACTTCGGCTTCTACTCACCTACGCAGTTATCGCAAAGGCTACAGTGAGAGGCACGAGGCGGCCGGAAAATCTTGCAGGTGAAACAGTATTTAAGTTTCACGGTCTGGCCATTGATGATGACTTCTTTGGTTCTGGGAGGCGGGCGGTACCCCCCGGAACTGGAGCCGTTTGCAATATCTGTGGAGAAAAGGGAGTACATGGCTTTAACATAGCTCTTAACCTCTGCAGGCCCTTGCCCCTAGGAGGCTGGGGTCTGTGTGTCCACGTGCAGGGCCCACAGTCCGCCTCGTGTCCCCTGCACCTCTTTGGGAGGCTCCTGATACCAGATACACCTATGTGCTGTCCCCCCTCAAACTCGGTGCTCCTTGCTGGGCCTTGGGGCTGTGCTTACTAGTCTATACAGGTGGGAGTGGCCACAGACTGAGCTCTGGCCAATGGGGTGAGAGCACATGGGGCCCCAGCCAGCCAGCAGGTCCCTGCCCCAAGTCCCACCCGCTCTCTTCACCATGACTCCTGGGTCACCTTGATGCTACAAGCTGGGGTCCCTGAATAGCCAAGCACAGGAGGACTGCCCCTGAGACCTCGTCACTGGGCCATACTGTTACATGAGCCAAACTCCTAGGGTTAAATTGCTGAAGGTTTGGGTTTCATTTGTTACCATAGCTAGCGTTGCTCTAATTAATACTGCGGGTGATCCTTGCATCAGGGACACTTCCCTTATCCTATGGTGTACTCCAAATCTGCCTCAACAATCTGCCCAGTTTGCCAACTGGCCTCCTCAAAAAAATACAAGGTGGGGAAGCCGGGATGGCTCAGTGGGTTAGGCGCTCGCTTTGCAGCCCTGGGGACTGAGGATCGAATCCCGGCCCCGGCCCGTGCGGACCCATATGCTGAACTGGGGAGTGCCCCCAGTTCAGTTCTCATCGGGGTGAGACCCCGGCCTAGCTCCTGCCCTGTGCAGCCCCTCCCACCTGTGGAATGAAACTATGTGGAAAAACCAATGATGTGCAACTATGGAGACTGTTCTGGGTCCTCCCTCTTCTCTCTGTCTCTGACTCTGTATCTCTCTCTGTCAAAAACAATAAATAAATCTTAAAAAAATAAAAATAAAAAATCCAGCCATTGTCAACATAATGAAAAGGGTTATAGGGCTGGATAATTCCGGGGCAGCCCTTGTATCTAAACACACATATAAGTCAGTAAGTGTATATTTAAAAAATATTTTCTATATTTTGTCTGACCAGCACCTTACTTTTTAGAAACAGTTTTTAAAATGTAGAAGAAAATATAAATGACTATTTATTTATTTTTTAAAGATTTATTTTATTGTTTTTGACAGAGAGAGAAGGGGGAGGGTCCAAAGCAGTCTTCATAGTTGTACGTCATCAGTTTTCAACATGGTTTTGTTCCACACAGGTGGGCGGGGGCTGCGCAGGGCAGGAACTGGGCTGGAGGCTTCCCGCATGGGAGGCACACCCCCTCAAGCCAGGGCCCTAACCAGGGGGCAAGAACTGAACTGGGGCCTCCTGCATGGGAAGCACAGTTCAGCACATGGGTCCACACAGGTCGGGGCGGGGACTCAATCCTTGGTCCCTGGGCCTGTAAAGCGAACACTTAACCCGCTGAGCCATTTCGGCTTCCCCATAAATGTCTATTTAAAAACAAACATTTTATTTTATCTTACAGTCTAGTTCTTGTCCCTTAGAATCACCCAAGAAGCTCTTAAAACTCCCCTAATGCATGGACCCTTCCCCAGAGCCACGAAATCAGAGCCACCCCCCAAGTGGTTCTGCGTTGCAGGGCTCAGAACCTCTGCTCTATGAGAAGATAAAACATCCAGTTTTATTCTCCCTTAGAGTGCTCCTTGCCCGGAGGCTTGCCAGAAAGAATGTAGGCAGCTGGCTGTGCAGTCAGGGACAGGCCACAGGTGAGGGTACCTGTGGGGGCTTCAGACAAGACTCTGTGGTGGCTAAACAACCGCAGGGGAGACCCTGGAGGCCAGAGGAAATCTCACGAAACCCCACGGTGTTCTCTCAAAGCAGAGCTGGTAACATGAAAAGTAGCTGCTCATTTTAACCCCCACACACTTAGAGGACACAGGATCAGACAGCGACAGTGGCCACGTACTTCCGGTAAACTTCCAAAGTGGTGGAAATAAGTCCCATCATGCACTCAGCTTGGGCAGGAGCTCCATGGAGTTTTCACTACTGGCATTTCAGCCCTGCCCTCAGCGCTTCTGATTTCATGCGCGGGGGACAGCCTGGCATCAAGGGTATTGCAGAAGCGCCGCAGGTATGGGACTCTGCCGCCGAGGCTGAGGACCACGGCTCCAGGGCCTCGTCCATGAAGCATCCTGTCATCCAAGCGCTTGTAGAAGAAGCAGGCTCTGAGCCCGGCCCGGACCTACCGCAGCAGAATCTGCATTTGCCAAGATCCCCTGGGATTCCCGCACTCGCACGTTTGAGAACACTCCCCGTCCACACAGCATGCCCGCCTCTTACTCTCACGTGCCCTCTTGTGATGTACCCAAATATACCCACGAGTGAGCTCAAGAACTAAACTTAGAGACCACAGCTTCCAGCCTGTGACAGGGACCCTTCACCAGTCACTGCAGGCCACCCGAGCATTTTCCCATGGAGAACTTGGGGATCTAGACAACCGGGGCGGGGGGATCTGCAGGGGGCAGGAGACGATGGGGAGCTGAGGGGCACATGAGGGACAGAGGCAGCACAGAGGGCACCTCGTCAGACGTGAGGGCCCTTCCGCTTTACCGCCCTGTGAGGACAACCCTCCTCCTTAGAATAAACAGCGGTGGAGCCTTCCCACGGATGCTGGGGGGTCTTGCCAAGCAGGACACCCTCTCTTGGCATCTGCCCCACCTGCCTGGCACCCCAGGGGGCTGCTTGATGAAACTGGGCTGAACTTGGGAGGCATCCGGACAGGCCGGGAGCTCCTGAAGCACAAGCGCTGGGAAGAGGAAGGCGTCTCAACTGTAATCAGGAGAAAACACAGAGACAAAGTGGCCGTGTTGCTTCCGTGAGCCTTGGGGTAAAAATAACTGGCTTTGAATGCATCCAAGATAAGGTCAGATCTCTACTGGTGCCAACTGGGTGCCACCAAGACCTAAATTAATTATGACTTTGTGCCTCACTAGCCTTCTGCCAGCTGCGAATTCTACTGTGTCTATTGAGCTCTTGCAAACACGGGTAGAAAACCCAGAAAGTCAGATAGAGGTTTAAAAATAACAATCAAATCCATAATATCTGTGTAAATTTAGTCAGCAAAGTCTAAAGACTGATTTGTCAAGACAAATATTTAAAAGGCAGGGATGACAAACTTATATACACTGGAATGACTACTAAAAACACCTCGTCCTGAGTGGCCAAGACTTGAAAAGGTATTTGTGAACGCTTCTTAAAACACACTCTAGGGACCTTGTATATAGTCCCAAAGGACAGTTTCAAAGGATTAAACCTCTGACACAAAGTGAGCTAAAGGCTGGAATTCAACAGACACGGTAAACTGATGCTGAAGAATTAAACCAAAACCCACAAACTCTTTGACGAATTATCTGGAGAGCTCTTTATGTAAAAGAAACAGAAGAGTCAGAAAGCCTGGTTCAGGGCCCAGCTGTGCCTTCATTAAGTGACTGAAGGGTCACAGAGAACCAAACATAAAAGGAAAACACCAGTCAATTGCTATTTAAAAAGTATTCAGGGAAAGCTGGGATGGCTCAGCGGGTTAAGCGCTCAGTTTGCAGCTCCAGAGACCAGGGATCGAATCCTGGCCCCAGCCCAGGCGGACCCACATGCTCAACTGGGTGTGCCCTCAGTTCAGCTCTTGCCGGGGCCTATGTGGGAGGCTCCCGGCCCAGTTCCTGCCCTGCGCAGCCCTGTGCCCACCTGTGGAGTGAAACTATATGGAAAACTAATGTCAACTGTGGAGACTGCTCTGGGCCCTCCCCCTTCTCTCTGTCTCTCTCTGTCTCTGTTTCTCTCTGTCAAAAATCAATAAAATAAATCTTAAAAAAAAAGTATTCACTATAAGGAGGGGCAGTGGAGGACCCATAAATGAGTGGAGATGTCTTGTGGGGAGGAGTCCTGCTGGGCTTTGATGAGTACCTCCTGGTCACCCCCCCCCCCCGGTCTGCTTTTTTATGTCCTTCAGAACCCCTAGCTGAGTGCAAGTCTGAGGAAGCATCTCGGGGCCTCCTGGGAGGTGCAGAGGGTCCCTGTGCACCTGCTCCCTCTTTGCACGTAGCGCGATCTTACACAGAGCCCGCGCTTGAAGCCCAGCGGCCACCTAGCGTTCCCGGGACAGGCGACGCTGTTACCCCACCCAGGCATCTGCACAGGGTGTCTTCCCCACTCAGCCTCCCTGCTGTGTGTATAGATAACCCGCATCCTTTAAGGTCAAGCTCCAGCGTCTCTGGGGAAACACTGGCAAGCAGAGGAGCTTACTTCCTCCTCTGGGCTCTCACCGGACTGAGCTCATTTATTTACCCCGTCAATCGCTCTGTGCAGTGCTATGAGGTGTCAGCCCCGTGCTGGGAGCTGGGGATGCAGCAGGAACGAAACAGAAGCTTTCCCTGCTGGTGGTATCGCAGGCTGCAGGGAAGACCAGGCCCTCTGCTCGTGCATCTCTTACAAGGACTGACACTCCCGTCTTCCCGCAGACGCTGATCCAAAGCGGAGGCCAGGCCTTACCCATTTTCATGTTCCCCGTGTGTAGCACACAGTAGGTCCTCAAGAACAGCCCACTGAATGGAAGGCCAGTTGTTCTGGAAGGTAGAGAGCAAGGATGTGGGGGTACCCCCACTCCTCCACATCCACCTGTCAGCGTCACACTGCCTAGTAGCTCTTCCCTCCCCAGGAATGCCTGTCACAAGGTCCTGTGGCTGTCACTCGTCTTAAACATGTTCATAGCTAGTCCAGAGACCCAGCTTACACAGCTACTCAGTGTCACCTGGGAGGGCTGGGCAAGACAGGCAACGATGTCCCTCAGGGTAACCCCAAGTTGCCGCTTCTTTCCCATAATTCAATCACAGACCATTGGCTTCCAGGCCGGCCTCCACCCACAGCTGCTGTGAATAACGGATACTTGAAACCCATCTGAGGACCATAGACGTTTTCTGAACATTCCGAATGATACCAATTGCCTTCTTGAAATCTGTTTCTCATTCCTGGGACTGTGATAGGCAAAGAAAGGGGGAAATGGTGAGTGCAAACGACAAACTCACGTCTCACAAAGTGCCTCAGGCCTGACCTTGCCTCCCTGTGAACACGAAGCTGGTTTTGAGTTGTAGGAGATCATTTAGCTTAGACCCACAAAGGATTTGGGCTCATTCTGAACTTGGGCTGGTGGGATGAATCTCCTTTCAGAGAGAACTTTGTCAAGGGTGAAAAAAAAAAAAAATGAAAAAAAAAATATATATATATTTGTCAGATGAGAACTTTAATAGGCGCTTTTTAGCCCCGTGAGAACCTACTTAGGGCTTTAAAAAGGAATTGAGAAAAACACAATGAAAATATTTGTAGAGAAGAATTGGGCAAAGAAACCTTTTTCTGTCGACTTAATGGAAAACAGAAAAAGAATGTACTTCATGTACTCAGTGATGGTTTCATTCATTCATTCATTCAATTATGTATTAGGTTCCTAATATATGCTAAACAGCCTTCTAGGTGCTTTGAATACCATAGTGGTGAATAAGGTTAGGTCCTCTATCCTCTTGTGGTTTATGAAGTACACTCTAGGGAGGGCAGAAAAGCCAGGAGTATGGATTTTTAATACTGTAAATATACAAACAAATCACATTTAAAAATCAATCTTAAACTTGGCTGATGATCAAGATCACGAAGGGAAGTGACTCTCTGACTACAGACAAAAATGTGAAGGGAATGAGACTGGCATCTAGTGGGTAGAGCCCAGGGAAGCTGCTTAAACATCCCCAACGCACAGGACGGCCTCCACAGCAAAGAACGAGCCAGCCACAATATCAGTAGTGCTGTGGCTAAGATACTTTGACCTAGGGATTTGCTACTCAAAGTGTGGTCCGTGGACCAGCAGTGGCAGCATCACCAGGAAGTTTGCTAGAAATGAGTAGTCCCAGGTGACTGAGATCCTACACAAACGTTAGCAAGCAGGACAGAAGCCCGCTGAAGTCCCCACTCCCCTTCTCAGGGCTCTGACAAGCAAATCCATGAAGGTTCGCATACCCGGGAGACTTTAAAAGTACAGTGGACGCCCCACTCCTGAAGATTCTTATCTGGTAGGAGCAAAGAATCTATATTTTTAGAAAAGCTGCCTGTGTACCTCTGGTAAAGACAGGCTTGGGATCCATGGCAAACACCGTGCGTGTAACAGGTAAATCCTCAGGCTGAGTGGAAGTGGCCCTCGCTGGAGAATTAAGGGGTTGGAGAAGAATGGAGATACCAGAGAGGAAGACGCGTGCCATTTACAAAGATGCTACCATTACTCAAAGAGTTGATATTATCTATTAGTAGTTAATGACGGAAAGTCTGCCGAATGAAACAGCCAGGCCAGGTTTTCAACTGTTCATTTTTATTGTATTTATAGCAGGGTAACATTTTGTTCAAAGAAAATCTTACCGGCCCCAAACCCCAGATATCTGAAGCAGGCAAGAGCACTAGCAGACATTTCGTGCTGTCAAAAACATCTACACTTAGAGAATGTCCCGAAGTTCACACAGCCCATAATGTTTACTTATACTTTTGGTTTACAGGATTAATGCATAAAAAATACTGTCATGGGTCAAATGTCTTAATGGACGTTTTGGACAGCACCAAATATGACCAAACATCCTGCAAGGGGCAAGGTGAAGGTCTGGATTACATGGATGGCCCTACTTACCATGTGCTCTGTCCCAGGGGGCACAGTTTGAAAGACATCATGACAGACAACAGCTATGGTCTGGAGGGGAAGCCAGTTTTAGGTAATGAAGTCTCTATTAAATGAAACGTCATTAAAGGAGAGCTCTGTGTGCTCTCATCGAGCTAAGCCATGTGTGTTCATGGCCGTGGGCATGAATTTCAACTGTGATTATGGAGTGGAAGACATTAATCTTCATTCCGCTGCCAAAGTAATTCCATGAGTATAAACCCAACTATTCCTAAAAACAGTCCTGAAAGCACAGGTTCCAGAAAATAGGCACATAGGGTGGCCTTGGTGAAGACCGGGATAGTTTTGATTTGGTGGAGATAACTGGCCTCAGTTTCTCCACACTTAAACTTGGGCGCCTGTAGTTCAGGGCCATTGTAATTTGTAGGAATACCTGGACTGTCAGATGCTATGATGTGCACAGCTATCAGAAGCTCTTTTGGGGGGCCTGTTATGTATATCTCACTAGTTAATGCAATTACAGACAGGAGGAAAAAAAAGTGCTTCATAGCTATGACCTTTTTAATTTAACTGAGTTAAATCCACACCATTCCTATAGAAAAATGAAAATTAATGACTATCTTATTTTTTGTCACACTACTTTTTTTTTCCCCCGCATGGATGACTAAGACTTGCCCTTCAATGTAAAAGAAATAAAGGTGGCTTTGTCCTTGCAAAGTTTTAATTTCCCTCAAATTTTGTCAAAGTTCTCTGAGTCCACATACAAAGCTGCTGTGCTGTATAAATGAAACTCGGTTCTTCTATTGAAGGCCACAGCTAGAAGTATTTGTGTGTTTCTGCTCCACGGGGCACAGCTTTTTGCATAGTCAAAAACGACTGAAGATTAGGCAATGATGGAGATCGATTTGTGTTGTTAATGTTTGCAATATTATAAGACAAGTGATGAGAACAAAGGTAAAAACTGGGCACTAGAACTCACGCCAGAGCAGGGCCATATTTCACCGTTATCACCAGGAAAATCTCATAGGCTCTTGCTGAAGTTTGAGCGGCATTAATCTGAGGGCATTAGCAATGCAGGACCAGCTTATATCTCATTCTGTACAGTAAGGGCAGATGATTTTATCTTAGGTTCAAGGAAAATTTTATCTTAGTACTGAGGAAAAGAAAGTTAAGGATACCAGTACAGAACTAGTAGATACTATTTATAAATGTGCTGTACTTTCAAGGGAAAAAAAAATGCCATCCATTATAATCATACACTCTTATCTCTGTAGTCAACACAGCTTTGTTAAAATGAATAAGAATCTTCAGTAAGGTGCCTATCTTTCTATATTATCCATCCATCCATCCATCCATTATCTATCTATCTATCTACTTCAATTTTTTTTCTATATATTATATTAGCAATAACAATTTGGAAACTATAAGGAGTAAAATCCCATTTATAGCAGAAAAAACAATCACAAAATTTTAGAAATAAACCTAACCAAAAACAATGGTAAGTCTCATATGACGAAAACTATAAGATAATATAGAGACTTAAGTAGGTTTAGAAAGACATATTTATATCCCAGAATGAAATATTCTGTACTTTAAATATGTCAATTCTCCTAGATTACTTCATGCATGTATTACAGTGCTAATCAAAATCCCAGTATTATTTGGGGGAAATTTTGACAAACCAGAAAAAATGATTATAAGCTTCATCAGGAAGAATAAAACAGGAGAGTATATTTGCAAAAGTAAAATTATGAGGGGAAATAATTGTCCCAGGAAAGAAATGAAACACAGACACAAAAATATAATATTTCAAAATAGATGCAAATTCTATGATTCAGTATTTTGTAAATATAGTTATTTCAAATCAGAGGGGAAAGCATGGATTATTCAATAAATGGAATAGGGATACACAGCTAATCGTTTAGGGGGACAAAAATTTGAATTTGGAGCCATACCTCAAAGCAATACCAAGGATTTAAATGTAAAAACATATAAGAACTATGAAAATATCCATAAACTTATTAGATTGGGAAGGTGGGAAGCCCTTCCTAAACATATATGACAAAGAAGCATACATTCAGAAAAGATGAATAGTTATGACTTCATAAAAACTTTTAAACCTGTGTCAAAATACTCCATAACATGTAAATCACAAAATAGAAACATATTTGTTACACATATAGCAAAAGACAGTATCTTTCACCCTTTAAATGCACAATTAACCGCAAATTTATCTTCTCACATGCGCAAATAATTTCTTTAATTTCTGATTTATTTTTTGTTGTAATTTTATCTGATTTTTTTGTTGTAATTTTATTTGTTTTCTTTTTTTACATTAGGAAAAAATAGTATCTGGGAAAAAAGACATACTTCAAATCCTCAATAGACAATGGGAGCAGTTTAAAGGGTTAAAGAGCTCTAACAAACAGGAGAAAAGACAACTACTCCAATAAGAACATGGGCAAAAGAGATGAACAGGTAACTCACATATAAAGAGAGAAATATGGTCAGTAAATACATTTAAAAAGTTTTGTATTTGCTCCCCCAATTGCAAACAAAGTATAATAAGTCAAAGGTTAATTTAAAATAACTTCAGTGTTGGTGAGGCTGTGGAGAATGGCCCTGTTCTTCCACTTCTGTGGCAATATAAATTAATGCAACCCTTTAAGGAACAAGTTGGCTCTGTATCTCTAACCTTAACAATGGCCCATCAAGAGCACGACTAGACATCTGACATAGAAAATTTTCATGACTATTGACGGCGATACTGTTTTTTATTATTAAAAACTGAGAACAACTTCAGTGTTAACAGGAGGGAAGTGGTTAAATAGGTGATGATGGACATTCATGCATTGGACTACCATACATCTATTAAAGATGGAGGAGAATGGTTCAGAGTATAGTAAGAGGGGAAAAATTCCGTTTTCAAAATAATGTACATTGTGAGCCCATATTTGTGTAAGAATATATTATGCAGAGAAATAATATGGAAAGGCTACATCAAAATGTTAACCATGGGGGAAGCTGGGATGGCTCAGTGGGTTAAGCGCTCACTTTGCAGCTTCAGGGACCGAGGATCGAATCCCGGCCCCGGCCCGTGTGGACCCATGTGCTGAACTGGGAGTGCCCCCAGTTCAGTTCTCTCTCTGTCTCTGTATCTCTTTCTCTCTCTCTCTCTGTCAAAAAAAAAAAAGTTAACCATGGTTATCTCTGGTAGGATTAATTAATAATTAATTAAAAAATAAAGAATAAAATCAATTCTTTTTTATACTTTTCAAAGTTTTTACAATCAATATATATGAGGGCTGTCCAGAAAGTATCCAGTCATGTAACTGTTCTTATTATATTGACAATGGCTGGATATTTTCCGGACAACCCTCGTATTTAATGAACAAAAATATATTACTTTTCAAACAGAGTTTGGAAAGAGTCATAAAACATTTGCAAAAGGAAGTTGAGATAGTTTTGGATCCCTGCAATTCATAAATATAAATGTCAATGGAAGTATCTCTGCTCTTCGAAAATAATTATAAATTCATAGGTTTCATCAATAATTTAAAAATGATGTCCTCTCTGCCTCTTCTGAAGACTGGTTGTCAGTAAGGTGTTCTTTAGGTTGCTTTTTTTTTTTTTTTTCATTCCTGAAACTCTGTGAGAAGGAGGTGAAGGTTATTTGACGCATCAGGGGCCACTTGTAGCTCTTAGAATTTTAATGCTCCTCCCGGGCCTTTGGCAACCCCATGCGGCTATTTGAGGCCAAGTCACAAAATTAGCTCACAACATAGATTATCTCAGCCTAACATTTATTTCTAGGGAAAGTGCCTTTCATGCTACCGGGCATTGCATTCTTTCATCTGCCAAAATATTGACCAGATTTTGCGCTATAAGGAAGCAAGGGAAAAACAGCATTTTCCTGGGTGCCAGGAGACCCAGTTATATTGTCTACACTCTGCCACCACTCATGACTTAACTTCCCTGGGTTCCTGAGGTCTGCAGAATGGGGGGCTGGAGCAATATAACCAATGAGGTTCCAGACTGTTTTGGGGTATAGGATTCTGTACAGAGTTCATGCTCCCCAACTTTCCGACTCCATTTGGCTTTGTGGCCTTCAAATGCATGTGACTAAGTCTGACTATCACTGAGTGACTTGCCTATGCTGTTCAAGAACACACTACTTGTATGTTTGCTTTCGTCCCACAAGCAGATGGTAAATGGGTTGAAGGCACATGGTAGGTAAGCACTTAATAAATGCTTGTTAACCTAAACCCAACCCACCATTAAACCAAAACCCAATTCAACACCTTTTCACTGAGAGCAATTAAAATGAATAAATGACTCCAATACTGAGGACAGTTTCTCTACTAACAAAAGCAACACAGAGGAACTCACCAAGTCTCTAGCATTTCACCCTGAGGGCCCCACACTTGCCTTACTGAACCCACAGCAAGGCCCAACCCTGAGGTTTCAGGTGCTAGGTCTGAAAAAAAGGCCAAGAATGAGTTTTATGTCAAGTTGTGCACAAGATTGGCAATAGTGACTTTGTCTGCCTTTACTGGGGTCTCACTGGCACTTTAATAAAGGACTGCAAAGTGCTGTGAAATAAAAAATGTATAAGGGTGGAACAGAATTTGGATGGATTATTTGTTAGCAAGCACCTCATGATCAATTGCAGCATAGTCTAGTTCAGGGGTCTCCAAACTTTTCAGCCCGTGGGCTGCATTAACTATCAAACAGCAGTTTGGGGGCCGACTACACACTCGAGGTCCAAATAAAAAAAATCAAAACATAGATGTTTTTAATTATTTATTTAATATTATTTTATTGAGATAAAAAGGTTTCCACAGGCCGGATGAGAGGGCCTCGCGGGCTGCATCCGGCCCGCAGGTCGTAGTTTGGAGACCCCTGGTCTAGTTTTTGACAACAACAAAGCAAAACAATTTAATTTTTCTTTGTATTCTTTCCACTGCTTACAATGTGACTTGCAGTGATAGTTAACAACTCACTAAATGTTTGCTGAACTAGACTGAATGAGAAACAAATTGAGTTTCCACTTCTACAGATTAGCATGTAACGTTCACCAATTTGTACATATTTTAACCATTTTAGTGAGATGGGCTGATATATCAGCTTTTGCATCTCGGGCGAAAAGTGCAGCAGGCCAATATATCAGCTCATATGTATAACAGAGTTAAAAGCCCTATAACTTATTATATTTTCTCTTGTTTGATGTATGACTAAAATAATTACATTTCTTTTTCAGACGATGTAAAAGAATAGTATTATTATTAACTAATTCAATTTATATAAAACTAAAAAAAATGCATATGGATATCTAAAACATAACTTCATAATGTTGCTGTTTTTTTCCCTAAGGTGATACACTTTATTAAATTACCCTTCACATTTCTCGCTACTACTGCTGGCAGAAGGTAGCACTAAGAGGGTTAAAAGTAAAATATGCGTGCATAATATAAGATAATTCCTAAATGCCTACAGTTCTCTCTTCAGCCACAAAGATATACTGATGCCTCTGGTCCCCCCCTCCCCTGCCACTTCTGACAAATAAAGTGACTTGCTTGGGTCCCAAGCTTGGTTGGCATGAAGAGTCAATTATAATCTAAATCTTTATGCCTTTTGTCTCTGATGATCTAAGTGAAGGCCCTGCTCCATCCCCATTAAGAGACAGTCAGCTGACACCACCAGGAAAGAACAGTTTTAACTATAAAGAATGTGATGTTCGATTTTTTTTTTTTAATTATCTGGTCAACAGGGTAGGAGTTTCTCAATTCTTTACACGATTATAAATAACTCTACAATGAACATCTTCATATTTATCTTTCAAGTAACGTTTAAATTTTGCTCCCCAAAGCTCTGTAAAGTGGGTCCTATTTTAATTCCCTTTCACGTTGGACTTCTTCCATCATCCTGTTATTTTGGTTCTCACAGTCACTTCAAAAACTTGCTAGAACGTGGAAAGAACTCCTAAGTCTCCTTCTACACATTCCAGGTCTTTAAAGGCTTTTCTTCCAGACTCTTGTCTGGGCAAAACATTTATAACTGGCATACTGCAAAATAGCATTCGCGACAACCTGGAGCTGGAAATGAGGAAACACACAACAGTGGAATCAATGACTGGAATACCGTACTCCTTTCACTGAGAAATGAGAAGTGTCCATGAAATATGAGCAGCACTTTCTTTCCAGGAAGGTGGCCTTAAGGTGGCAGAGGGGTGGGGCTCTCTCCACTAGACAAGGGGTAGGCAAGTCCTCCTCTGTCAGATTCCTTCCACCAGCGCAGGCACCGAAAGGCTGCTAATGGCCAACTGTACCAACAGCAAGTCAGGTGAGTGGCTGATTGTGGGGTGGGGATTCCACTGCACTTGCTGGGGAGCCAAGCTGTCTTGGAGAAGAGAGTATCAGATGGGAAGGCAGCCAGCTCTGCCCGGACAGCTCTCAGCACACCTGCTTCAGAAGGCTGCCAGGCTGGGCTGAACCCACTTGCATGGGGACATGGCATTGCCTCTGATGGTGGAGGTGTCGGTGAATCACCTCTGCAATCGGCTTCTGCAATCACCACCTGACTCTCTGTGTCCATCATTGCCAAGAAGTGCGAACAGTTATTAAAATACCGATGCAAGGAAACCAGCAGCCACCCATCATCACGGAAGTGCAGTTGCTAACTGCGTCTACCTCGGGAGAACTTTCTGGGAAGCCTGGAAAACCTCCCAATCACCTGTTTGTGTGTGTGTGAACTGAGATAATTCTGAAGTATGATTAGAATCAGAAGGGCTCACTTTCCTGTCTCTCGCAGGGTTGCAGGGGGAAACCCAGTCCCCTGAGACCGGGAGCAGAGCAGCCCACTGGCAGGCCACTTTCCAGATGTTTTCCCCTCTAGCAAGCTCTGCCCTCTCTTTGGCTCGGCCAGGAATGAGAAGTCACCTCCAACAGAGAAGAGAAACCTTCATTCTACTCTATTTGAACTCTGTTACTGTTTTACACACACACACACACACCCAAGTTCACTGGGTGATTTTTTGCAAAATGCCACACCCAGTAATTTTTTTTCAGGAATGACTCCCTACAACCACCCTGCAGACTCTCATGTTGGAAAATGGAATCCCCAGGACCTGAAATGAGGATCTTACAAGAAATGAAACCACAAATACAATTCTTAGCCTTTCACTGCACTAGTTTGAATCCAATCTTTCTTTATTGATGGCCTGTTGGCTTTCGTATATTAGAAATGCCTCTTTCCCCACTGGCTTGGATTCCATTTCAGCAGCGAAGTTATTGGTTTTGTTCTCCTCTGGAGTTGGTAACGGCTGATGTCAGCGCTCTGGACGGGTTGCTCTTGTCACCCAATGGCCCGTCTGGGGCTCTCTCGGTGATGGATGGCTCTGCAAGTTTCCCTCTGGGAATGCAAACGGGCCAAGGTGGGAAATGAACCACAGGTCTGCATTCTTACACGGCTGGGATCCTGGTCACACTCCGGTGTCATATGGAATTTTGAAAGCATGCAGAGGAGCGGTCTCGAAATGGTGACCTCTGACCTTTTGTTGTTTTTCGTTTGTGTGATTTTACCATGGTTCAGGCTCATTTCACTGAACCCAGAATGTCGGCTGAGCCTTGTCTAAAAGGAAAACACATATTCTCTCCAAGTCAGAGAGAGAGAAACCTTTCATCTATTATAATTATATATCCCTCCTACAAGGTGTGCAGGTCTCCGTGATAGATTGGAATTCTGGGCTTTGTAAGCCAGTGGGGAAGCATGGGCATGGTGGTGGTGGGGTGCCCTTCTGTCCTGCACCATGGTGCCACTCACCACTGTGCAGACACTGGTTTAGAGGGAGGAGCACAGTACCTGTGGCAGCCATTCATCCGCCTCTCCTCAGCTTCCTCACTCGGAGCAGGTGTGGGTCAGAGGCGTGGTGGTTCATGCTCCACCTCCACCCCCAGGGAGTGACAGGTGCTTCCACCAGAGGTGCCAAGGGGAAGGGCGTCTTTTCTCCCCTGCTCTTCAGTTACGTTTTTCAGCGAAGACCTGTGACAGACTAGGGGACAGTTCCCCCATGCGGTAAATGACCCCACATCAATTTGAGATCACCGATACACCTTTCTCCACATCACTCCCATTTTAGACAAAAACAACACATTTTCTCTTAGATGCAGATGAGCAGGTTTTGCCATCATATACGGTATTCTGATGAAAACCAACAAAAAAAGGTGAAGTTCTTAGAAAAGAACATGGAAATGAACCTGGTCATGATAAAGTCACCTGAGTGATTGTGGCTGGTTGACAGGAGGCCGTCTGACCGCCCACTCCCAGCCTCTCATGTAGCGGGGCAGACTTCTAGTTGGTGACTACAGAGACTTCTGCATTTTTTTCTCAATGAGAACAGAATGTTGCAAACATTTCCGTGGCTATTTTTATATTCAATACATGTTGAAATGATAATATGTTGAATATACTGGGCTCAATAAAATACATTATTAAAATTAATTTCACTTGTTCCTTTTCATTTTTTAAAAATGTCACTACTAGAAATTTTGCAATTACACATGCAGCTTGCATTGTATTTCTACTGGACGTGCTGATCAGTATCAGTGTGTTCCTTTCAGCTTTGTGAGTTTAGCCTATTTCTATCCTATTGATCTTCATTGAGTGTAAGGAGTAACCCACCCATTCACTCACTCAAGGACCTTTGGACTTCAAGTTTCCATCCTTAAAGGAAAATAGATTTTTTAAAAGTGCACACTCCAAATTCTGATGGTGTGTAATATGGCATTCAGTCACTTGGAAGTGTTTTCCTTTTAGAAAGTGTTAATCGACAGTTTGCAAATAAATGGTCTTCACTTGTGTTCACCTATGTAAGCCAGATTATTCCTATAGGAGCCTTGGAAGGTAAATTTGAAGAAATGACAAGTGTGAGGAATTAAAAAATCATTTTTAATACAGTTGAAATTCAATATTATATTAGTTTCAGGTGTATATATCTTATAAAGTGATTGCCTCTGATGTCTTGCACCCATCTGACACCATATATATATTACAATATTATTGACTACTACATTTTTCCATGTATAAGACAATATTTTTGTCTAAAATTGTTAGACCAAAAACTGGGGGGTTGTATTATACACAGGAGTAACCCATGTATTGATCTCTTAATGTTGGGTTGGGAAAGTAGGGTAGTCTTATACATGGGGGCATATATTCCCTATGCTGTACTTTATTTCCCATAACTATTTTGTAACTCCCAATTTGAACTTCTTATTTCCTTCAACTTTTTCACCCAGACCCCCAAACCCACTCCCATCTGGCAACCATCAGTTGGTTCTCTGTATCTATGAGTTTGTTTCTGTTTTGTTTATTTATTTAGTTGTTTAGATTCCACATATACATGAAATCACATGGTGTTTTTCTTTCTCTGTCTGACTTATTCCACTTAACATAACACCCTCTAGGTCCATCTGTATTGTCCCAAATGGTAAGATTTCATTCATTTTTTATGGGAGAGTAACATTCCAGTGCGTATATGCACCATTACTTCTTTATCTATTCGTCTATTGGGGCACTTAATCCTTTTACATTTAAGTAATTATTGATAGATATGTAGTTATAACCACATTACTGCTTTCTGATTGTTTTTGTAGTTCTTCGTTCTTCTCTGTTCCTTTTTTATTCTTTTGCTCTTATATGTTGATATTCTTTAGTGTTGTGTTTAGATTCCTTTCTCTTTATTTCTTGTATATAATTTGTAGATTTTTGGTTTGTGGTTATGATGTGTTTCATATATACCAAGCTATGTTCATAGGAGTCTATTTTAAGTTGATGGTCACTTAAATTCAAGCACGTTCTCAAATCCCTGCCATTTTTACTCACTCCCTCCATGTTTATGTTTCTGTCATTATTTACTTCATGTATATATGTATGTATGTATATGTGTATGTGTGTGTATTCCTTAATTTACTGTTGTAATTACACATGATCTTCCAACTTTTGCCTTTTAACCTTTGTTCTAACTTTAGTGTTGGCTGATCCACCGCTTTTATTATGTTTGCCTCTGTTGGTGAGAACATTTTTCTCTGAGATATTTTCTTATTCATATTTTTTATTCATTTATTTTTCTTCTTCTTAAAGAAATCCCTCTAACATTTCTTGCAATGCTGGTTTGTTAGTGATGAACTCCTTCAGATTTTTCTTGTCTGGGAAGCTCTTTATCCGTCCTTTGATTCTAAATGATAGCTTTGCTGGGCAGCATCATCTTGGTTATACATAGTTCTTGCTTTTCATCACTGAAAATTTTATGCCAGTCCCTTCTGGCCTGCAAAGTCTCTGTTGAGAAATCAGCTTGACAGTCTTATGGGAGCTCCCTTATAACTAACTTCTTTTCTCTTGCTGCTTTTAGGATTCCCTCTTCGTCTTTAACCTTTGACATTTCAATGATGATGCATCTTGGTATGGATTTCTTTGGGTTCATTTGTCTGCACTTCCTGAACTTGTATGTCTATCTCGTTCACCAGGTTAGGAAAGTTTTCAGTCATTATTTCTTCAAGTAGGTTTTCAAACCCTTGCTCCAAATGTGAGGAATTCTTTCCTTACCCAACATGGTGGCAGGAAGAGCCCTCAATGGAGGACCCCGCCATTCTCCTGGGTAGTGCCACATTCTGCCTCCTCTGTCTTCTCTCACATTTACCTTCAGCCTCTGTGTGGCAGCCACAATTGAGTCCCCGAGCCCATATCTAACTCTGGACTACACAGAAGACATTACACATGTTCTTAGGCAACACTTCTTAGCCTCAAAACTTACCTACAAGAAACACAAAATAACTGTTGCTCTATCTCCCATAACTCAGACTTGAGTCTTCTAGGGCACAGAAGGGAAGGGAGATATAGCCCCCCGACAAAACTAGCTGTACATGCCTACTTTACAGCATTCAGTTCTAAAGAAAGAAGGAGGAAGTTCGCTTGGAAAGCAGTGGGTTGATTTGATTATTACAAAGGGTCAGAGGGTGATCATTGTCATGTAGTTTCATTAATATCACATATCCCAAAGATGACAACTCAAAAAGTTCTACTATGTTCAGAGGCTGAGAGCACACAAATGACGTGGGGGCACCAATGACAATAAAGGACAAGCAGAGATACTCAGAATGGGTTGTATGGTAAGTGGCCCTCAGTCAGATCAAATCCCTAGTCCGGTCTCCAGCCACAAACCACGTAGATGTTATTATGACACAGGATGTGTGATGGTTCCCTAGTCTGTTAAAACAACAAGAACAAGAACAAGAACAAAGCTCTTCCTCCAAAACTCCAGGGAAAGCCTATTGCTTCGTTGGCGCTAGTGCTTGTTCTGACTCGTCTCTCCTGCTCAGCGTGGCTGTGGCCATGCCAGCGGCTCTGCTCGCACCTGCTCAGCCCCTCCTGCCACCTCCCCCGACTGGGCCGTGTCTCCTCACCGTGGTCCACTTCCTTTCTCCTCACTGAGTCCTTTGTTTCCTTTCGTGCCTGAACTGCCTTTCCTGCTACTCTACACTCGTAATGAAAAAATGCCTCCCATTTCCAGGCACAAAGAGCCTGCCCACTCTTCTGAACAACGTCCTCCAGGGGGATTCTCTCCTGAAAAGCCATTCTCGCCTCCTCTCCTCACGGCCAGCGTGGCCACATCCACGGCCCACACTGCCCCACGCACCCTGCCAATTCTTGGATGCAGCGCCTTCTCCTTGACTTCCCTCTAAAACCTTACTGACTGACTCATTCTTTTGCTCAAAGAAGCTATTTTTTCATCATCTTGCTTTATCCCCCGAACAGCCCAGTTAAAGTAATAATGATAGTAATATTCCATTGAGTCATTTAAACAGCTCCCTTATTTTGTAGCACCTACAGTTTACTTGATGAATTTACATGGGCGTGCTTGTAAGCTCCGCATTCTAAAATTATTAACAGAATACGTCATTCCTTCTAAGTAGCTGAAAGGGCTAAATAACCTCTGAAATTATTTAGGCTCCCAGATTTTCATGGTTAAGCAAAGGAGGAAGAAAGATTTGTTGCTAGAATCACAGAAATGGCAACGTTGGAATGGATCTTAGCAGTGAAATCAAGGCTCAGAGACGCTGTTAATAAAACAGTTCTCAAGGTCACACAGCAAGTGGAAGAGCTGGGATTCAGGATGAGTCAATGTCACATTGGAGCCTATGTGTATAATCATGTAGTTTACTGACAATAAAAACATATATGGAGTTAGGAAGTGGGCAAGCGCTGTCTAAGGAGAGCGTGTTTACGACTACAGTTGTCAGTAATGAGTAATAATAAATAAGACGCCACTGTGTGGCAGGTACTGCGGGTAAGTTATGACACTGAATGCTCCAAGTGAATGAACCTGTAGTTTGCCAAACTTCTGAGCCTCAGAGGGGAGGAAGCAGATGCTGACCGTTGGAGGGGAAGGTCACAGGTCAGTCGGCAGTCGTGGCGGTCACCGGTGGGAAGCGGAAGGCGTTAGGGCCGTGCTGCTCAGCCTGCAGAGACCCAGCCGCTGTCCTGCGTAACATGCAGATTCTGGGCTGGGGCCTGCGGTTCTGCTTCTCTAATGAGATCCCAGGTGGCATTGACGTGGCTCTTCCGCGGATGTCACTTTGGCAGCAAGGATTTAGGGATTCCATTTCATAAGCGAAAAAAAAAAAAATCCAACGGAGGTTTGGGAGCTGGAAGTAGAGTCGGGACCCCAGCTGGAGTCCCTGGGCTGTCACTGGTTAGCTCTGTGTGAGCACAGGTAGATTTGTACCTGTCTCTCTCTGAACCTCGGTTTACGGGTCTGTAAACTGAGGTAGGGTGGTCTGGAATGTTCTGTGGCTCAAGAGCCCTGCAGCAGACCAGCTCACCCGGCGTCAGACACCCTTCCACTGGACCAGCAGCTTCCTCAGCACCCAGGCTGGGTAAGCGCGGGCCTTTATTTATTTTTATTTTTGACAGAGAGAGAGAGAGAGAGAGAGAGAGAGAGAGAGAGAGAGAGAGAGAGAGAGATACAGAGACAGAGAGAGAACTGAACTGGGGGAGCTCCCAGTTCAGCATATGGTTCCGCACGGGCCGGGGCCGGGATTTGATCCCCGGTCCCTGGCGCTGCAAAGTGAGCGCTCAACCCACTGAGCCATCCCGGCTTCCCCTTCGCGGGCCTTTAATAACATGCTGCAGACCACTTGCCCTTTCCTTGGGCCATATCCTTGGACCACCTGGTCCCAATTTTTCTACCCCTTTCATGCCACCTGATCCTTTACTTCCTCTCCTTGCGGCCTCCAGGGTTCTCGGCTCCCTTGGGACTGATCTTTTACTCCCCCTGGTTATCTTGTCACCCTGTCCCCTTTCGTGAGCTTGTAGATGAGGACTGATTATAATTACAGCATATTTCTTTTTTTAAAGCAAAGCACATGGCTGTATGCCATCATTTTGCTGATCTAACAAACTCCTTAAAGAATGTGACATTGGTACAAGGACAGGGACAGAGAGGGAGAGTCCCCTTATCTGAAATGAAGTGAGACTACTGCTTCTCTGGAAGAGTCCACGAGTTCTATAAACAAGGCTCCAATCTGTACATTCGTGCACACATGTAAGTCACATCTTCAACTACATGAAGAGAGACACCCGCTAGACTCCGGAGGGGAAGTACAGGGGTCACTAAAATACCTGCATGGATTCAGGGGTTTAGATCCTGAGGTTCTGTGTCACGTGAGCGCAGAGGCGTGACCTCGTCAAGTTAAACGGTCCCCCTTGTCTCAATTTTTCTTCCTGTCAGAGGGAGGAAATACCACTTGCCACCCACACAGCTATCTGGAGGGCTGTGAAGGCAGTTCTGTGAAAGGCATCCATCAAAAGAGAGGGCTTGTGGGTGGTTTTCTATGTCATTACCATTTCCCACTCCGACACTGACAGTCAATGTCCTAACCTCACCCACAAGTCAACACGTTCGCACCAGAAACCGGCTTCAGTTCTGACACGTGGCCCATTCCCCCCAGTTTGGGTTTCTATAGGGAGATGACATCACATAGCCTTCAGTGAACTTCCGGGATGAAAAACACTCATCCTTTCAAATCCTTTGGGAAAACAGAAATCTCCAGTTCCCTCCTTCGCTCAGAACTCTACCCTTCAAACTCTTGTGGTATTTCCTCAAATACCATAATTTGGAATTGGTTTCCAAACATCTGGTTTCCAGAGCTCCCAGGCTGAGATAGTTTCTTTTTCTTTTTTTTTTTTTTTGAGAGACAATTAGGAAATCTGGCTTTCTGAGCCACCACCTTTTGTTTGTGTGGAACACTCACTGCCCACCCTTCCCTGACATCGGTACACACTAGATGATTCTAGCATTTTCCAAACAAGAAACCTACGGTACTTTCTATTTTTTTTTTTAGTCCTCGAATGCCAGTTTCTTCAAAAGCCTCTGTCTCTTCCAGAAGGTATTGTAGACATGGTGGGGCACCCTCACACCCCACTTTCCTTAGCTCACGAGCTCTCTAGATGTCAGTGCTGAGTCCCACTGGTCAAAAGGCTCCTATATCCTCAGGCGGCTCCAAGCTGGCGCCAGATCGCCTGCACTTTGCACGCAGCTCTTCCTTCTCCACGCACTTGGGCCCAGGATTGCAGCAGGCCCTCTGGCTGCAGCAGGCTGGACCCGCCGCTCTATTTCTAGGCCGTGGATAGGATGGGGCAGGAGAGTGGGGGGCTGGGATGATGCTGACACATGGTGGGGACAGAGCCACAGAAGAGCCACTTGCTTCGGCAAGCTCAGAAACTGCCCCTTAGGGCCTGGCTCCCGCAGGCAATGAGATGGCGGGCAGTCCCCTGCCATGGCTGAGAGCCGGCCGATGGACTCGCAGCTCTGGCCAGGTGACCTCTGGCCAACCACTGTCCTTTCTGAGCACCAGCTTGCTCATAAATAAAATAGAAATATTGACAGTGACTACACATCGCTGAGTGGCTGTTGTGGGTATTAAATGAGATCATCGTGGAAAAAGACCTTAGCGTGATGCCTGGCTAAAGAGAAGCACTTAATGAAAAATAGCTATGAATACGACTCTACCTGTTCAGAGTAGACCAATAAGCCAATTACTTTACAAGCAAAGCACAGGGACTATTTTATTTTAATGGACACAGGTAAGTGCTTATGGGGGTCCATGAGAAAGTCCAAAAGCGAAGGAAGTGGCTTCACAGTCACTCTGGGAAGAACAAGGCAGAAAGCAGCAGGGGAGACAGAGTGGTGGTGGGGGGGGGGGGGGGAACCCCGCACAGGTGGGTGTACTCAATTCTCCACAGTGTGCAGGGGCCTCACCAGATGCTGAAATGACCGCTACGAACAAAAATCACACAAAGGATACACTGTGGCGATTTGCGAAGTGAGTTGGGAGATAGAAATAAGAATTGGGGGAAATGGTCAGAAAATGTCACCTCTGAAAAAAAACTGGCAAAAACCAATCAAATTAACCACCTAAGATGCCTGTCATTATTTTTTTCTTTTTTAGGATATTCAGCAATGTGAAAGTGTAGTATACAATACACAAAATGACTATAAAGTGTGTGGAAGATTTAATCCCAGATCAATCACAGACAATAAAATAATCAATCGTGAGGCAAAAAATGAGAAACCATCAAATTAAAGCAAGTGTAGGGTGAATATTACCATTAGTAAGGAGCAAAACAAAAAGAAATCAATCTTGGCTTAAATAATTTACATGGTCAAAATTAAATCACGAGGAAAATTTGTCTTAGGAGAAATAGCAGTTCTATAAGGAAATCCATAATTTCAACTTTCATGATATAAAAGACCCAATCAATAAAAAAAATACCTACTATAAATTTTTATGCAGAAAAAAGAATGTACTCCAATAAACATAATTTTTGTAGAATAAAAACGGAAATGGGAAAAATTGGAAAGAGTTTAGCTTTGCAATAGAGAACATTGATTAAGGTCTTACACTGGCTTAAAAATGTTCTCCTTGGAAACTATTTCTGTCAGCACAACTCCGTCTGTGTTGTGAAAGTTCCAATTATGTTTCCACTCTTACACACAGAACTCAGACATCTTTGGGGGGTGGGGAACTCTGGCAAGGCAAACTGGTGGTGAAACACCCTGCTCCCACGGATTCCAGCCAGGAACGGGGCTCTCTGGGAAGGTGCAGAACCGCGATCAGGGAGCTGCCTCCCCACCGTCTCCAGAGGAGAGTCAGTCCAAGGACTGACTTAGGAAATAATGAAAGATAAACTGTAGTCTTAGAAACGGTGGTGGGTTCTGAATGGCTGGATGAGAATATGATCAAGAGTGGGGTAGGGGATGAGAGAGGGAAGAAGGGAGGGAGGAAGACCGCGAGAGAAGGCAGACAACAGGAGCACCTAGCCCGTAAAAGGGGCAGGATGGAGATTCTGCCATAGCACGGGTGACTTTTTTAAAGACTGCCCAGTTCTTTTGATCTGATTCCACCCTCACCAAGCAACCATTAAATCACTTATTGGTGTCAAGGTTACCTTGACCCTGGGAGAGTTTCCGACTTAACTAGCCTTGCTCTTTCGCATGTCAGTCCATGGTTGGCTTCCTCAGGACTGTTGAGGGGCTGGGAAGAAACCATGTGTGTGGAGTGTAAGCAGAGGTCTGCCCACCACTCTTCCCTGTTTTGATGCCTGGAAACAAAATGCTTTGGTCCCAGATCAGCTGGTTAGTATCTGATCAGCTCCGAACAAACTGAAAAAAAGAGGGGGGTGGGGGTGGGGTTCTGACACGGTAAAGATTCCAAGTTGGAGGACTCTTAACCCCAGCGAGACCCCCGGGACCCCTGCTGCCATTTTTTGCTGGCTTTGTCCCTGATATATAAGTTACCAGGAAAGTTCTCTCAGGAAAAAAGAAGTGTAAGGCATTTCAAGAGACTTGTAACAGACTTGGAGACACACAGCCTCCTCCTCACTGCCTATCCCTCCCCAGAAAGCTGGGGTTGGGGGAAGCGGATCAGATCCTTGGCAAACCTTCAACACCTTTCTCAGATGGCTGGTTCCAAGTAGCTACTCTGGGCTTCTGTAAGTGGAAGTATACTATGGATAATCAGAATTAATAACCCTAATAATAAAAAGTTTCCAAATCTAATTTTTCACCTTTCCTTCTTTAGTTAGATATAGCATTAAATAAATGTGCTAAGACTTCATTGAAGCATAATCTTATTTTCCACAGCTAGTCATATATGGGAGGGCATCTTATGAATTACGAGACCCACGTGGTTCCAGCCCTTCCTTTTATTCCCATCACATTTTAGAGTTATTTTTTTTATGAGAATCTATGTTTGTAGGAGGTGAAGAGAGAAATGAGTGGGAAAGAGAATTTCTCCTCAAAAATTACTACCAGTTACTCAGCTGACCCTGACAAAGCACCTTACAGGACATGTGTTCTTACTCCCATTTACGGGGGCTGTTTGGAAACTGTACAACCAGCCTAACATCACACATCTTCTAGAGAATGGGTGAGGCCTCTTCCTTCTTCTCCACCTTCTTCTTCCCTCCTCCTTTAGTTCTGACAGCTTTATTGTGGTATAGCTTACCCACCACAACAGTTATCCACGGTAAGTGTACCATAGAATAATTTTTAGTGAACTTATTAGATTATGCAACCGTCACCACAGTCTAATTTTAGACCATGTTCATGATTCCAGAAACTTCTCCCATGTCCTTGTGCATCAACCGCCAAGCCAGGTAGTCATTTATCCGCTTTCTGTTGTTTAAGATTTGCCCTTTCTGGACATTTCCTATAAATAGAATCACACAACGTGTCATCTTCTGATCTGGCTTCTTTCACTTTGCATAATGTTTTTAAAGTTCATCCATGTTGTGTATAGCATGTCAACACTTGGGTCTTTTTTGTTGCTTAACAGTATTCCATGTGTGGACATCCCACATACATTAGTTCACCCACCACAGATGGATGTTTGGGTTGTTTCCAGTTTTTGGTTGTCAAGTATAATGGGCATACAAGGATGTACATTGTCATTTCTTTTGAATACATGAGGCTGTCCAGAAAGTATCCAGCCATGCAATACGAAAAGTAGAGGTATTTATTTATGGCTAGATTTTTTTCCAGACAACCCTTATATTCCTAGGAGGGGAATTACTGGGTCACATGGTACCTCTATGTTTAACTTCTTGAGGGATTTTGAGGAATTATTTTCCAAAGTGGTTGCACCATTTAACAGCCCCACCAGGAATGCATGAGAGTTCCTATTTCTCCACATCCTCACCAACATTGGTTATTGTCCATCCTTTTGATTAGAGCCACTTTAGTGGATGTGAAGTGGTACTTTGTTGTGGTTTGGATTAATGATTAATGAAAGAGATACAGAGACAGAGACAGAAGGGGGAGGGCCCAGAGCAGTCTCCATAGTTTCACATCATTGGTTTTTCCACATAGTTTGATTCCACAGTTGGGTGCGGGGCTGCACAGGGCAGGAACTGGGCCAGGGTTTCATCCGGTGAGAACTGAACTGGGGACACTCCCCAGTTCAGCATATGGGTCCACACGGGCCGGGGCTCAGATTTGATCCTCGGTCCCTGGGGCTGCAAAGCGAGCGCCCAACCCACTGAGCCATCCCAGCTTCCCCCCTTTATCCATTTTTAGATGAATTGTTGCCTTATTATTGAATTGTAAGAGATCTTTATATATTCTAGATGTAAGAACAGGATATGTTATCATATATACGAGGGCTGTCCAGAAAGTATCCAGCCATGTAACCATTCTTGTTACGTTGACAGTGGCTGGATTTCTTCTGGACAGCCCTCGTATGACTTGCAAATATTTTCTCCCAGTGTGTGCCTTGTCTTTTCATTTCCTTAATGATGTGTTTTGGAGGACCAAACCTTTAAATTTGATAAAATTCAATTCAATCATTCTTTTCTCTCTTACAGATCATACTTTTGGTGTCATGTCTAAGAACTCTGCCTAACTCAAGGTCATGAAAGTTTTCTCCTATGTTTTCTTCAGGAGTTCGATAGTTTTTGCCCTTATAGTTAGATCTCTGATCCATTTTGAATTAGCTTTTGAATTCATCTTTTTACATATGGATAACCAATTTCTTTACTTGTTTCTTCAGATTTTCTATTTCTCCTTGAGTCTTTTTATTTTTATTTTATTTTATTTTTTGGCATTCATGGCTTTCTAAGAATCTGTCCATTCAGCTAAATTGTGTGATGTGTGGCACAAAGTTAAAATCCTTTTTAAATTTCTGTAGGGTCAATGGTGATGGCCTGGCTTTCCTTCCTGATTCTGGTAATTCATATAGTCTCTCTCTTTTGGCGGGATGCTTAGTAGGGTTAAAGGTTTGTCCATTTTGTTGCTCTTCTCAAAGAATTAACTTTAAGTCTCACTGACGTTCTGCTGTTTTCTGTATTCTATCTCACTGATTTCCACGCTTACCTTTAATACCCTTACTACCTCTGGCTTTGTTTAGTTTGCTCTTCTTTCTCTAGTTCCTTGAGCTGAAAGTTTCAGTCACTGTTTTTCTCTTTGCTCCACTCAGACAGGGAGGCTGCTGGCCTTCCGGGCTTCCCTGGTCCAGGTAGAACTTTCTCACCCTGAGAATTCAGGTGGGGGACTGGAGCAGCCTCAGGTGGGAATGCCACAGGCGCCCACTGTTCTTACCTGAAGTTCAAGAACTGTTCATCAATAACCACTCCTCAATACAGTCAAATTCCAGTCATGAAATGACTGTTTCTGACCATTTTGTCTAGTTGTGTCTAGTTTTGTCTAGTTGCTTTGGGGGAGAGGATGTGTGGAACTAGCCATTTCTGCCACACCAAGGTCCTGTTTCGAAAGCCCTCTTCTCTCCTTCAAAAGAGGGGACATTCAGTTTCACCCTTGACCCCATCTTGTTCTCCCACAGAACGTATGTCTGTGGGGGCAGGAGGGCAGAGCTGTCTTTAAAAAAATACTTATATTGGAAAATACTGCACTGAGGTTATCAACTTTAAGCAAAAAATTAAAAAAAAAAAGAAATTACACTTTAGTGAATCGTTCAACTCCCTCAATATTAGCAGGGACGAATGGAAAAGGTGCCTCATGGAACTGCATTTATAACGGAGAATCCCCTCAGCACTCTTCATCATCCATTGTGTAAGGACAGAGAACCGGCTCCTACTCTTGCTGCTTTGGCAGCTGCTCCTCACACTAGCGGGAGGGTGGGGACAGAAGACAGGATCACAGCAGAAAAGTGCTGACAGAGCCGTGTGCAGAGCAGGGGCTGTGCGCACTCCTCCCGTAGAAGGTTTTCAAGCTACATGCTCATGTGCTGTGGGCAACAGACTACATGGTGTCTAGAGGCCCAGTTCTGTTCCCTGAAAGAAACAGGGCCTGGTGTCCCTCTTTCCCCTCTGACACGACAGCCAGGAAGGGACAAGGGCTGAGGCCCCGGAAACCTGAGGTCAGGGCTCTGGCTCTACCACTTCCTCCCATTAACCTCTTTGGGACTTAGTTTCCTTATTTGTAAAGTGGGTGTAATAATAAAGTCTTCTTGACAAATTTGCTGGGAAGTCACCAAGTTCAGTGATAGCCTTTGCAAATGATTAATGTGCTCTATATGTAAGGCTTTAGATGATGAATTAACACCCTGTCTTGAAATGCCAAGAGGCGATGACTAAGAAAGAGATGGTCTCCCCACTGCTGATCTTCTTCCTTCCCCTTCCTCCCTACCTCAGGACACAAGAAGGCTGCTGCCCAGCAGACTACCCACCATCCACACCCACTGTTGACTCCTTTACTGCTCCCTTCTCACGAGACAGGGACAAAAAAATAGAGGCAGATGTCAGATGAGGACACAGCTGTGCTTTAGCATGTAGGGATGGTAGACCAGATGTTCTTTCTATCAAGACCCACTCTTGTGTCTCCTTATATTGTGAAAAAGGGGTTCTTTCGGCTGAGTGAAGCTGGGAAGGGCAGCCCAGGGAGGAGGGGAAACATGGAGCAGATCGTCTCTGTTAGGTAAAATGCACAGACAAGGACATATGCTTTCATTTGCTTTCTCATGCCTAACCCTGACTTTCACGCGGAGTCGTTACCGCCCCTCTGCCCCTCCTGTCAAATTATCAAAGCACCACAGCAAAGCCACACATTCACAAACGTGAGCCTTTCAGAGAAGAAAAAGCTCTCTTTTCAATTAGAAAAAAGAAGTTTACCAGTTTGTTGGACGAGGGAGTGGGATTAGTTTTAATATCTTCAAAATAGATTGCAGTAAATGTTTTATTCTAGGCCTTCAATATCTAAGGATAAAGCTATCCATCTCAATATGCATCACAAATACAGCTTTTTGTTACGCCACCATACAGGAGACGCTGGATCCCAGGCAGGATCAGTACGACAGCATCTCAGATGTAGCCTTTCCCGGCTTATATCCTGGGAACTAGAGGCATCTACTGTGACTATAAAAGAGACTAGAGAGCAGCCTCTGACAACTCCAGCACCTTCACGAGGGAGGCTCCTCCTCAGGGCAGACTGCGACACCTGGATGTCATGGAAACATCAGGAAGGACACAGCTTGGTGGCCATACCTTGGGTGATGGCACCACCAGCCGCCTTTCGTGCACCTGTCCCTTGACCTTACCTCTGCCACTTTACACCCCACCTCCTACTCAGGTCATCCTGCGGGCTAGTGAAGGACGACTGTGGGGAGCCCTCCCCGGGCACCTCGGCCTGTCCTCCCGCGTTGCGGCTGAGCACAGGCGGGAAGGGGCCGGAGGCTGAGGGCGGACCTTTCGGGTTACCTATTTGCCTCTCCAGGTGGGCAGCTTCATCAGGCGTGGCTCGAGGAAGGACTCCAGGGTCACTGAAGCTGGTGCGGAGCAGGGTCCCCATCACAAAGAAGAACAGAATGCCACCAACCACGGGGACGGCGGGGGTGATTTTCACTGCTAGATACGGGCAGCTGCCAACAGGTTGGGAAGGCAGGAGGGGAGAGGAAAAAGAAAGGAAAGACAATGTCAGTCATCAACAGTAAGCGCTCTACATTTTCCGAGAAGCCACATTGATTGCCATTAAAAATGCATCTACGCTAAGCATTTACATTTGGGGCGGTCTACAGTTCTCTCTGTGGACCACTTAACCTTTCCTTCCCAGCCACAACAATCCAGGACTGCTGCTCCCATAGCGCCCCCAGGGAAGGTGCTGGCAAGAAAATAAAACAACCCTGCTTGTAGAGTCAAGGGAAGGTGTACAGAGAGTGTGTTCTTTGCCACTGTAGACACAGTTCATGAACCCTCCTACCCTTCCCTGGATTTTCTTTCTTTCTTTCTTTTTTTTATATGTATGTATGTATTTATTTTTGGACAGAGAGAGAGACAGAGAGAGAACTGAACTGGGAGAACTCCCCAGTTCAGCATATGGATCAGCATGGGCCAGGGCCTGGATTTGATCCTCGGTCCTTGGTGCTGCAAAGTGAGTGCTTAACCCACTGAGCCATCCCAGCTTCCCCTCTGGATTTTCATAAGCGAAGAAGATACCCACTTAGAACTGTCTTCATCAGACCCAGCCTTTCCTCTCTGGGTCAAACAACTTAGGGCACAGAATGCTGAGAATTGCAAATTCACCCTCAAAAAGCAAGAAGCCATTTGTCAGTATTTTGGAGCTAATCTATCCAAAAGAGGTTAATGAGCTATGAAAATGAACATGCGGTTTCTCAAGAAGATTACCGAGATTTAGGCAGGTGAACTGTAATAATCTCATGCTCCTCCTGAGTGCACTTGGCTGCTGTTGACGAACACGGCCTCGCTTGTGCTATGGATGGAACCCTTCACAGTCCTCAGTCCATGAGCTGATACGCAGCTGGTACTGTGGTGAGTCGAGGGAGGCGCATATGGGACAGACTAAAGCAAGCTCGTCCAACCCACAGCCCAGGACGGCTTTGAATGCGGCCCAACACAAATTCGTAAACGTTCTTAAAACACTACGAGGTTGTTTTTGCGATTTCTTTTTTAGCTCATCAGCTATCCTTAGTGTGAGTGTATTCTCCTTCCGATGTGGCCCAGGGAAGCCAAAAGGCTGGACGCCCCTGAACTAAAGTCTATGCCAGCGGGTCTGTGGGACCCAGCAGCCAGGGCAGCTATAAGCACCATGCCCTGGCCCACTGTCACTGTTCCTTGATGCCACAGAGGTGGCGAGAGGCAGAGTGAGCGTGAGCTCAACGCTGGGAGCTAAGTGAAGGATGGAGCCTGCAATGAGCATGGTCAGTCTGTTGTTACCCCATCCAGGAACATCATGGGCGTCAAGGACCATGACATGGAATCACAGAATTCTAACACCCGCAGTGGAAAGTGCCTCCTAGGGGGTCCACCGCGTGAGGTGATTCTCTTCCAGATCCTGAAGACAAAACAGGGAGGAGGCTGGAGAAGAAAAGATTGAACCAGCACCCCATTCCTGCACAGTGCTTGCAGGGGAGGTGGTGAGGCCCTTAAGGGATAGCAAAGGGATGTTGACAAGAGTCCAGGCCTCGAGGACCTCAGCATGACCCCTTTTGCTGAGGTCAGAAACAAGCACGCTAGAGCGCCGGGTCCTCAGAGGCCTGGCGACATGAACTTGGAGAATGGTCATGGTGAACTCAAGACCAAAGGCCTTTCCCGAATTCCCTGCTCTGCAGAAACCCAGAGACGTCCAAACAACTCTAAGGAGGTGGAGAAGTGACCCCCATACATGACTAAGTGGGACTTCCTGCCGGGCAGGTAGCCTCCAAAAGAATCATCTGATTTAGACAAAAACGCATGGCATTTCTAACATCTCTTTCATCTCTCTCACACCAAGCCCCCAGCAGAAACTGATTAAGACAAACAACAAATATACTATCATGTCCCACTTCAGCTGGGCTGCCCATTGTGACTTCTCTTCATAGGATTCACGGGAGACCATAAAAAACTGTTGTCATTCCTGCATCAGTGTGACCACAACCAAACTCCCAGACACTTAGCCTTTTTAACAACCTCAGAGATTCTCATAGGAAAGTGAACTTGGCAAAGAGAGTGAGAAGGTATAAAGAACTTGCTGTGGAAAAAAGAAGCATGTGAGTGTCTCACCTAAAGAAATCCCCTTTGTGAAAGCAGTTACTTAAATTATGAAAAGGATTTTTTAAATTCAGCTGATTTTGCTCTGTGTAAGAAAATACCATTGCTTTTCTTAGTGTTTTCAGACAAATACATAATTTAGAGTGCTTTCAATTTTTTCTAAAAAATTTGATTTGATGATTTTAGGTACTGAAAAGCTTCAAGTTAAACAAATAAACATTTAAGAAACTGGGGAGGGGATGCCGGGATAGCTCAGCAGGTTGAGCGCCTGCCTTGCAACCACAAGGTCTGGGATCAGACCTTGGCCCCAGGCCATGCAACCCTATATGCTGAACTATGGTGCAACTGGTAACCACCAGGATAGCAGTGAAAGCGTTTGCCTCCCATGCAGGAGGCCCCTGGTTCCATTCCCACCCTGCGTGGCCCCACATCCACCTGTGTGGAATGAAACCATGTCACAACTGATGATGTTCTGGGCTCTTCTCCACCTCTTCCCTCCACCTCCTCTCAAGCAATAAAATAAATGTTAAAAAAGAAAGAAAGAAACAAACAAACAAACTGGGGACCCCATAATCTGGCAAATAGTACTTAGTGTATGAGGGCTGTGTGGAAAGTATCCAGTCATGTAATGAGTTGTTCTTGTTATATTGACAATGGCTGGAATTTTTCCAGACAGCCTCGTATACTTCTGGATTTATAAAGGTAGTATGTTTCTGCAGTGGAGACATACTGGTCCTGACAACGAGGAAATGACCTCCTTTCCTTTAGAGAGTCAATATAAAGTGATCATCAAAATCACATTCATACTGCATCGAACTCAGAATCCGAAGAGGGGCTGCCCCCGGGGCCCTGACATGATGCGGTGCCATGGGCTATAGACATCGACCCTTTTCAGGGCATGTCCATTACGTTAAGGGGGATACATTTGGGCTGTGACTGGAGCTTCTATGAAGAGCTGGTCTTAAAGATCAATGCTTCAAGTCTATTGATTAAATAAGTCTCTGACTATGATATCAACTCTGAGTTAATTAATATCAAGGAATTCAAACTCTAGAAGATCATTAAAAACTATTTGTCACAAAATATGACATTATCTTTGTTATTCTTGCTGTCATGTAAAAAGCAACCTTGCATTGTATTAAGCCTTGAAAATGTGTTAAGAGACCACGATCAGAAATAAACATCCATACTGAAGGCATAAAATTGACCCTGGCACTAATGGATTTCAATTCATATATATTAGCTCTAACAGATTTTATTTCGTCTAAAAGAATCTATTAGGTAGTAGTTTTTTTTTAATAGTTAGGAAAATGATCAATTATGTAGAAAAGAATTTTCCAGAATTTAAATTCAGAATGCAACAGAAGAATGCCTATCTAAATAACGGCAGAGAATTGAAAAGGCCAGTGGTTTTCCCCTTTCTCACTGCTATTGAGTTTGAATAAGAAACAATTGGTATAGCTGTTCATCAGCAGCACCCAGGGCAGCTGGACAGTATGAGCCGGACAGCCAGACGGGAACCACCTTGGGTGTGTAGAGCTGTGATCTATTTAGCTCCATCTGGCTTCCCCAAGGATGGACGCTTCAGTGCTGTTGGAACCCTCCTGTGAAAGTGGTGTAGGAGGTCTTATGGTTCGGTGTGTTTGTTTTTCCCTTTTGGGTCTGAAATGTAACTTGATTAACCTCAAAGTGTGTGTGTCCTAAGTCCCAAAGTTTGCCTCTTTCAAGCAAGTTGCAGTTCACGAGTAAGTCATATCCTAAATGGTTCTTTGTTGTCCCAAGTGCACTGCATAGGGGGCTGTGACCTTGAAGGGCTACCCAGTCCCCCAGGATGATGGCCCTGGAGGCCTCCCAATTGCTTCCACCTGCTTCTCCCACCTCCTATGAGGATGTCACTGCCCTGTCTAGTCCCAGACATTCAAAATTGGAGATCAATGTCTTTAACTTGAATTTTCTGTCCCCTGAGAGATTCTCATTGCAGAGACAATACAGTGTGATTTAAATGACTTGCCCTTGAGTGCTGATTCATTTTTTCAGACCTGTACAGGAAAAGAGGAAGAGGAAGAGTCTAGTTTGAAAGTACATGCCTACTGCCAGCCAGGGTTTCTTCTAACTGTACGGCTGGTTGTACAACATGGAAAAATCAAGCATGTATCTGAAATACAACTTCTGTAGTCTCCCTTTTAAACCTGCCCCTGCTACTGCGTGAAACCTCGGACAGGTCCCAGGACTTTCCTGGTCATGAGATGACACTAACAGACGTCCTTTAGTCACTTTCAGTAGCAAGAGTCTCATTTAGGTAACTAAAGGTGTAAATCCCAGTCAATAGTGGAATCTCTACCTCAATTTTGAGTTAAACTTACTCCACACCGAGGCTTTGTGCTCTCTGGGTCTACCAGATGTTTAAATCTGGGTCTCTTGAGTCTGTGAATTCTTCGGAAGCCCCACCTGGGAACCCAAGTGCACTGCACCATGGACAGCCTTCTTCCTGCCCAGGCCCATCCTTTCATGTTGCTTTGCTTCCCTGCCCCCATTCCCATCCTCTCAAGAACCTCACCGAGGACTGCACGGAATTCCTCAGCGTTGCCATGACTCCCCCTTTCCTGCCAAATCAAATTCAAGCTCCTTGTCCGGAGTTCTTGTCCCACTGCACATACTGGTCTCCTGTCTCCTTCTCATCCTCCGTCTCTCTCCCATTTCCACACGCATGAGGACAGCTACCCTGACCTCTCGGCCTTCCCAAACAGGCCCCTTGTGTCAGGAAAGCCCCCTGCCCCATCTCAGCTCATTAAAGCCTCCCCCACTTTCAAGTTCCTATAAAGCCTTGGTGAGAAGTTGTTCTTGGCCTACCCCCAAGCAGAAGCGATGGCTTCTTTCTCTGACCGTCCATCATATTTTTCTTTGCTCCTCCTGGCGTAGTGCCCCGTTGGAATGGAAGTCCTGTAGGGTGAGGCTAGGCACTGTATTTCTGTGTCCTGCCTAGCACCCGGCACGATGTGTCATACATCGGATGCATTTGATAAACACTTGTTGAGTAACTGAATGAATGGGACCCATTGACTGAACTTTACTGTAACACAGAAGAGAGCAGGAAAGTCAAACCAGCCACATCCTCCACCATGCACCTTATGTCTAGAACTCGCTCTCTGTCTTCTAAGCTTGCTTGTTCCTGGAACTTCATTCAAACAGGGGATAAGGACGTGCCTGGTCCAGGAGGTTTGCACATGTCGGGGGAGTGGATTCTGTGTTGAGTGTGCAATATGAACACACTTCATGAGCACTGACTGCAACCTCAGATCCCTCCACACTCTAGAGTTCTAGCAGATGAATTACCTTACATTGTACAGTATGAGGTGCTCTGTGACAGTCCCCTGTCCTACCAGCCTCTGGGTAACCAAGAATCATGTTAGTTTCTTTTTGAAAACCCTATTTGTAAAAGCAGCAGAATTCATGCCCCTAAGCAAACCATGAGATCAGTGCTACACAGATGCCTTCAAGTGGCTGCTCAGAAAAAGCAGAGAGCATCCATAGTCCTGGTCAAGCAGGGCAGGAAGCAGACCCTGCCCGCAACAGACTGGGAGACCTCTGGAAGGAGGCGAGACAAGTGGAAAATCTCAGCCAACCTAGAGCCACTGGCGGGGTACAAGTGAAAAAATTCTTAGCCCGGAGTCAAGACAACTTGAAAATGGCTCCTTCACATTTCTGAGCAACTGCAGACGGGATCTCCAATTCCAAGTACCATCTGTGGTGAGGAAGACTTCTTCCCCCGAGGGTCTGGATTGGATACAAGACGATGATGCAGCTGCCAAAGCTATAAACACCACATGGAGTCTTCTTTCCATCTGAAGAACTGTGACCTACATACAGCCCACGGCCGTGTGGAAAACAGGCTCTGAGTGTCTTCGTCTTCGTAAAGCTCAATGGGAAAGTGACAGGAGGAAAAAAATAGAGTCTGAAAGCACACATTTTCATAACCTAAAAGATTTGAGCACTAAACAAAACAAAGCTAACATGATGAAAAGCCTTTATAGCTCTCTCCCTCCTATATACACATGAGAGTGAGTAGTTCGACTTCTGATGTGATGACTGAATGCCTATTACAAACTGTCAGCACACTGTGTAGTAGAGGTAGAAAAGGTCCTTCCAGGTAATAAATAGAGCATGTAGTACTGCCAAAGATTGGAAGGACTTTTTTTTCAGTTCTAATACCAATCTTTTCAAATCATTAGGAAAACTCATTATTTGTGTTTTGATTTTTACACATGAAGGGTGGAACAGTTTTCTGGTTGCTATATGATCTGAGACCATGCAATTAGCGTGTTTTGCCATTAATTACAACAAAATTATTTTTACCATCAAACAGATGCTGACATCCCAAAATCACTATTTTAATTAATTCTGCATTCGTATTTAGATACTGACTGGCTCCCACATTGTAATTTGACATAAAAGTGATTCCTTGGACATAAATCCTGGGACTAAATTAATTTCTTAAACATTTCGGATAGGAAATCTGGATTTCATTATTGGATAGCTAGGTCTCTGTTTTTTCCACAGGACATTCTTTGAGGGGAAGATTAGATTTACTTAAATAAACAAAAAATGAAATAAAACAAGACAGTATTAATAAGATGTGGCAGAGACTTTAAAATCAAGTGGCCTTGGGAACAAAAGGTGGAGAATCTCTTTTCATATCAAAACAATTTGAGTCATTTGTTAATATTTTGCCTGCAAATGGATGCACATAGAAAAAAATCCTGTTAGTTGTAGCTCATGACCCATAACTACAGCACGGCCTGGGTTTGATACTTTGGTTCTGTCCTGTACATTTTGTTCTGTCCTGAAAGCATAGGCACGAACACACTATTCTTTACACATCAAAATTCACATTTATGCGGGAAGGTGATGGCCTGGCTTCACTGACGCGACATTCTAAGCGGATGTCTATGTTTCAGAAACCACAGGGTTAACCCGCTATTTCAAACGTCAGAGTTTTTATTGCAATGTATTTCCATAATAAACAGTGAAGGCAAATGATCATAAAATGAAATAATCTGAGCTAATGACTCACAAATCTGAAATAATAACAGAGCAGCTTTGTGAAGAATGGAGGTTGTAAGGGTTGCAATAAAAACGATCTTTTTCCTTTCAGTGTGAGTCACTGCAAAATAAATGCATTTTTCATTTATAGGCAGGGACATACACACCATTACTTTTATGATTTGTTCCTGAATCACATCCTTGGAAATGCACCTTACAGGGGAAAGATAAGCATGTTACTTGGAGACAGAGTTAAGAGTGGATTCAGAAATAACATCCACTCACAACTCTAGAACGGGACAAAAACAAAACAAAACTCTCTAGAGTGCTGTCCCCCCAACAAGATGCCCCATGGCAGCAACTGTTGCAAAGTTCCTTCCAACTAATTGCACACAATGAGGATTCCTCCAATATCACATGGAAAGAGAGACTTGAAATAAATAGACCCAGGGACCAAAGGGGAAAAACGATCACAAGAGGAAACTGGAGGGCAGAACTCAAGCCCAGAGAGAAGGGGTGGGTAACACAAGAAGGCTGCATGTGAATTTGTAGACTGCCAGGTTGACTCATCATCCAAACCTCCGCAGGCGCATTGTTACACATGCCTCCGGTCCTTCCTCATCTGACAACGGTAGCTTTTAGGCTCAGAGGGCAGAAGGCAGCAGAAGCCCACTCACCAGAGGACAGTCCTAACGAGTCCGGCTTCCCCCTGCAGGCCTCCCCAGAGAGGTGCCTGTAATGGAGGTGTCTCCAAACACAGCACAGTCCTGCCTGAAGCCTGTAGAGCTCCTCCAATGTGACAAAGTCAGTGTCATTAGTATTAATTTGGGGTCCCAAGACACCCAGACATAGAACCTGCAAATCTGCAGTTTAAAAATATAGCCTTCACATCGCAGTGTGTAAACAACCCAATACACCCACTATTGAGAAGGTGCAAGTGCACAAGAGCTTGTTAGGGAAAACTGTGATGTTTTAAAGCTTTTGCCACGTGATTTTGAGTTGGGTTTAAAATTCCCAGAAGCCAAAGCCTTCTGGCTAGTGTGTATGAACCACAGGAGGAAAATCAGCACTTCTCTGTCCCAAAGCTGGTTCTTGAATGACCTAACGTGACAGCTTAGGCATCCCAGGTTCTCCTCTCGTGTCCTGACGCAAGTGATTGTGTCATTTGCAGATGGTGTACGGCCACTGAGCTAACTGGCTGCAGTAACCATCCCTTTGCTTTTCTTGCCGAACCCACAAGAAATTGGCAGAACAAGAAACATCCCTGTGGAGATTCCCCCCACCTCGGGGCATGCTGGGAGTGTGTGCTGGGGGAGGCGTTCCTCCAGAAGAAGGATTTGGGATCTGCTCTGGCCCTAAACCTGAGAATTCTAAGGTGTGGTTACTTCTGACCCTGTCTTGCATTTCAAAGGGTGTCCACTCCCATTTGGCAACCACACAGTAGTCTTAGCAGGACATTTGCTCTACTCATAATTCTGTATTTCATCAAATCTAAGGTACCACAATTTTAAGATGTGTCATTAAGGAAAAACGTGCCAAATAAGACAACGTTCTCTAATCACTTTTGGAATCTTTCTTTTATACTTATTAAAAGAGCTAGCTTTAGATGTATTTAGACACCGATTTTAAAATCATCTACCCCTATTATGCAGATTATTTACAAAAACTGAGTGAAATCAATTGTCCAAAGGGCTCCTACAACACCTGCACACTTTGAGTCTGGCTCTTCTGAATCACTTTCTCACTCAGAGAAGCCGAAGTCTGAGGGATTTTCGCCATGTCGATCAGGCGACATCCAAGGCTCGAGCATTCGAACCCCTCTCCTTGTTTCCGCTCCTGTCCCCACCCTCTTTGCTACCGACAAGTTATGATTGTCACATCATGTCCCTCCTCTGCTCAAAACTAAAGCCTGCCTCTTCCTGGGGGCCACCCACCCATGTGGCCTGTTACCTTCTGCCCTCATTTTTCTACTCCACCCTCCTGCTCACTGTGGTTCTTGGAACTTGCCCACTGTGTCTCTCGCCCTTCCTGCAGAGAACCCAAGAGCTCCCGCCTCCTCCAAGTCTTGCTTTCCCAGCAGAGTCCTTTCTGACCACATGAGCAGGGACAATTGCAGCCCTACTGTCTGTCACCAGCAGCCTTCCACTCCCGGTCCCCTTCTGGGCTTTCTTTTCCCTCATGTCCCTTAATCCTGCTTGGCACAGGGGACACGCTCCCTTCCTTACTGTCTGACTCTCCCACCAGGGAAAAAGCTCAGAGTGATGAGGAGTTTTGCCTGCTTTTTCACAGATGTGACCCCCAGTGCCCAGCACTGAGTCCAGCACACAGTCAGCCTTCAACAAGTGTCTGTCGAATGAAAAAAAAAGACACCGGACACAAAGGAAAGTTGAGATAATCCCATTTTTGTTTCAAGAGCACATTTACACGTATATGCATAATTGGAAGGGTATTCCCTAAAATATTTCCCCAGTATGAGGGTGATTTGTGTGCTTTTGATGGTTTCCACGTTTCCTTAGTTAAATACGACCAGTTTTTGCAGTGGAAAAATACATGATTAAAAATAAATGCATAAAAAAGTTGAACTAAAACAGGGGGAAATGCCAAAATATTAACATCTGCCTGGTTTTTTTTTCAAAGTCAACCACCAATGGAGATGTGTGACAATAATGCATGTTCCACGGCACATCTGACCCTCAGGGCTGAAGCCCTTGACTTCAACAGTTTGCCTTATGGTGCCCTAATGAGACGGGCATGCATCATCGGGGTAGAGTCTCATACTGAGAAACGCAAGTTACCCCCAGCTCGATGCTAGTCGGTACGTAGTTTCTTCCTGTAAAATCTACTGGAGGACACGCTCCTCCTGATATGCTTGTGAATTTCCGTCTGAAGCTGGACATTAAAAGCAGAGACAATTACACCCTGGTGTCCTAGTGTAAGAGCGACACTGTATGTTCTATTTTCAGGATGTACTCTTAGTTTGGTCTGACAATGTGGTTTGCCTTGAAACAGTCTAAAAGTTTTTGCTTTTTGCTCCTCTCCTCCTGCCAGCTTCAGCCACCGTATGGATACCAGTCTCAAGGATTCTGTTCACTTCAACACAGAATGCCTGCCTCACGAACGCAAAGCACAACTAGCCGTCAGGATTTGTTTCCTAAGACTGCAGGCAACCTCAGAAAGCTGTTCACATTCACTTGAAGTTACCTCCTCCGGACACCTGTTTTGTCAACAACCAGAGATTTCCCTCTTCAAACTTCTTCACCCAACACCACCTCCCCGCACCCCTTTTTCCTTTGTCCTGCCTCTTCTTACCTGCCTATGAAACCTCCTGACCCTCCAAAGAAGGCAAAGATGGGCTTTGAAGCAGCGTGCACCCTCCTCCTCAAATGCTGGCATTTTGAACAAATCTGCTTTTCTTTCCTCCAACCTTGTCTCTTGATTATTGGTTTAGAAGTGACAAGCACACAGATCCTCAGCCGGATAACACTAGGCCACAGTGAAAAAAACAGACCACCCACAGAGACGGCTGAGGTGGTGGCCCAAGGTGCAGGGCCACACGCAGCCCCCGGGCATAGCCCCCCACTTCCCAGCAAACCCTCTGGAGCACCTGAGTCCTGGGCTTTTGATGGGTGGGAGGTGGGTTCAAGGAGCGCCGGATGGGGAAGAAGGCTTTCCGGAATGAGAAGGGATGAAAAGCTACACAAAGCACAACTCTCCAACACTGCCATGTTCGTGGAGTCGACCCCGGATTCTCAACATCTCAGTTACGAGCATCCCCGGGGAATGGAGTATTCGACACAGAGATATTTTGAATGAAATACAAATGAGTCTAATCATTATATAATCAACAAAGCCGTCTTCGGGGTGGAAGTGCCCGCCTTGTTTTAGACTGCCAACAGCATCAGCGAGCCTTCCCCCCGCCGCCCCCGGGGCCTCAGGCTGGAACCACTGAGCTTGGCAAGGCTGTTGTTGCCTCTTCCATCCCTCCAGCTGGCTGTCACTCCCAGGACATCAGTCACCTCTCCCGGGTGTGTTCAAGCCCAGCATTCCACCTGAGGCCCCTGCCTCCCGATGTCACGCAGGGCACAGTCCTTCCCTATCAGTGTCCAGAAGTTCCTGCCGTGGAAAAGTGGTCTTGGTGTTATAAGGAAGCACTACCTCAGCACGTTTGGGCCTTTGTGTGAGTCTTGGAAGGTTTGTACAGAGACAGAGAGCTCTGTGGACACTGTGGAGAGCCCGTATCACTGAGCATCACTCAGTCCTCATTTGATCACTCTACTTCCTTTGAGCATACAGTGCACGCGCACACACTAGACCCAATGCCAGCGAACAAGCTCAGCGCAGGGCGGTGTTCTCAAGAGGACATTCTAGTAGGAGACAGACCCCCAATCAGTTACCCACTAAACGAAACAGGAAGATGGTGGCAGGTACAGAGTGGACTAAGAGAACGCTGGAGGGGCCAGCTCAGCAGGTCCGGCTGGAATCGGAGAAGACAGGACGTCCTAGATGGGGTATTAGCAGTGAAGCAGTAGTTACACAGCCAAGGTCAAGGACACCGACAGGACAGAGCCACAAAACGCCTCACGGTAGTGTTTCTAGGCCTCCATGGTGGAGCCTTAGCAGACCAATCTGAACTGCACTTGTCAGGGGAGGGTCTTTGCAGGTTGTTTAGTCACTGCTCTGTCCCCAGCACCCCATACACCTCCTACTGCATTGTTGGTGCTCAAGAATTCTTGCTCAATTGAATTTAATACAACCATCTGAGCAGACCTGAGAGATCTGAGTCCACACTGAGGTGACTGCAAGATGATATATAGCAAAGATCGTCATGCAGTGGAAAGGATTAATTTAAAGACTGTGTGGAGATGAGCAGACACTCAGTTCAGCGTGCTCCCTACTTCTGACAGCCCTCCTCACCCTAACGCCACGGTTAATTTCCTCCTGTTCCGGGGGCAGGGGGTGGGGGGAGTAGGGGGGGCACCTTCTCCCTTTCACAAAGATAGATGAATGACTGAGTGAATTTCCCATTATGGGATTTCCCTAAGATGGAAGAGCAGTTGAATATTTCAACATACGCATCATCATAAACCTCTTAAGAGTTGACAGTAGAGGATAAGTACAGGTTAGAACTAGCTCGTTGTTTAGACAGACATGCATGTGAGTGCAGATAGCAAGGCTATTTCAGGCTTAAACTCACAAAAACAATGCAGAGTTCAATAGTACAGACGCCATAATTTGAAAACTAGTACATGGTAGTTATGCAAAATGAAAATATAATGCTTTTTACTAGAAAAGAAAGAGGCTACACATGTTTAAGAAACAACTACCACCAAACTGTTCTATTTCCCCAAAGGAGAGAAATAAAAACAAAATAAGGCAAGTTAACTAACAAGCCCATGGACCCTCTGACCCACACTGGAGGTCACGGGGTGAAGACAGCTTCGGGAGCACATATTTGGTAGAAAAGTGAACAAAATTAACTTCGCCGAGAGCTTTTGGATATGGGGCTGCTGATTTATTTCCCCCTTCTCTGACAGGGAAGCATTCAGCGCTGATGACCAGATGAGTCATTGTTTTCCCCTGCCCAAAACACTGCCCATTGTCTATTCTCTTCATAAAGTGCCCTTGCACTAAAAAATGCTTGAGGGCGGAGTGGACACCTCCCGTGTCACCCACCCCATTAGAAGGCCAGGCAGGAGACAGGTGCAGAGGGGCGGTCCCCCCTTGCCAGACATACAGATGTGGTCACACAGCTTTGAAAATAGCAGGCAGCTGGACAGGGACATTGCAGAGAGAAGATGACATGGCATTTTCTGATCCAGTACCTACGTTTCAAGCACTTTCACATGTAACATTACATGTATTCTCTACAAAAAGTCTATGATCTTGGTATTATTGAGACCCTATACAGATGAGGAAATGAAGCCCTACAAGGCCACCCATGTAGTGAATTTCAGAGCCCGAATTCAAATCAGATGAGGCCATCTTCAAAGCCCATGACACGTTCTTAACTGTACCACCATGAAGCCTACATTTCTGATAGGCACCGTCTACACTTTCTTGGTAGACTATAGTATCAGTTGTAGCTGTCTTCACCTTTTTATTAATGCGATCTCAATTAACGCCATTATATGAAATTAAGAATGCCTGGGAAACTGGAGACTTGATTTAGCTTGATGGTGTCTTGCCCAGTTTGAGGAAAAGACAGGCTCAGGAGTCCTGGGGGGATGGCCCCTCTCGGTGATGGGGAGACAGCTGCTTGTCCAAGAAAAGCCACAGCCACTAATGCATGGGACACAGGGGAAGGGGTCCCGGCCACACTGTAGTTCCTGCACCTCCAGGGACACACAGGATCTCAAACCACTTAGGACACCCCCTGAACTTCAGTTAAGACTAGTGGGGGAGTAACACCTTCATGCTCCAAAGGCAGGACCGTGGCTCTTGGTTTCGCTGCCTGGCTCCACTTGGTATGTAATGAGTTCCATGGTTTCCACAGAACAGTGTTTGAATTCCCAGAGTCCCTGTAACTGAGCTTTGACACTGAATGGTGAAGACTTCTCCTGGTACTTCAAATGACATTTTTGCCAAACAAAGACAGTCTTCATTTGGTTTGCTCCACAATTGGGGAATTCTTTTATTTTATTGTTAAATTTATTGGGGTGACACTGGTTGGTAACAATTACACAGTTTCCAAGTGTACAATTCTACATCACATTGTCTATGTATTGTATGATGTGCTCACCACCCAGAATCAGCTCTTTCCATCACCATGTTTGATTCCCCCTCCTTCCTCCTTCCTCCTACTCTCCCACCCCGCTTACCCTCAGGTAACCACTAAACTATTGACTGTGTCCATGAGTTCGTGTGTCTTTGTTACTTTCAGGTTTATATTCCATCTATAAGTGAGGTCATACGTTTCTTGATTCTTTCAGTCTGTCTTATTTCGCTTAATAAGATGGCTTCAAGGCCCATCCATGTTGTCACAATGGCTGTATTTCATCTTTTCTTATTGCTGAGTTAAGTGTACCACAACTTCTTTATCCATTCATCTATCAGAGGACACTCTGGTTGTTTCCACAATTTGGCCACCGTGAACAGTGCTGTGATGAACACTGGGGTACATATATCTTTGCAAATTAAGGTTTTCAAGGTTTTTAGGTAGATGGTTAATAAAGCTAAAGCAAATCTTTCATTTGTGAAAAAAGAGAAGCTTCCTAAAATTTAAGGTTATGCCCAAGACGTAACTTGCTTCCTGTGAGAAGAGGGCAGGGTGCATGAAGTCTCAAGTGCCCCATTTCTAAGAAGCCACAGACAAAGAATCTCAGAAGAAGGCAGGTGGAAGGTACCAGGTAACAGAAGGAAGTCTGAGGTTGTTTTACTGGATACTACTAAGTACAAGGATACACTTTTAATGAAACTTACAATTCACTGTACAAAAACTAAAAAAGACCGTGTGTTGTTAACCAATTGATGCCTTAACCCCCACTGCCCCTCGTCTAGTTGCACTTTTCCAAGTGTATTTCCTGTGGCTAAACTTCCATATTGCCTCTTCAGTTTTCTTTTTCTCTTTTTAAAAGATTTATTTTGTTAGAGAAAGAAAAAAGAGAGAGAGAGAGAGAGATGCCCAGAGCCGTCTCCATATCTGTACATCATTAGTTGTGACATGGTTTCACTCCACTCAGGTGGATGTGGGGCTGCACAACTGGGGCCTCCCATGTGGGAGGTGAGAACCTTCACCTCCATCCCGGTGGTTAGCAGTTGTGCAGCAGGTCAGCATATGGGTTTGCACGGCCAGGACCGGGATTATATCTCTGGACCTCGTGGTTGCAAGGCAAGCGCTCAACCCAGCATCCTCTTCAGTTTTCTTTTAAGCCTCACACTACCGAGGTAAACATCTTTTCAGTTCATTTTTAAATAGAACAGAGTTTCTGAGGGCAGCCCAGTGGCAAACATGACTATTAGTTAAATTTTTAAGAGAGGAAGTCATTGGGCAACATAATGTTCATTAGTTCTGTGGGAACAACCTTAAAGGACATGGGAAGGGGATGGGGAGGGAAGCCACGTATTTAATGAGATCACCAAAGGGATTCGGGCAAAGGAAATCATGCCTGGCAATCCCCCTGGAATTCCTGGACAATGTGCCTGCCATGAAAGGTGCAATAAATCAAGTGACTGCCGCCACATTCCTTGAATTTTGCCAAGCAGATGGCAAAGCCGGGCAGTGGCCTGGGGAGCTGGAGAGGGACCTGGTGGAGCAGGAGCGAGACCAGAAAGGCAGCTTCCGGACTCAGTCCTCATTCATCTAGGGCTCAAACACTCAACACAGTTAGTGAGGCCAGGTTCTCAGGACGGTCTGTTATGTGTCCAGCTGTTGCGTGGCTGTCAAAAAGCATCACTTCCTGTCCGAAGCACTTGTGACACTTAATGATGTCAGAAAACGGAGGTCCATCAAGCAGGGACACAGAAAGGAAAATGGCTTTGCAGCACTTGAGCTGCCTCTCCATGCTCAGTGGTAAGACCTTGTGTCTTTAGTGCTTGTCCTGGAAACTTCTTGACTTTTCCAACCAGAAGTTTCCATCCATTCGGCCTTTTGACTCCTCTTCTTCGCTCAGTGGACAGTATGCCTGCTACACCCACCATGCAGCTGGATAGGATTGCAGTGTTACTTAAATGTAACAGCAAGCTTTGCAAAATCCCTTTTTTGGTGAAAAGAATTCTTGACTAGGACCTCTGGGTTGGACCCTAGGAAAATGGGTAAACTGAGGGAAGGAATATCAATCGCTGCTATTCTACAAATGAGCTGAGGACTCAGTCTGCTCCAGAGAGGATGGGAGGAGCCCCATGTCTGGAAGGAGGTAGGGACATCGAGGCAGCCAGGCCCTGTGGATGGAACCTGCTTTCTGGTCACCTAGCTGTTGGGAGGCTCAGCTGAGGTGTCAGCAGGCTCGTAGCAATGGGAGAAGAGGCCGAGCCTTCTCATGTGCTGTGCCTCACCCTGGAGGTTATGGGCATCAGAGATGGTAGAGAGAAGATCCATAGATTCTCCAAGGTGTTTGTGACCCCGAAAGTATTATGAACGACTACTCTTAGGAAGGGAGGTATGTCCCCATGTGCTTACACAGAAGTACGCTCCTGGGCTGGCTGCCTCAGTGGGTCAATGTTCCCCAGCCACCATTCGCTGCCTGGCCCCAATCCCCACACCCCAGGGACAGCTCTATGACCCGGCAAACAAAGCTCAATGTCTGTTCGGTCCCAGCTCCAGTTTTTAAATAATCTGGCTGTCCACTCTGCCCATAGGTCTTAAGAGTAGAGCCAGACTTCTCAGCCATGTATGTTCGCATTGGTCCAATGAAAGAAGGTGGGTTCACACAGTCACTGAGGTGAGGGGGAGGGTAGGGGGCCACTTTGAGGCTGGTGCAAATGTGGGGATAGGAAGTAAAACCCCTTCCTCATCCATGAGCCCGGAGGTGAGCAAGGCTCCCAAATGCTGAAACAACTCTCAAGGCAAATGAGAGAGTATGAAGAAAGTTCTGGAAGAAGCTGAGGAAGGGTAGCATCTCATCCCTAGCCTTGCCTGGAGTCTGAGAACTTCACCTTGACAAGACTGTTAAGGACCCAACTCGTTCCCACACCAGAATCTGCAGGGTGGTCCAGAGGGCCACCAGGGACATCTCCATGGTATCGTGAGAAGGCACCAGGCACCAGAATCAGACCAAGTGGCTTCAGATCTTAAACGTGGCACTTACTCTGTAGGCTTGAGAAAGCTCCTTATTCTCAATTCTGACACTATCTACCCAGAGATAGCATCAGATTCCACAGGTTAAGGGCTCAGTCCTACAAGGCTAACCCCCCTTCAGACACCTGTCACAAGGCCAGGCTGTTACCTGTATTTCTGACCCACTGGCTATGAACCAGAGAGGCTAATGGGACGGGACTCCTTTCTTCCAGGCGTTTGACGAATTTGCTAGAGCGACTCACAGAACTCAGGAAACATTTTACTTATAAGGATCTAACTCACTAACTGCCAGGTAGAAGAGATGTACAAGCAAGATGTGGGGACAGGACACAGAACTTCCATGCCCTCTCCAGGAGCACAACTGTGCCCAAATCTCCATGTGTTCACCAAGCTGGGAGCTCTCTGAACCCTGTCCTTTGCGGGTTTTATGAGGCTTCATTACATAGGCATGACTGATTTAACCTCCAGCTCCTGTCCCCTCCCCGGAGGTCAAGGGCTAGGACTGAAAGTTCCCACCCTCCAATCACATGGCTGATTCTCCCGATGACCAGCCCCCATCCTTAAGTGCAGTCCAAAAGTCACCCCATTAATGAACAAAAGACATCTGTGTTTCTCTTGTCACTTAGGAAATTCCAAGGGTTTGAAAGCTGTGAGCCAGGGGCCATGGGTGTAGATGAGTAAACGGTGTCCCAAAATTCACGCAAGAAGTAATTTTGATAGAAAACACAGGTTTATAATTAAAAATTGTAAGTTTTCATTGCTCAACAATGGAAACACGTTGTTCTTTCGTGCAGTGCTCCATTTTTAATAACCCTGAACTGTCAGCTATCACACTGTCTTTTTTTTCGTTGGCAACACTTTACCGCACAAATGACGCAAAATTCAAATCTTGCGTGAATTTTGGGACACCCTTTACATATTACTGTGAGTCACAGTATCACAGTATAGTAGGCAGCCTACTGGAGAACACCATTGATCCCTGCCTCCGGGTATTCAGAGTCACCTTGAGTGTGGGCCGGCCCGAGGGACTTGCTTCTAGACAATGATGACACAATGATGGAGTAGCATTTCCAGAACTAGGTTACAAAAAAGATTGCAACTTCCCTCTAGCTTCTCCCCCTGTCTCTCTGACTCCCTCAGCGAAAAGTCTGATGTCATCCTGTGAACTGTCCTATGGACACACATAGGTGGCAAGGCTCATGAGGGTGGCCCCTGGCCAACAGGCACGGGGTAAGTGAGCCAGAAGCAGTTCATTAATGGGGTGACTTTTTGGATTGCACCTAAGCCTTGAGGTGACAACAGCCCTAGCTTGACTGCAGCCCTATTGGAACCCCTGAGCCAGAGGACACAGATAGGCTCACGGGATTTCTGACTCAGAAACTATGAGATAACAGATGTTTGTTGTTTTAAGCTCCTAAATTCTTGGGTAGCTTGTTACACAGCATCAGCTAACTAATATACATGGCCCTATCAGGCACCGACTAAATCTGCAAATTGCATATGCCAAATAAAATGGAATGCTCTGGTTCCTATAGTGAATAGAACGGCATTACTGTGAAAAGAAAAAGTCCTGAACATCCTTTCTACGTGCAACTTCCTCTGACTAGCTGAGTGCTGCACAGAAATCCTTCTGGATAGAAGGAAACCTTGCAAATGATTCGTTCAGGCTGTTTCCTCATAACTGAAGTTAGAGTTACCTGACCACAGTCCAAAATAACTATATTTAAGGCAATGTGGAAATTTTATGGAAACAATGACCAAGAAAAATCTGACATCTTAATATGTAAAAAAGATACATAAGAAATTAAAGTGAAAAGAGAAAACATATTTTTATGCACAACCATATGCCATGAAAGAGACCTTAAAATTAAACTAAGGGGTTGGAAAATGGTGACCTCTAAAAAAACTACAAATAAACAGAGAAAGTTTAATAAAGTGAACACAAATACAGCACTCTGGCATTTCCTAGTGATCCTCTTGGATCTCTTTATTTACCCACTGCATTTCTTTAACCCTGTGCTAGATACCACCACATTTCTTCTTCCTCCTCTTTTTATTTCATAGAAAAATATTCCCATCTTTTACACAAAACATGATAAACATTTACCAGTGAGTCTTTGTTTTTTTAATGAGTTTAAAGAACAATGCTTTCCGGAATCAGGCTATGCCCACTTTAACGCCCCCGTGCTTTGATATTGTTGTGAGTCAAAGTCAAAAGTTGTGGTGGTGGGGTTTGCAGAGCTGCATGACTGGACACATGTGATACCTCTCTTCCCATCCCGCCGTTAGGGCCTTCTTGATGACACAAGGAAGGAAAAAATGTGTCAACAGCAAAGAGGGCTGGAGATAAGAGCACACCACAGGCCAAAGTCCAGGGGTGTTCCCACTGTTGATGGGGCTGAACTGGGAAAGGCATTTGGGGATCACACGTCACCTATTACATAAACCATAAAAAGAACCAAGCGGATGGCCCCCAAAGAGCAGGAAAGGACTGTAACTCAGACGAAGAAATTAAAATGGCCGTCAATTGCAACTAGTCACCAAAGGAAGACAAGTTAAAAATTCCATTTGTAAATTCACATTGGCAGATGCCCCGCAAGGCTTCAGAGAGAAGGGTGGGGGTGAGGGGGGGGAACGTCTCCTTGCAGGTACAGAGGTGAATACAGCCTTCTTAGAAGCAGTCTGGAAATAAGTGCCTACAGCGGACGGTTTAAGGCCTCTTCCTTTTCAACCCTTTTTTCCTACGGTGAGAAGAAAAGGCAGGTGGGGGGGAAGGGTAAGGAAATGGAAGGGAAACACAATATACAGTGAATGAGGAGACTTCTCAGATCCTAAAAATTACTTTAAAATTACCTTTGCAAGCATAAAAACTATATTAAAAATTGGTTTGGGTAGCTTTTTGAGACCAGAAAAAGGAAGAATTTTCTTGAAACCCATACCACCCCAAATTAGGCTCCTGAATTTCCTTTTCTAAGACTATCTTCCCTATGTTAGTTATTTCTCTGAGATCATAGAAGCAGAAAATGGGGGGCAAAACAGCCACGGGGCCCATCAACAAGATCGCACCCCACACTTAACTACAGCTGCAGGGAACACACATGACACCGCAACTCCGTTCCTGCTGGTGAACACAGGTTTGCTGCTTTCTCACTAACACCTGAATTTAATCTGAGATTGCACATCAAATCTAAACTCTGTCTGATGGTAGACTGTCTCATTTTCAGTCGTGGAAGCCATTTATACTGGGCTGGTTTCTGCCATAATACTCATATTTGTAAAGGCAGGAACTAACCCTATTGAATGAATAGGTCCAGGGACCTAAAACAAGGGCTGCACTTCATTGTCACAAAAATCCTCTGAGGAGGGATTGTAATAGGTGATGAAACAGAGTCACTCAGCAACCTGTCAAAGGCCATCTAAGTAGTAAGTGAAAAGGGCAAATGCATGATTCACGCCAAAGTTGGGTATCTTCTCGCAGTGAGCTGGTGACACATTCCAGCCACTTTCAGGTGAGTTAGGTTAATTTAGCCATCTGAAGTGCTTCCCTTTCAGTACATGGCCTTAGAGTTCCTAAAGCCAGCGGGCCTCACTGTGCACTGGGGAGCCCGATCTGGTCGGTGAGCAGAGGAGACCACAGCTCCTAGAGGGGACAGGTGTGGCTGGAAGAGGTGACCTCCAGCCCCTGGAGATTTCAGGCGCAGCCCCTCCCATCCCCTGCAGCTCCCGAGTTCTGCCTCTCCAGGGAATGGAGCAGCCTCTCCTCACACCTAAGCCTCCGGGGCTGAGACTAAGGTTCAGAGTGAACTCCACAGGGGCCCTTTACTTAGGGCTGCTCTCCAGAATTTTCTGAGCCCACACTCTGTGATCGAGCTGGATTAACCGTCACTCTACACATAGCTATGACCTCTGACTCCATCCATAACACAACACAAAAAAGAATCTTTAGGTTATTTCCTGCCTTTATAAATATAAATATTATGTCAAAGGCCAAACTATGTGGATTCTGGACTCTACCTCCCTGGTCCCACTTCTTCCTCTATAAATGACTGCCTCGCCAGGGGCTTGAGTCTGAACATTCTAGTGCTTTAAATATACATCTGCATGTACATTTTGTGTTTCCCTCCTCCCTCAGTTCACATTGGAAAACAAGAGTGCCGGTACATTTCATGTGGATTTTATTGATGTGAATTTGGAATAATATGATGATAAAAATTTTAAGAAAGCTTCACTTTGTGTGCAAAAAAATCCATGTCCTTCTAAATTAAAAAGAAATAATCAAGCGCCCTATCGTTTTAAAGTTGGCAGGAAGTGAATTGTCTACTGTGTTACATTATTGTGCTCCCCCAGCCCCCTACCCAAGTAGGAGTAGTCAGTGCTGCTTCCCCAGGGAAACAGAAACCCAGCCGTCCTCCGTACCAGCATCCTCTGGCCAACATTTCCGTTTCATGGCTCAGAACACACATAAGTGTTAATGACAATCACATTGTTATTTAAATATTTACTGCTATCATAACTTAAATTTTTTTAAAACATTCTATAGTAATGTTTATGTGTTTATTAAGAGGTAGGTGCTAGGGCTGAATTTGGAAAACACTAAAAATTTAGTAATTTGGAGGAGAAAGTTAGAAATTTAATACATTACTATTATTACGCATGTTTAACACTGCTGAAAACAAGCCAAACTCTCCTTTAATGACTGTAGATCCATGCCTTTGAAGATCCTATTTCCCTTTCTATAAACTTATTTTTATGGAAAAACTAATATAAAATTATGTGCATTCTAAACCATGAGATCTTCAGGAGCCCATCCCTTGCATACACTGTGACTACCAGGTCCTCCCGAATTGAGTAAGTTCCAGCAGGACTTACGTGCCATGACACGTGGGGAAGAAAGACCTAGAAGCAAGGACAGCCAAAATGGATTATGGGCCAGAATTGAGAGGAACGATAGATGACCCTTCCTGTATCCTCCATCCCATCAAAGTGGGGAGGGGCCTATTTCAGGGGCCCCTGCCCCAGACCTGGACAGGACCAGCGGGGTACCCCGGGAAGCCCCCCTGCCAAGAGGTCAAGACGGATCACACACCTCCATCAGACGCAACATTTCAGATACGGAAGTGAGCATGGAGAGCATCCCTTGCCCTACAAATGCCCTTCCCTTCCCTTCCCTTCCACTTGGCTGAAGTGCCACCTGCACCCAGAAGTCTTTCCTGAGTGACATTCGCAGCTCACTGATGCCACCAATGCATCCTGGACATCCACGCACTTTCCCCACAGGTGATTTCTTATTTTTCTTTCTCATCGGTTCTCTATGAGTTGCATGGGGGCAGGTTGGCTAGCTTTTCATCCCCAGGACCTAACAAAAGGACATGCTCGGTGGGCACTCTGTCTGATGAAACACACCAGCTGAGTCTTTCCTCTCACGGAGGAAGAGCTGAGGGGACAGTCCTGAGGGCCGGAGCTGAGACGAGGAGACCAGGCTCCCGGCACCTGGGCCTTCAGCTGCTGGTCACCGGAGATCCTGATGGCTCTGATTCCTCATGGGTCCCTTTCAGCTGCTTCCAGAACCTGCACATAGGCAGTTCATGTGTCTAGAACCACCAAGCCAGTGCCGTTTAGAAAACGATCTCCTTTAGGCTCTCTCTGCCCCATGAGCTCCTCCCTCTACACCAGCGAATAAAAGCGACTCAGCACACACTCTCGGAGCATCTGAAGATAAGGACGAAGTAGCTCCTGTTCTCCATGCAATGCCCTACTTACCTCGGTGTTTATTCAAACCAGATGTTACTTCCTACGATTGTTTCAGAGCAAAAACAAATAAAGGAATAAGAATCAATATCGAGCTATGCCGCTTGCTTCTCGCTTGAAGTAAAGACATAATCTTAGTTTTAATAACAGAATCGGAAAAATACAATATAAAAAATGGGAGTGAAAGTTAGTTGCTACGTTGTGGAGTTTGGCTCCGCAAACTTCAGGGAAAAATAAGGAAAATCAAGTCTGCCTCCACCACGTGCCAGGGATCGCTCACACTCCTGGTGCTTACGGAACACGTAGCCCAGGGCCGGCCGGCGGAGCACAAGTGGAAATGCCAGTGCTGGAGGGAGCACCGCAGTGACCTGTAAGGTGACCAGACGTCCCGCTTTTTAACAATTTGTCCCGCGTCCCGTGATGTTTTAAAAAGTCCCGATTTTTGGAAAGAATGCACGACAAGCTAGGGAACAGCAGGAGATAGACCAAATTTTTAATCAAGAACCCCCACCCCCACCCCCAGTCAATGGTGTCCCGCTTTACCAATGGTAACATATGGTCACCTTACAGTTGTCCCCTGAACCTACTCCCAGCCGCTGCTATGTGGCTTGTAGGGATCCTCCTGCTAATGTCCCCATGTGAAGGGGGGACCCCAAGCCACACGGGCGTGAGGACTGTGCTGCCCACAGAGCAGGTGCCTGGAAGTCATTGGGGAAATAATCACCGAGGTCAGGACGGGGGATCCACACGTTGAGGCCGCTGGCTTCCGGTCGAGGTTCCAGGAAATACCACTTGAGGTGGATCTAAAATCTCAGGTGACACATGTGAGAAGACTGAGACTGGGCCAGGGTTTGGGGACTGGGCCTGGGGTCAGGAGGGACAGTGGGGGGTGAGGGGGTGGGGTGGGGGAACAGGTGTGCAGAGCTGTGTGGGCCGCTGGGCCAGGGCGCTCCACTGTTACTTACAGAGACCTGTTCTTAAGCAACCGGATTGGGTTCAATTCTTTCCATGTCTTCTGTGAATTCTAACTCAGGCCTTTACAAGCGCTAAGCTCGGAAACAAATGATTGTTTCAGGTTGTTTATAAAACACGGCCCCCCACCCCTCAGGAGCTCGGTGGCCACACACGTGGCCCTTCTGAAGTCTGTAAGTGACTGCCATTAGGTGCCACCTGCTTAAATCACAAATGCAAAAATCCACCTGGCTTTAGGAAGATCCTGCAGGAGCCAGCTCTTTAATGAGGAAGCAGGACTAGACTCAGGGCTGGTGGAGATGAGAAAGGAAAGGAAAGCAATCGCAGCTGGGTGGTCTTTGTTCCACCAGACCTCCCAGGCAGGGACCGGACCTCCAACTCCAGGAGAGTAAACAAGACTGTCAGCAGCCTGCTGAGTGCAAAGAAGCCAACGAGATCACTGCCCCTCCCCTCCTGCCAGACTGTGTCCACATCCCTCAGTGCTGGAGCATGCACACATACCTGTGCACGTGCCCACACACACACAGGCTCACACACATGCACACACACACATGCACACGCCTTTCCAAGTTGCCCACAGGCCACCCTCCGATGACATTCCTGGCTGAGCCCCTTCTCAATTACCAGCTCAAGCTGTGGTGAACACAGGGGCCTTGAAGGACCCAGACACGGCCAACAGCTAGCCTTGAAAATGATGCTCTCTATGTGACATTACCTTGTTGAGAAACCCAGAAGGAAAAGCGAATGCCGGCACTGTTTCTGAAATGCAGCAAGTGCCAAGACCACGGGGGCTCAGTGAACGAAGGCCTTGGCACGAGGTAGGCCAGATGCCTCCAGGCTGATGTCTTAGCTCAGGGGCAGAAGCCACTGGTTTGGGGGTATCTGACAGACGTTTTCTAGGTGCAGCGCATGGCTGACTGCTGGGCAGAAACTTTAAGGGAGGTGCCTGGCTCTTTGGGATGCACCCCCTCCCTCATCACATTGTCCAGAGAGTGGTCACTCCCACTAGGGCAAACAGTCCCCTGATCTGCCTCCCGATCTGAGGAAGGGTCAGTCAGTGAAATGGTGCTGAAGGCAACCAGATCCCCCTAGAAGACGGAGGCCCTCGTTGGGGCCCGAGGCTCACTTCAGTGCTATGCCAGATACCTACTTCCTGGTACAACCAAGTATAAGTCTCCCCTTTACTCTCCATTCAGAACTCAGTATTCACACTCCCTGCCTTCCTAGAGCTTTCCCAAGGGGAAAACAAAGAAACACCCCTGCCCCCGGGCATCTCCATGTTGTGCTGTCCGTGTACGACAGGTGGGTTGAGTACAGTGGGGACGGGTTTCTTCCGGAAGATGACAGTTACACATGGAGTGGTTTAGATATTTATTAACCTAATGCATTTCATTATGTCTTGTGACTAACATGCCCCTAAGAAGGCCCATAGAGGATCCCCACTTACTAGCCCCTCGACTGTCTTGCTTTATTGCGCCTCAAACTTGGTCTTTCCTTTCCCTTGATTTGTTCTTTTTTGAATAATTATTGTGGTATTGTGGGATATTGCAATGGTAAAATAGAAATAAGTAACCTTAATTTTCATTTTTCATTGCCGCTCAGTATTTTACTTTCCATTCCCTCATCAGAACACTCATTCAACAAATAATTATGGATTCCTATGTCTGTGAATTCACAGGAGACAGGCCAGGTCCCCAAGGGCATCATGGTATGGCAGAAAGGGCATGACCTGCCCACGGGGGTGACGATAACGTACTCCCAGGACTCTGGGGTAAAATTACCTCAAGAGAGCAAACTCAGGTAGATTCAAATAGTATAGTTGGTTTGTCCCAATGACATATACAAGATGCTCATAGCAACACTACTTATAATAGGCTCCAAACTAAAAACAATCCAAACGTTCACCAACAGGAGGCTGCACTAATAAATGATATATTGTCCAAATGGAATATTTTGCAGCAATGATATCAAGGTACCATTTGCTGCATGGGATGACAGAGACGGATCTCATAAACACAATGTTGAAGAAAAAGAGTACACTGAGTTTCATTTATACAAAGCTCAAAAACGGGTAAAATTAAACCCATTTTAGAAGTTAGGATAGCGGTTCCTCTGTCTGGAGGGGGTGGTGGCTTTGAGAGGGACACAGGGGACTTTGGGGGTGCTGCGAGTGTTCTATTTCTTGTCCTGAGTGTTGGCTCTATGACCAACAACTTTGTGAGATTTTGTTGAGCTGTATTCATAATTTATACATATATACATATATACGTGTGTGTGTGTGTGTGTGTGTGTGTATGCAGTCAGTGCTAGTGGGAAGCTTTGGTAGTAACACAAGAGACAGTCTGAAGATGGCAGCCAAAGAAACTTGGAATGGTCCCAGGTTGTTGTGCGTGATTTGGAGCGTGCTCAGAAAAGAAGTCCCCAATGTGATTCTAATCATCAGCTACAAAGAGCTCTGCTCAAAAGACAGTGAGGAGATCTGGAGAGGGAGAAGTCTGTACTGTTTGTCCCTTGCTGTCCATCAGAGAAGGGTTCTGTCAGGAAGGCAGGGATATGCTGGTCACTAGAGAGCCACTCAATTGCCAGGCCTCACCATTCTCGGATGATAGGTCATTTAAAGTCACCTCTCCTTTCATTCCCATTCCCCACCAGCCTCTTTCAACCAGATTCAATTGCCCCAGCCCAGAGGTGAGAAGCACATTCTGGTCACAATAAAATGGCTGCACAAAATCGAACGGCATCCTTCGGGTCCGCAGACACCTGCCAGACCCTTGATGCAAACATTTCCGAAAACACTTTGACAAAATTGAGTCCCTGGACCCACCAAGTCAAGAAGCAAACCTCAGACTATGGGGATGCTGCCAAAGCTCTGCCTGGGGGCCCAGGCCCCCCAAAGCTCTTGCTCTTGAGACGGGTTCCTCCAGGCGCATTCTCTCTGCCTGTGTCACTGGTAACCACTCCCCACCAGCCCACAGGAAGAGAGGCTGCTCAGCCTGGCTGAAGTCGAGGCCAGACTTTCCAGCGGTCAAGAGGCTTCAGGGGTTCCTTCCAGCTGCGTGAATTTGTCTTAACTGACTCCTCTGCATCTGTCTCCTTGCCTTGTAACTAACACAGACACTGAAACCCTGCACTGTGCATCCTGGGGACCCTCTCTGACCAGACTGCTCAGTGAGACACAAACATAAAACAACAGCAGTCTCATTGGAGGATATCGCGGCTACACTGCCTTCTGAACCAGAGCCCCCCCCCCCATACCTACAGGAAGCTAAGCCGGGCAGCCACAGTGGGGGCTACCTGGGGTCTGCTCTCTGCATAGTTGTGTCTGAGCACAGGGGCAGGTGACCACAGATGGGCATGGAACAAGAGACATTCATGCCATACAGGAGTTCTGAAGGGGAAACGGAAGTCCCTACAGAGGAGATGGTGGGGGGTGTCCACTGGTAATTCTACACTGCACCCCAAGAGAGGAAGGCAGAAGCAGTCAGGGCTGGCCGTGAACTTGCTTGCTTGCTTGTTCCAGAAGGTATTTGACAGCCAGAATTCATTCATACCTGCTTGCCTTCAATAGGCCATAGTCCAGCTGTTGTTCCCTTTCATCTCTGGATCTACATTTTTCATACTTGCTCATGAAAGCTCAATGCATTTTGTTTCTATAGAGAGCCCCGTCTGGTGCAGGAAATCCATTCAGGACGCCTGGCGTGAGCCATCAGCTACTGTCCGGAGACAGGGCGAAGGCTGGGACGGCCAGTGTCATGGCGGAAAAAGCATGGTGGTCTGAAGACCTCCGACAGGAGTGAGACCCTGACAGGCAGTCACTCTTCTTCTCTGAGCCATGATTTCCATTAAATAGGAATCAATGTTTCTAAGATCTCTTCCAGATCCATGATGGATGGGCGAGAAAAAAAGAACTCTGGATCTCTGATTTGATCACTAGCTCTGTGATTCAGGCACGTTCCCTAACCTCTCTGAACCTGTTTCTTAATTTGTAGACCAAAATTAATAATGCTCACATGACAATATATAACCACATATAATGACAGCAATATGATGTATAATATACAAATACTAAGATACTATACTACTACTAATAAAGACTGAATAAGTAAATGAACATATGGTGTTTAGAGAGGTTCTTGGTTCAGTGTAAAAAAGAAACAGCAAAAGGTAAAGAAAACCATGAGTCTCTGTTCCCGCTGACAGGACCCCGGATGGGACGCAGACTGCAATGAGGAGCAGTAACAGCTTAGGTAATGGCGAAAATGTTCAGAAACGTCCAAATGGTCCTCCGGTCTGACCCTGGCTCTTTAAGTGGCCAGCGCTGGCTTTACTGGCAGGTCTTGGGAGGCCACACCACACTCCCAGGTATGCAACATCTTTGCTACAGGCACATCAGCGACAACTCCTGCAATTTTAGTGCCCATTTATGGAAGCTAATGGCGCTAAGAGAAAGGGAATGGTGCTGGATAGTCCATTTCGTTTTCATCGTAGAGAGCAGTAAGCTATTACGGAGCAATCTGTGCTTAACAGGCAAGATGTAGCCGATATGTTGGGCCATCTCGCCTGGTGTCCTCAGCGAAGAATACCCTTAAGAAGATCAGCACCGACTATCCCTTTATTTAGAAGTGGGACCATTGCTCAACCAAGTATAGACTATTCTGGAAAACAGACAGGGCACTTGTATACCTGCCTTGTTCAATGTTTCCAAACACCAGGATTTTGTGTCTTTTCTGGGTTGTTTTTTGTTTGTTTGTTTGTTTGTTTTAAACTTCTTGCCATTGATCATTAACCACGAGTTGTATACAAAGGCAGAAAACACCAACTTTTCCTGAGGTAAGAAAAAAATATGTAACTGGAATATGTAAAATATATAGCTCTTCAATTAGGGTGATAAGAATGCTTAAAGAATATTTAATATAGTCAAATCTTAAATTCTGATGAGTGCAGAAATGAGAAAAAAAGAGGTATCGAAAGAGGAATATATTTTGATCTGTTCCAACAAGTCTACCCACTTCTAAATAAGCAATTAATTTATTATGGCTCTTTTCCCCCAAAGAAGCCACACACGCTTCTGTGTGTGTGTGTGTGTGTGTGTGTAACCACAGACTATGTTTAACACAGCACAGAAATGTCACACCATCTTTGAAAGATAGATCATAAAAATCCTAAGAGGAAATGGCCAAATCGAGAGCAGAGCTGCAGATGTTCCTGAAAGATAAGGAGCCATGAGCTAAGGAGAAAGCTCTTGAGTGGCCAATCAGCCTGGCAGGGAGAGCCCACCTGAGGCTGCAAGACCACTAAAAGGTGTGACCAACAACTTACCCACCATGAACACCATGTAGTAGAATACGATCCCCAGCATGAGTGTTTACGACACTGTGCTAGGTGCCACGCTATAGACACACACACAGGTCCTCTAGAAATTCACAGCACATAAGATAGTGACAACTCCTCACACGCATTAAACAAGTGTGGAAATGAAGTACGCTGAGCACTTACGAGATTTGTAAGTGGATGTATTATTAGGTAAAAAGTTTCTTCTCGCGTCCTCTCTCATCAGCACACGCTCCTCTCCACACCGCTGCTGTCCTCTGAGCAGGGCGACCAGCTATTTCACAGATAATGACACCGGGAAGCAAGTACACAGAGAAATCACTGGCACAGGGTGATTGCTCTTCCTGCTTGTTTCACACCAGAAAATGCTGTCTGACTCCAGCAATAACTGGGATCGCTGTTCAGGTGCATTTGTGAGGTGAGTGATCAAGGCCTTCTTGTCCCTACAGGGTAGCTCTGGGACTCACAAACAAGAAGATCTGAACCCCGGAAGCAGATTTAGACACCACTGTGTTCTAAGAGGTAACAGCCATGGTGCTGAGGTGGAGGCTGAGATTGGCAAGGGAGGAGTTGGGGACAGCCACTTTCTATGACTGCATCTCTAAACCACACAGGTAAATTGTTTTTTGTTTAAAGATTTATTGTTATTGTTTTTGACAAAAAGAGAGACAGAGAGAAGGGGGAGGACCCAGACAGTCTCCATAGTTGTACATCATCAGTTTTCTACAGTTTCACTCCACAGATGGGCACGGGGCTGTACAGGGCGGGAACTGGGCTGGGGGCTTCCCGCATGAGAGGCATGACCCCTTCAAGCCAGGGGCCCAACTGGGGGGCAAGAACTGAATTGGGGGCCTCCTGCATGGGAAGCACAGCCCATTCAGCATATGGGTTCGCACAGGCCAGGGCTGGGCTTCAATCCTTGGTCCCCGGGGCTGCAAAGCAAGCACTTAACCCACTGAGCCATCCTGGCTTCCCCACCAGGTAAATTGGGGGTTGGAGAGCTGAACTCAGCTCCAAAGATAGGCACACACGGTCTAAGGGAGTCCCACTGCTCTTGTTGGTATTGGCTCAGGAATGGAAATGTGAACCACATCTCTCTGCAGGGATAGATACAAAAGAGGACTACTGGAGGCTTCTGGGAAAAATCCTTCCTTATTTGTACCAGTAGCAATGGGAAGCCAGGCTCTATCTGACACTAGATGTGAAAGAGGACACAGGTGGGTCCACATGCAGCAGCCTTCCCGTGCCCACAAGCAGAGCCTGTCATAGAGCAAAGCTGGGTGGAAGGCAGAGCTGACAGATGCCACACATCCTGGGCCTTGATCACACTGCTCAATGGCCAGATGAACCAACCCTGACCCGCTCCGTCTCTGGGGGCCAATTTATGTAAAGCAAGGAACTTCCTCGTTGCTTCAGCCAGTTTGAACCTGGCTTCCTCTCACTTCAACCAAGAGCATCCTGATACAAGTCATGTGGTTTCGAAACAAAAACAACAAAACACTGTGAGCCGTGAACAGCATTCCTGGCTCTTGCAGAGAGCTGGCCAACACCAAGTGGTGGAAGTTTTGTCTATGAACCTTAGACTCCCTATTGCCAGGCATCATGTTGAAAGGTAGGTGGGTGAGTGAAGAGAGGTGGGAATCAGGCAGTGGGGGTACTATTCAGAAACCTGGGATTGCTAAGCACAAGCTTTATTACCCAGGCAGGCTCTGAACCCTCCTGAAAAGGATCATTCAGAATAGTAACGAATTGAATGCTCTTCACGGTATCTCCTCTACAGGCTGACTGCTTAGGCGCTTCTTCTCAGCACTTCTGTGCAGCAGCCGCTCACATTCATAGAGAATTGTCTTCCTGTTGTTTCATAGAATTACCCTCTTTGACTTCCCTTCCAGGGTGCACATATTCTACAGGAAAGTGTTGCACTGTCTTCTATTTTGCAGCCTCCTTTCCAGCCTATGAACACTGGTCCAGCTGGTAACTCCTGTGGGCCCTGAGAGAGCCATCACTGAGCCTCAACTGCTTTCTTTATTGCAAGAACAACTTTGTAAGACTGTTGGGTGGATCACAATAACACACACTAAGTGGGCAGAAATGGCAGCCATATTGCTAATGAATGATGTTGGGGTAAGTACACGAGTGTCCAGCGTGCAGGGTGGGTGGTATGGTGAAAAGCGGAGTGTTAGCCCCCAAATTCCTTGCAGCCCAGAACATAAAGTCCAATGTTCTAAAGAGTCTGGGAAAAATTTTTCTTCTTTGGAATTATATTCTTATCAGTTAAGGGGAATCTGAGCAACATATAGAGGGTCCGGCAGAAGTAACACCCCCACACACCTTTTTTATGAGCTGGTCATCTGTACCAAATCTTTTATTACAAACTCATAATCATGTAATTCTGTAACATAACAGTATCACACTCTAGCACACTGTACTACTTACAAAAGGACGTTACTTTTGCTGGCCCCCTATGTCAGCTGAAGAAAGGATGATCTTACGATCGAATCAGATTCATCAGAAGACTAACCATTGGTACCCTGCTACACGCAAAGCTCTCAGCTCCATGACCCCGTAAAATGCAAAGCCATAATCTTCTCAGTGTGCTCGTCTTGTCTGTGCATTCCAAAATAAATCAATATTGGCTTAGAAATGTGGCGCACTCTGAACATGAACGCAATCTTTAATGACCTCATGTGTTCACAGATACAAAACAAGAGCTGACAGTTTAATATCACAGCTTAAATTTCAGTAGCTATGAAATATATCTAATCACAGGCTATAAATGTAATCTTAAAGAATAAAAAACTATCCAAAGATACAGCTCATTTAGAGTAGAATAGATTCCTGGGATAATTATTCAGGAAAAGACCAAAAAATGGTTGACATTCCCCTCAAATCACATTATTTCAATTTTGCACATTTTTTTTTTTTCACAAAAATATCCCAAAGCAATAACATAGTTACCTTAGGAAAATTCAGATACCACAAAGTATGTTAGAGTACTTTTTTTTTCCCAGGGAAAAAATCTGATAAACAGCCTTGGAGGAAGGAAGGAATAATAGCAGAACAAAAGGAAAGGAAACAGGAAATCCAAAATGAGTCCACCCAACTCTTGAGTATTGTTTTTACAAAAAATAAAAAATAAAAATTCTTGAAAATCTCAAATGTCAGAACTGAGAGAAAAGTGAATTTTCATCATGTGCCTCCTTCTCACCGTTAACTGTCCTGATTGTCTAGTATTCCCGTCCTTCAGAAGAAATTATAAATTAAACCCAGTCTTCCCAGTATACTAAATAAAGAACTCTATACCGAACCCATGATAAATGGGTCTCTTCTTCCTGGAAATGAAATTTGCTTTTTTTGTTAAGGAATATCTGCTATGGTTTTGAAAGGTTGCTTGGGAAAAGTTTTTAAAGGTGCTACAAAGCAAGCAAAAAGTTAATTCTTCACCAAAAAACGTATCACATTAAAAATGTAAACTTTTATTTTCAATTAGAAAAGCCATGTAAGGTTTTGCTCATTCTTCACCTTCGTGAAGGGGCCATTGATTCAAACGCTGTGGATTGTGTTCCCTCTGGGGTGGGTGTGGGGTTACAATGGTGGCTTTTGGGGTACTCTAACTGGAGAATTAGAGCAGAGTTTTTCACCAATCAGCAAATCCATCCATCGGCAAATCACGTCAAGTGTCAAAATACTCCTCATTCTGGTCAGCTCCTACGTCCTCCCTCACTGGACCCAGTCAAGTCTACCTTGGCCTCTGGTCTAGAATCTTGTCATAGCTTCTGCCTGTCCCCGTTTCCTCTCATGCGCCCCAACTCTCTACTCCCCATACAACTGATAGAGTGATATTTGTAAAAATCTACTTAGAACAAAATCTAATATCCTGACGCTGGTCTAAGTAAGGCCGGGCCTGCTCTGGCGCCTGGCGATCTCTAGCCTCTTCTTTCACCGCCTTCCCCCTTGTTCCATGCATTGCAGTCACACTGACCTTCTCACCATTGCTCAGAGGAGCCCATTCCATCCCACCGCAGGGCCTTTGCACCTGCTGCTCCCCCTGCCTGCAATGCCTTTCCACCAGATACTCAACAATCTTAGTCCCTCACTTCTTTCTTATTTCTGCTCAGCGTCACCTCTTCAAAGACGCCTCCTCTGAGGATTTCGTCCAAAACAGCCTACTGGTAATCTCCCTATGGTCTACTGCCTTAGCTTTCTTAACTTTCTTCTAATAGTCATAATTATCATGTGACATTACATTACACATGCATTACATTTGTGGATTTGCTTACTGTCTGTTACCCCTACTAGAATGTGAGCCCATCGGAGGCTGGAACTTTGTCTTGTTCATTGCTATGATAGAACATTATTATAAATATTTGTTAAATATTAATGAATGGGGGAAGCCGGGATGGCTCAGTGGGTTAAGCGCTCACTTTGCAGCCCCGGGGACTGAGAATCAAATCCCGGCCCCGGCCTGTGTGGACCCATATGCTGAGCTGGGGAGCGCCCCCAGTTCAGTTCTCACCGGGGCGAGACCCCAGCCCAGTTCCTGCCCTGTGCAGCCCAGCTCCCACCTGTGGAATGAAACTATGTGGAAAAACAAATGATGTGCAACTATGGAAACTGTTCTGGGCCCTCCCTCTTCTCTCTGTCTCTGTCTCTTTCTCCCTCTGTCAAAAACAATAAAAATAATCTTAAAAAAAAATATATATATATGTTAATGAATGAACCTATTATAGACCTAAGAGTTACAAAATTCAAACAAATCCCTAGTTCTTAAACAAAATGTATGATACCAAAATTGTAAGTAGGTGGTAGCTTGTATGCTTAGAAGGATCCAAGTAGCAGAAACTAAGTACATCATGCAACATGGCACAGTTTTCATGCTGGGGTCATCCTGTGAGCCTGCCTCACAGACACCCTTGGGGGAACGTCAGTAACTAAACCCTCCTGGTGAGGTTGGTCTAGAGTGACAGGTTCAAACCAAATGCTGCTCTATGGCAAAGGGACATCACACACCACAAGTGTTCTCTGATCCCCTGTGGAAGTTTAGCAACAAGAGTGGTAAGAGCTGGAGAAGGTGAAGGGCTTTAAATCCAGGCAGGTTGTCAGCATTTTCTGTTTCTTTTTTTGTCAAGTTTTCAGAACTGAATACTTTATCTAACCACAAACAGAAACAGTGTCAAACACAGCCCCACTTTACCAAAGTTATTAAGAACCCCTATGAATCGAACTAATGTTAAGCATCTAGGGTCAAAATGTTTGGTTATCTCTATGTCACAGTCTCAGATGTCAGTGCAAAGTAAGCGTGGGTCAAAGTGATGGGTAGCTTCAAGCTATCAATTAAGTCCCAAGTTTAAATTAACAGACATTTTGGCACTACTCTTTGGAGACATTACCAACTTTATCTGAGTTTGCTATTTTTTATTTTAACTTTTATTGATGCAAAAGCAATAAAGTAGGACAAGAGGGAGGATGAATAAAGTGCTAGCATCTGTTTCAGTAAGTTTTTTTTTTCTTTCTGTTCAATGGGGCAGATATTTGCTAATTGATTCCAGAGATAATGTGCCTTAAAGACCTTCCATAAATAGAAAGATAATCTGGGCAATGCTGATATCCATAATGGTACTTTTCTACACAATCCTTGAGTCACTGATTTGGACTTGACCACAAATATTGGCTGGAAGATGTACAGTAACTCACCATCCCAGCCAAACTGATCAATCCGATCAATACACCCCCAATTCTTCCTCTCCCACCTGATGCTCATTCGCCCCGGGGACCCTCCTTGGCCACAAATTCTTGTCAGATGTATTCCCACAAGAGTTCGCCTCTCCACATCTACACCAGTCTCTCTCTCTCTCACCTGAACTCTTTGTTGCTAACAATACGTCACCATTTGGAGTGCATTCTACCGTTTTCAAAGCGTTTTCACATAACTAGTTCAGGGGACAAGACAAATGTTACTGTTCCAGGAGTCGGATGAAGAAAAGTGTTTTTCTGAGTTACGACATCTCCTGAAGGCTCTGCTGTCTCCTCTTGCCCTTACTGTCCTCACCACACCACACTGGGTGGTTGGCATTGCCTCTCGGATTAGGCGACAGGCTTTGAGAAGAAGAAAGCACGCGTCACATGGTCATTATGTTAGAACGTCTATTGACTGGGATGATAGAGCCTTGGGAAATCGTATTCCGGTTCTGACTCGCTAGCTTCACGTGTGTGATCATCAGCAAGACACTGAGATTCAGATCCCTCACCCGTTGAAAGGAGGGGGCTGGGTTGAAAGCTGGCACTAACTCCGACCCCATAATTCATGAACAATAAGCTCCCAGGTACTGCTTCTCCTTGGCGGATGCCTTCCAGCACTGCCGTCACGAGATGGGTGCAAATCTCCAGGAGTCAAGTCCCCAGACTCAGGATGTAATGAGCTCAGTGTGATAGAGGCTCTGGGCTGTGACGGGCCCACCGGAACTTACTCCTTCTAACTCCTTCCTCATGGGGTTCACATGGTAGTATGCACATTACACGTGTCACCCTGACTACACCCCAAGTGAGGGAGTGTCATTGGACTCACCGCCACTGAGTATAGACTATGGCCTTTGGGGAATACTCACAGGGTAGTAAACACTCTTAATTCTAATCCACGAGTGCCCAACTCTCACCAACATTGTAATTCTATACCTTTCGAGCTCTCTGTAATGACTGAACTTCTAAAGACCTTCTACAAACTCCACCTTTTCCAATGCCTGAAGTTAATCCTGTTGGCACCAGAACCCTCAAGTATTCCTAAGAGGACATCCTTACCACTTTTCTCATTACAGTCATAATCACTCTCCAAAGCAAGGAACAATTCCCCACATCAGAGAGCCTTGAAGTTTAAAGTCATGAAGTTACTGTGTATTTTGCCCTCAGTCTCCTTCCTTATCTAGCTCTACTCTGGGCAGGCTCTGGGCTTCCTCCCATCCCTCCTCCACCCTCCAAAGCCCCTGGGGCCCGGTCTCCATTACGTGGGTGGCTTCCAACAACTCTCTTCCCCTTTCCCGCATCTATCCTGCTCACAGACAACAGAACCACCTCTGGATCTCTGCTTCGTTACACGGCCCTATCCCACCACCCACAAAACGTTTGATGTCACTGTGTTCACAAGAAAAGCTGATATGAAGAAGAGATAAAGAGGAAGTGGTGAAGGAAATGAGTCTGGTTTTTGTGACCTGTGTCAAAGGAAGCCCTGTGACGGCTTATATGCAAGTTGGTGGTGTGTGGTAGATTCTGAGGGCTGACATAACCACGCACCACACCCCGGGGAACTTAAAACAGCAGCAATGAATTGCCTCACAGTTCTGAAAGCCAGAATTCTGAATTTAGCTGTCAGCAGGCCCATGTTCCCTCAGAAGGCTTCAGGGACAATCCTCCCTCCCTCTTCCAGCTTCGGGTGTTTGCCCGCAATCCTTGGGGGTGGTGTGGCTTGTGGATGCATCGCTCCAGCCACGGGGCCATCTTCTGCCTGTGCCTTAGTCCGTTCTGGCTGCTATAACAAAATAACCACCAACTGGTGGCTTATGAACAACAGACACTTATTTCTCACAACTCTGGAGGCTGGGAAATCCAAGATCCAGGCGCCAGTGTGGTCACACTCTGCTGAGAGCCCACTTCCTGGTTCATAGCTGGAGCCTTTTCAGTGTCCTCGCCTGGTGGAAGGGCCTGGGGATTCTCTGCAGCCTCTTTTACAAGGGTACTAGTCCCACTCGTGAGAGCTCCTTTCTCAAGACCGACGCACCTCCTAAGAAGCTCACCTTCTAATAGCATCACACTGGGCAACAGGATTTCAACATACACATTTGAGGGGACGCATTCAGACTATAGCATCCTGCGTGCCTTTATACGGCCTTCCCTCTGTGCGTGTCTCTGTGTCTGAATTTCCCTATTTTATAAGGACATCAGTCATTATGGATTGCAGGTTAGAGAACAGCGTGCTGATGTCTCCGGCCTCCAATCTGCATGCTGGACCGAGCCTGTCCTTACGGTCCTTCTACCCGGCTCCCTCAGCCCCAACAGAGCCGTGTTGCTCACCAACTTGTCCCATTCTCTCCTGGGCCTCTGGACCCAACTTTTGTCCCCTTTCCCCCTCCATCATCTTGTCTTTTCTCAAGCACATTCCTAGGGACCTAACCTCAGCAGCCCCTTACAGCTGGTTCGGCTGAGCCCTCCACCCTGGGGTCCCAAGGACCCCTCTCCTCTCCCTCTCTCTCCGGGTTGGTCCTGGCAGCAGAAAACTCACAGCCTGAGACGGGTCTGGCTTTGGCACCGTGTTTCTCGCACCAAGAGCCCCATGGTTGTTATCCCCTTGTACCAGGTCTGCCACCTGCTCCCACTGCCTGGAAAGGCCTGGACCCCTTGTCTGTCCTTACACCCCAGCCTGTCTTCCCGCACTACCCTCACTATTAAGGCACGATCATTCACCCAGATTTCTCAATGTCCCCCCCCAAAAAACCTACTGCCCTCCTTCTACTCATGCCGTTCCCTACTGCCTCCTCCTCCTGACAAAACCCTGCCTCCCCTTCCTAGCTCACAACCCCTGCCTCTCCTACCCACGTGAATGAAACAGGAGGTGCAAAAGGCTTGGATTCTCCTCCAATTTTAGATTGCCTTTAAAAAGTCTCATAGTCACATAGGACCGCACAACTAGAGCTGATTTAAATGCCCCAAAATATAGAAGTTTGCATTTCTTTAGCTCTTGGCAAGACATCTACAAATGCAAAGCTTCGGACAGGATGGTGGGCGGTGGGATATTTGCCAAAACTCTCTGTCTCCTTGGGGTGTCGTTTTTTCTGCATCCGTTTTAAAAGGGAAGAAAAACAAATGCTAAGAAGCACTCTAGGAATCCCTACCCCCATTTAATAGCATAACACAAGTGCAAAGAGAAGCTAACACATCCATTCAAGGTAGGCTATTTCTAGAAAAACAGGAGACAGGAAAGGGCTGCTTCTTTTTGTGGCCAACAAGACAAAAGGAAACCTTCAAGCAGTCAGTGAGCATTTTATAACCTGCCTATTGGTTTGGTGGTATCCCGGCATTATTTACATGCAGGATATATACTCAGGGTGTGAAATGATTTGTGATTATGCATTCAGGAAATGAAATGGGATTTGAGATCTTAGAGCCTACCAAATGCAATTTTACATGTTCTCCCTTTGAAATTTAAAAAAGTTATTTCCTTTAAACCTGCCTTAATGAAAGAAAGTGAACTGCCTTGCAACAAAAGGATTTTACGAGAATGGGTGTTCTCAGAGGGGCCAGGATCTATGGGCCGGGTAAGCTGTGTTCCTCTTGGTAAAACTCAGCCTATGGTCTTGGGCCTGTTGTATGGATTTGGAGAGAACGTCAGGAGCCCTGGAGCCCAGCCCACGTTTCCTGGATATCCCCCCTAAACCTCAGGTCATCTTCCAAATGGAAATAATAAGCAATGCCCAGCCGACCCGGCCAGACTGAGCTGCAGATGAGAGGATTAAACTTGACCAAGAGTAGCCACCGAAGTAAAGAGAAGAGACGCAGTGACCCAGGGCAACTTCCAAAGGCTGTGTGTGCTGTCGTCTTGCCCAGACAAGATGGCGAGACCCAGAGCTGGGGACACCAGCAGCCACCTCCAGGGGGCACTTCTCCACCACACGTGCCCAAGGCCCACAGGACAGCATCGCTGAGCTGGGAGTGAGGCGTCCTGACATAACTCCATCCATGTCCAGAACCTCCCCGGCCCACACGGAACTCCTGAGGGCGCCGGCGGGCCCTCACAGCGGCGGGTCCCTGGGCTGGGACAGCTTTCACAGTGTTGATTACTTCCCCCAGAAAATAGGTCTGACTGGCATGCGTTTGGCTTCCGGGACTTTGAAACAATCAGCTGCCAGAAGAGAATCGTGTCCCTAAGGCTCTGAGCGTGGGTCCCGGCCACCGCAGTCTCCCAGGGGGGGGTCCCAGGCCTGCCCTCCAGTCTCTCTTGACCCCGAGCAGGCCCTGGCAGCCTCAGCCTGAGCTCGGGGCTCCGGTGGTGGACGCTCTTTCGCCTGCAGTCACCACAGGGTCCTGGCCTCCCAGGTGTGATGACCGCTGCGGCACTGTGTATCCTCGCCCTGACCCTGCCACCTTCTGGGGAGCCCTCCACTGACAACGGGCATCCCTCTCTCTCCAGGGACCAGAGAGCCTGCTCTCGGGAGAGGAAGAGAGGAGGCAGGAGAGGCCCGCTCAGGCTGCCTTCTCTCTCTAGCACGGAGCAAAGATTACAAGGCTCCATGGGCACGCCCGAACCCCAAACAGCTGCGAGGGCTAATCTAGGCCACCTCCCTGACTGGGCACAGAATGCACAGGGCAGACATCCCCAACGAAGAGAGCAACCTCACGTCACAGGGTGACATGAAAACAAACACTTCTATCAGAAGGTTGCAGTGTTCCTGAAACTAAGAGGTGGGGAGGGGGAGGGGGAGGAAGGGCCAGCGCCTTGTGAGAAGGTGCAGACATGTGCGAAGGCAATGGGCTTCTGTGGAAACCACCGAGGAGGGGGAGGGGGGGGAGGGGAAGCTCCGTGAGGGGAAGAGTGGTCACAGAACTCGCTCGCTACCTACATGACTTGGGCAAGTTTCTCAACGTGTCTCAGCCTCATTCATTCATTCAGGCATTGGCCGCATACCTACTATGTGCCAAACTCTGCGTTAGGCGCTAGAGACATAGGGCCAGTCGGCCCAGGAGGAGGAGACGGCGGCTCTGCTCTGTGACCTTGGTTTTGGTGAGATCTGGTCGAGCACTCACACTAACAGAGAAGCAAACACTGCGGGAAGTGTCCTGAGGAAAGAAGTGTGTAAAACCAAGGGAGCCACCCAGACCAGAGGCTCAAGGCACAGGGCAGAGCACCTTCAAGAAGGCACACTGCACAGATGAAAGATGGCCGTGAAAGGCAGAGTGAGATGCCTCATCAAACGTGATCTGGATTTCTCTCGTCCTGAGTTCTCTGCTTTCACGCCGACACCCCGTTCCTCAGCGAGGCCTGCAGGCTCTACCTCAAACCACATGTCATGTCCAACCAGCGGCCGCTGCACCTCCCGACACCTCCTGGCCCGAGTGCCACCATCTTTGCCTGGACTCTTGCAACAGCACATCAGCTGGCCTCCCGGCGTCTGCCCTTTCAAGCGTCAGGAGAGCCTGTCAAACCTACTAGGTAACTTGTCTGCTTAGAATCCTCTGATGCTTCCCCTCCCACTGGGGATAAAACCCCAAGCTCCAACTCTGGCCCACAGGACTATCCTGCCATAAGGTCCTCACGTCCTCTCTCTCACACCCGCCACTCCTCTCGCTTCCTTGCTGCTCCGAGAACATACTAGGCCTCTGCTCTCGTGACGGACCCACCTCCCCTCCCCAGAATGTCTTCCCCAGAGTATTCCCTCCTTCCACACAGGTCCCCACTCAGGACCTCCTCTGGGGTCTCTCGTGGGCATCGGAGCCCCCTGCTGACCCCTCACCCCACTCGCAGCTCACCTGCGTCTGCACGTCCGTTCACAGCCCTCAGCACCTGCCTGTCCTGTTGTGAACTTAGCGCTCTATTGTCCCAGACCCAGGCTGCACGAGAGCGGGCACTTTGCTGGCTGACACGTGACGGACGCTCAGCACGTGAATTCAATGGGTGCACAGCAGGGCTGCCTTTTATGTGTCTGCTGGGCCACCCACAGGAGATGTAGACTCTGCTCCCCAAGACTCACTCCCCCTATTCTAGAAGTATGTCCCCCCGGGAAGTGACAGCCACAGGGGAAGGGCAGGGAACAGGCAGCTGAAGCCCCAAGGGAGGATTCTGCGCCCAGGTTTCTGGAATAAAAGAAGGGCAGTGAGGCTGGAACTCAAGAGTGAGGAGGCCGGGTGAGGCTGAGGGAGGTGCAGGTGCTGGTTCTGAGCCAGGAGGTGACAGATGGGGCTTGAATATGGAAAGGCTCCACCTGGCCCCAGCGTGGAGCCGGGAGACCTGCACTTAGGAAGGAGGCACCGGTGGTGTAGACCCAGGTTGTAGGAAAAGAAGTAAGTGAGGGGGCTGGGTTTCTTTCTTAGTAAAGTGGGGACAATAATGGTGTTTGCCTGGGGGGCTATATGAGGTAACACTCAGCCCCGGTGCTCAGTCACAGTCCACTGTTGGTGGTTGACAGCCTAAGGGGAAGGTGCTTCTGGCTGGAAGGAGGTCTTGCTTCTCTGAACCAGCGCTGGGGTGCATGAGGTCAGAGCTGGTCGCAAATGGTAAACCCGCACAAGAGATAATTAGATAATCAAAATAATTAATCCTCAGGATTACAAAGGGGCTGCTGCATGCCACTTACAGACTCTGTGATTACAATCACTCACAGCCTGTCCCGCGTCCATTCCAATTTCCTATTATCTGCCAGTTGATGCAGCGAGAGCTGTTAGTGAGGGGACAGCCTAGGCCACTTGTCACTAAAGCACCTTCTTACTACACTTGAGCCAAGTGAAGGAGCATAAGGCTTGGGGATCCCCCAACTACCAAAATGGTGGGTTTGAGTCTTTGATTTCTGAATTTAACACGTTAAATTTTAATGTAGAAATTCACCTTCAGCTCATTCACAGAAGTTGATTAAAGAAATAAAAGAGAAACCCATATGCTCTCATTACAAATGTATTCATCAAGTCCTACATTTTTCCATTTACAAAGCTTTTCAATGAATTTATCTCCTTTCTCTCCAGGGACACTCCCCTAGCCCAATCGCTCATCCATTAAATATTTATTGAGGACTCACGAACGTGCAAAGTGGGTGTCAGGTGCTACGGGGGAGCCGAGCCCCATCTTTGACTCCAAGAAGGCTACAGGGGCAATAAGGAGTGTCCCAGGTTAAGGATGAAGTGCAGTGTGGGAGGCAGCACCCTCACAGTGACCATAACCATGGTGGGCTGCAGTCTAGACTCTGAGGGGACGTCGTGCCCCTGTGCTTCCCCTCTGCTACTCCTCCCCTCGCCAACCTCCTCCAACTCTAACCACTCAGGGAGCTACTGACCTCACACAAGCCTCATTCCTGCCTCATTCATCCATCTTTTCTCACTGAGCAAGGCAGGTTCAGACAGAAAGTGTGACAAGACCTCAGGGGAGGGGCCGTTGTGGGGTGATAAAACAGACAAGATTCCAGGGAGGTAGATGTGGAGGGATTCAGATGGGAGAGGGGCGGGAGGGTGTGGCAGGTATGCCCTCAGCACAAACATGGTTTCAAAGCAGCAGGCGGCCCACATGTGGGGACAGCACCGAAGGGCCTGGACAAAGCTGGGTGTGCTCAAATGACATCTGAGACTTCTGGGTGCAGGCACTGAGCTGGGGGCTGAGCCACAGAGGTGAACACAACTGTGTAGGAAGATGGCTGACCCCAAGAAGGGAGTCACTCTGCCCATATTGTTCTGGGACTTGCCATTTAAAGAGTGGACATGCATTGGGGTGTTTTTTCTGATACATACACGACTTCAGTGAAAAGCCTTGTCTCATTTCTCACTTGTTGAATTACAGCAGGGGTGTCCCACCTTTTGGTTTCTCTGCGTCACCTTGGAAAAAGTGTCTTGGGCCACACATAAAAATACACTAACATAAATGAGAGCTGATGAGCTAAAAAAAAGGAAAAGTCACAAAAAAAATCTCATAATATTTTAAGGACATTTACGAATTTGTGTTGGGCCGGGCCGCATTCAAAGCCGTCCTGAGCCTCAGATGGCTCCTTGGTTGCAAGTTGGACAAGCTTGAATTACAGTATTTCTTAGGATAAATTCCTAGAATGGGACATTGAGGTAAAGGATACGTTATTTTATTTTATTTGTTGTTGTTGTTGTTTTTGGTTTTTTTTTTAGAATTCTTGATTCACCAATTGCTGAACTGGTCACCAAAAACGTTGCCCCGATTTATATACCCAGAAGCAGTAGATGGGAAGGCCCATTGTCACACACTGTCAGCAAGTTACCTGTTGATTAAACGGTTACCTATTAATCTAACAGGTAAACAATGGGCTTATTTTCATTTCTTTGATTATTAATGAGGTTAACCACTTTACTTATGTTTATTAATCATATGCATTTCTTTTTCTTTTTTGTGAATTGCCCATATAATATATTCTTAACCTGTTCTTCTACTAAGTGAATGTTTGTGTTTTATTGTTCTCAGGATATTAGTCTTTAGTCTAAAAAGTACCTTGCAAATACTTTCCCATCTTTGTCTTTTAACTTAAGAGGGTTTGTTCTTGCCCAAATTTAAAATTTTATGTAGTAGAATGTGCCTCTCTTTCCTGGTTCTCTTGTAATGCTTATAAGAGCTGTCTTCACCCAATATTATGTAAATAGTCACGAATAGTTTCTCTACTGCCTTTATGCTTGCATCTAGATTTGATGTAAAATTTATCACAAACCTACCTGAGTTTGTAATAGATTAAATTCTTGTGCATTTTTATTCTTTTTTGTGTCATTAACCTCTCTGTCCATCCTGGAATCAGAACAGCAGAGCTTTAACTATTGTTAATAACTGAGCTATTTATAAACAAAAATTCCCCCATCCTCCCACCCCTCATCATGTACTTTGCAGAGTTATTCCAAATATGGTACATTTTTTTCTTTCAGAATGATTTCAAAATTTCCCCCACAAAAAGTCATCCCGTAATTCAACTGGAATTCTGTTAAATTTATAGACTAATTTTAGGAAGAATTGACATTGAATTTTCTATCTAGATACTTCATATAATTCCCCAGTATTCAAATATGCTTACAAATCCTTCAGTAGGTCTTAAGCTTTTCCCCCTATGGGTACTTAACATTTCTTTAAAGTTTATTCCTAGAAATAAATTACTTAGGTATTGGGTCAAAATTTTGAATGATTTTCACTACATTTTCGGTTGCTTGTTGTATTAATGGGCATATTTTTTAGAAATCTATAGCTGTCCATCCGAGATATCTTACCTCCAACAGTTTCAGTTCTCTTGAGTTTTGGTTGTTCCTGGAAAAAGGTAAACAATCACATCTTTGGCAAACAATGATAATTTTGCATCTTTCTTTCTACTACATTAGACCTTTTATTTCCTTATCTAATTGAACTGGCTGTCATTTCCAGAAGAATTTTAAGTGACGGTGCTCAAAGGTAACACCCTTGTCTTGTGATTACCAGTAACTTTATGGAGACTTTCATCGTGAAGAATGAGGCTGGCTGCATTCCAAACCATTGACCTCACCTGTGTGATCACCCAGCCAGTATTTTTGCTACTTTATCGAAATGGATGTTACTGGTCACATGGTCATTGTTCCATTGTGCTGTTTAAGAAACGTGCAGGTTTTCAAATCACTCACTGAATCAACTCCAAACTCAAATCTCCTCACAGGAGCTCTAAGGTAGTTCCAGTGACAGCTGCCCCTTCCTCACTTCAGGGCCCCCATGTTTACCTCCTCCTGCATTCTCCACCTTGGGTCCTCTTCACAGCAGGAAGAAATGAAGTTAGAAGGGTAAGGCCAGAGTCCCTGCTGTGCAAACCATTGGTTACATGACCTTGGATCATTTATTTCTCTAAGCCTCATTTTCCTTTTAAGTAAAATCGGGCCCTTACCCTGCGGTATCACTTTAATAAGGTGACCAACTGTCCTCCTTTAGGGAGGACAGTCCTCCTTTTGGAAGTTCTGTCCTCCCTCCAAAAGTGTCCTCCTAGATGTCCTCCTTTTCGACTTTTTAGTTTTTATCCACAGAACTACCAGACATTAAAATAGACAATTGTCTATTTGAAGAAATTAGAAAACTGAATAGTTATTTAAATTCTGAAAAATTGGTCGAGTGGGAAAATGAACATGTTGAAGTTGATAAAAGATGGGTGGAAATATTCAACCATTTCAAAAATGCACATATACCATATGAAAATTTACTTCTTCTAGTCAAATTTACGTTGTGCTGCCCTGGCACTAACACAGCAGTTGAAAGGGTATTTTCAAATACTCATGATTTTTGGACAACTGAAAAATCAAGACTGAATGTTGATGCTCTAGCTGAAGCACTTGCTGTGAAATTCAATATGAAAAATAGTTCTTGTAGGGATATTTCTAGTATTTTGTTAGAAAATGACATATTAACAAAAAATATTCATTCAATCAAAAAATATTCATATTTAAATAATAATCATAATACGCCTGCATTATCTATTTACTATATTATAATGCTTTCTGTTTAGTTATTGTTGCAAAGAATAAATTTTTTATTTGCAATATTTGTTTCTTTAATTTATTTATGTCCTCCTTTTCATTGGAAAAAAGTTGGTCGTCTTAACTTTAAGATTTAACTAAGATCATTTTTGGAAAGCTCCCACCAAAGTGCTTTGGTATTTAATACCATTCGATAACTGGTCTAATAGTTATTACTATTATTCTTATCACTACCACCTTCACTGCTCTCCTCCGTGGCTTTATTCATGCACTTTCTGTCCACTCCGAGTGTCTTATCTTTCCTGGCCTCCAGACAAGACAATAGCCAACGTTTCCTTCAAAGTCCAACTCATGACTCAACATCTTGAAGAGACCTCTTTTCGATGAATGTGCCCCAAACTCTCCTGAGTATGTGTGTGTTCTCTCAACGTTTTATATACAATTCAATGTTACGCTGTGCACTTGATTATATGTTGCCTTTGGAATTTTCTAGATAATTACAAGTAGTAATTGCTGTTGGTTTCACGTAGCTATGTCTTGCCTTTCCAATGAGATTCAAAGTTTTTTAAGGCCAAGGATCACATCTGCCACTCTTTGTCATCCACCGACCCGGGTGCCTGACATCCAGATGTGGAATACATGCTTGCCTAATTACTTTTCAAATGTATTAAGTGGATAAAATTACCCAAGGAATTTTCCTAACTCAAATTCAAGCATTTCAAATGGAACTGGAAAACTATGAACAAACAATGATCATATCTGTTTAGAGACATTGAAAGTAATTTCTAAGACCCTCATAAACTTTCATCGCCCCACATCTGCCCCACCAACTTCTCCATTTCAGTAAATGGCAGAACCTTCCCTCTGTTTCTCTATTGAGAAACCTAACGATCCCCCTTGACCCCACCCCTTTCTTTCACTCCCCCATCCTATCCCACTGACATCAGCAAAGAGCTTCTACCTCCATTCCTATTCACCCCACTTCCAGCACCCAGTTCAGGTCAGCATGATCTCAGTGGTTTTGTAATGCCCCCTTCCGCCATACTTCCATCCATCCCACTCCTCACTCAACAGCCAGAGTGAGCTCTCAAACAGCACGTCCTATGCCATCACTCCCAAAACAATCCTTCAGTGACTCCCCATGTTACTGGGAGGAAAATCCGCATTCTTCCAGCTCACCCTGTTCCCAGACTCTATCGCCTTTGCTCTCTGAGCCCCACTGCACTGGCTGCTACCTCTCCCTCCACAGCCACCGGCTTGCCAGGCCTCTTCTTCTTTAGGCCTCAGGCCTTTCTTGTTGATGATCTGAGGTCTGAGGTCTGAGGTCGGGCCCCCCATCCCTTCCCCAAACACCTTTCTCGGTCTCAATGCCTGGGGTTTCCTTCCTTACACTTTCTCACTGTGTTGGCTTACTTGCTCTGAGTCTACGTTTCTCATGAGACTACAAGCTCCACACAGGAGTGGATTCCAAGGGTCTTGTCTATACAAAACGCCCAGAAGGTGGTCCACAAATATCTGTTGAGTGTATGAAGATGCCCAGACAATGAAAACTCGTTCTAAAAAATGGCAGAGAAATATATGCTCCGTCAACCTCACAAGGATGTTGTGAAGACGGGAGACAAATTGTCTGTGACATGCTTTGGGATCCTCATTGCCTTAAAAAAGGCAAAAGGTATTCTTGTTTTGACCCTAGACATGTTACTACTTGCCACAGTGCACTGATTGTTTGGCTCAGTCAGGCCCTGCTTAGGTTCTAGCCTCACCAAGTTCAGCCCCTTCCCTAAGAACCACCACCATCCCCCATTTCAAAATCCAGATGGCACCCATGCCAGATGCCTCACCGAATTTACAGTTCACCTGAAAACACCTTTTTAAATGTAACTTTTCTAAGAAATGAGCATAATGTACGAACACCTTAAAACTATTCAATGAAAGCCACTTAGAAGAAAAGGTATTAAATAAAAAACAAAACTTGCCCACTTTTTCTTGCAAATTTCAAAAACAAACAATTTTTATCAGGGCGTTTTCTTTGATGCAGCTTTACGCTATTACGAGTTTCATGAAGAAAGCAGTTTTACACAGGAGTTTATTTAATGTATCAGGTCACTGTGAGAAGTCAAGCCTCTGGCAACATTTCCATTTTCTGAAAACTTCAGCTCTAAATAGTCTCCTTGAGAAGAGCGAGAATAAAACAGAAACAAGCAATCTGAGACTCTCAGTTTTCAGGTATCATTAATTGGAGGAGGCAGGCGGCTTAGGGCCTCATTTGTAAACGTTGTTACGATTTGGGACAGTTTTGGTGAGAGCGAGCCCATTGACTTGCACAGAACACTGTGAAGCCACCAGAGAACACAAATGCAGCACAGGGTCAGCTGATCTTGCAAAGCCATTAAAAACGAGAACACCCCTTTTCATGCTCACAAGACACACATACTCAATTAATTTACAGAAAGCAATGAGGTGACAAGATTGCCGCAGGTGTGCCAGCCACACTGAGGCACCTCCACGTTGAGGCTCAGATCACCAGCTCCTGGGGAGGGGACAGCTGCCCTGAGGCTGGCGGACGTCAGTCCAGACAAACATGTGCTGTTGAAAATGCACCCCACATAATACACAAACTCCAGGTTCAATCGGCCTTGTGGACAGCCATGCTCTACCTATCTACAGACAGATAACTACCACACTGGTTAGGGAATTGATCCTGAAATGACAATGAGTAACCCAGGGACCCTGGAGGGAAGGAGGATAGAGGACAATGTGGCTGTCCTCTGCAAAGCCAGGCTATCCACTGCAACCAAAGAAGCACTGGGACTATTTAAGATTTGAGAATGAAGCTCTTAAATACATCTAAACAGGGTACGCTATTCGGACACCCTGAGGTTCAGATTACACTTTCTGGCTTTCTTACAGGATGACAGCACCTATTGCATAATAAAGTAGATTCTCTGTTAACTGAACTCAAGCAACTGACAAAATTGCGCTTTGTTTCCTTCTCCTGCACTAGACCATGCCCCCCCCAACCCCCCACGAGGCACAGTCAGCCTCTTCTGCCTCTGAACCACAGGTCCTAGCACTTCATAGGTGCTCTGAACATGCTTCTTGAAATGAGGATAGAAAAATAAATACATGACCCCAGATCTGACTTGGACACACCCAGGCACAAGAATCAGACCTACGGAATTTCAGAGCCGGAAGGGATATGCACATTATCTTGTCCTCTGCCTTCAGTTTATGTGAAGATGTGTTTACGAGAGTCTGCCGGCCACCCGAGACAATACAGGTAGGAGATGCTTGGCCTGAAAAGCTTCCCCAGGACGCGGATATTCCAGTAAGAGTTGAGTATCATCATTAGGGGGTAAGCTTAGCAACGTCATTGGCTATAACAATGGAATGACCCTTACGCACGAGAGTTTTATTTCTCTTAGAAGTCACTACGAACACACCTAGGCCTCAGGCACACACAAGAGTTCCAGGGCCCCTCACGTAACTGACAGCATCCAACAATCAATACCACTGACTGGCACACAAATACAATCACCCCAAAGCCTGAGTGCCAAATTGGGGGGTGGGGGTGGGGAATCAGAAATAGGGTGATACCAGTGTGCTTTTTAAATTATAATTTTTAGGGGAAGCCGAGATGGTTCAGTGGGTTAAGAGCTCACTTTGTAGCCCCGGAACCTGAGGATTGAATCCCGGCCCCAGCCCATGCGGACCCATATACTGAAGTGGGGAGTGCCCCCAGTTCAGTTCTCACCGGGGTAAGACCCCGGCCCAGTTCCTGCCCTGTGCAACCCTGCGCCCACCTGTGGAATGAAACTATGTGAAACCAATGATGTGTAACTATGGAGACTATTCTGGGCTCTCCCTCT